>PVKZ01000721.1:0-442877 GCA_004027375.1 Macroglossus sobrinus | reverse complement strand
TTTTTTTTTGGCAGCAAAAACATTCCCTTTATATTATTTTATACTTGAGAGTGGAGAAAAAAATTCAGCCAATCTTCAGAGTATTTTGCATCCACGTATGCTCCACTGCCTGACACACTCACAAGCTCTGTGACCTATTTAGATAACCTTCCCCCAACCAAAAAAGGCAGCACTTTCTTCCTGTTTCACCAGGAAGAAAATCTCTAAAGCAGTTATCTCCCAATGCAGTTTTCTAAAAAATAAAACAATTTCATGTAAAACAGAACAGTGGTGGGCACACACTAAGCATTGAATGTGTCTCTCATCTGCAGGTGAATCCAGTGCCATTTGCCTCCTCAGATGCCAATATCTTTCTGACCCCTCTTCACACCCGGCCCCCTCAACACAGCACCAGCTCTCATCTCAATAAAAACAAACAATCAGACAACAATAAGAACCACAACCCCAAGCTTTATATTAAGATATGCCAAGGCGTGCTATTCAGGTTGGTCACTCAAACGGTAACCAAATGTAATGTGGGGACCTTGTTTGGGTCCTGAATCAAACAAACCAGCCATAAAAAGACACTTTAGAGACAACAAGGAAAACTTAATTACAGACTGGGTATTCATGATACCTAAGTAGTGTTGTCGATTTGGGTAGGTGTGATAATGGCATTGTGGTTATGTTTTTAAATGCCACTATTTTGAGAGATTCAGAGGTGAAATAATATGATGTCTGGAATTTGCTTTCAAGTCCTTCAACAGATAAAAAAATAAACCAAAAGGAGGGATAAATTCAGTGAATATGGCAAAAACCTTGATAATTATTGAATATGGGTGATGGGAATATGGCAATTTATTATATTATTTTCTTTACTTGACTGAATTGGCTTGCACGCAAATATATATATATATATATATATATATATATATATATATATATATATATTTGGGGATGCAAATATATTATATATATATAATATATTTTATATATTTAGGGATGCAAATATATTATATATATGTATTTTATATATATGTATATATATATATATATATATATATATATGTATATATTGCTAACCAGTAGTCTTCAGATTTAAGCTTTCAACGGTGGAGATGAGGTTATGAAGCTATGACCAACTGATGAAGCCCCTGATAGCAATGGCTGCAAAGAGGGATGGTTATAACCTGGAGTAGAGGAGGAAGTACTGAGGTTGGGGGTGGTAGGAGGTATGAGTGAGTTTGAATTCTGGATCCCTGGAGTCTGGGCGAGAGAGAAGCAGAGGACGCTGAGGCCAGCGCCCTGGCGAGGCCTGGGGAAGGAGAAGAGAGATCTAACAGAGAGAGAGAGACCACCTCGGACCACCTCTGCTCAAGGAGTGGCATTTGGGCAGTTTTGCTTCCAGCCCCTCCGTGGAACGAGCCAGCCTCTTTCCAGCAGAGCTGGGCTCTCTAGCCCCTGGCTATTCTTTCCTTTGGAAACAGAGAAAACTTATAGGAAGTAAAAAATAAGAATTACCGCTTTCCCTAGAGGGTGCGAGCCCCCAAATGATGAGGTTCTTTTAACAATGCTTTCAGGCATGGTGTGCCTCTGGGAGGCCCGGGAAGGGCTGTCTTGGCTCTTTACGTAAAATTCTATTTTAAAGAGGCAGGTCTTTTGTGTAATATTTAGAGTTAAGTTCACAGTGTTAACATTCTTAGGTTATGACTGCAGCTTATTCATCCTAATGTGAAAGAACCAAGATCACATTCTTCCCTTCCCGGCTTGTGAAAACCAGCAGACTGCACGGGGCCCTGGGCGCTAGGAAACTGAGGACCAACTGAAATTGCCTGCTTTACAATGTGGCTGAACACTGTTTACCTAAATCTACTGGACACGTGGAGGTAGATGAAGAGGGTACAGCCTTGCCTACTCCTCGAAAGCACTCTGATGGAGGCTAAAGGAGGCTGTGTGCGTGAGGGGATGTACACTTCATGAACGGCTCAGGAGTCAGTGACATCTCTCACAGACCTTGTTCACAAAAAATGTCTGATACTGAACATAACCATAGCAACCAAGGACACTGCTTGTGTGCCACCATGGCCTTTCCAAGACTCGGTTCTTGAATTTCTGAAACAGTGGAAGAGGGGAGAGGAGGGAGAGAGGGAGGGAGGGAGAGAGAGAGAGAGAGAGAGAGAGAGAGAGATTTCTATATTTGTCTCTTCCCACTCTGGGGTTTTATAACAATTAATAAAATAGTGATTATACCTGGCCCCCAGGATAAAGATATCTTTATTTGTACTGGGAATTATACCATTTTCTTTACCTATTAGATAGATGTCTTTTCCATGAATCCCCTGATTTTGTGAAGTATAAATGAATTTAGTTTCCACCATATCATTTTCTGACTCCACTGTATTTTTAAAGAAAAGCTAGGTTACATTCCCACCAGCAGTTCAATAGAATAATGTTCCAAGTGGTGGGTAGTAAAATCAGGTTAATCTTTTACATGGAGCAAGGGGAAATACATCACCTCTTTGTCATTCTTCCACTTCTGTAGGAAGTGGGGATCTCATGAAACCCCCGGGCTATGCGGGCAGTGAGAGAGCATGGAAAGAATGGGAGTTCTCTCAGAAATGGCAGCTCCCCTTTCGTCCTGATAACATACTCCTTAGCTACTCTGAGGATGTATTCTTCCTGATGCCCCCAGGTCCTAGGGAGGCTGTCAATCACACAGTCAATCATATGGGAGTGGGGAGGGCTGCCCCATCCCTCTCCTAGCTTCACTGGAGAATATGCTCACCCAAGTTGATTTATCCCTGTATACCATCACAGTAAACATTGTCATTAATTCGGAGGTAGGCAAATGGCCCTAGCAGCCCAGTCGGGGCTGTCAAAGGCTGGCACCCCATAATCCAACAGAGCTTGTCTGCTCTACAGTGCTGTCCTTGCTGCTTTGGGCAATGGACCACGGTCTCTGCAGTAAGCTCACACTCTTGGTGCCCAGCTATATCCTGAGGGGCTTCCTGCCTGGACTGTATGGTGACCAGAGCACAGTCAAGTCCCAGGGCACTGGAAGTTCCCGTGGTTTGTCAAAGCCAGGCCAGGCCTCAGACAATACCTTTGGACCTGCTGAGGTAAGGATAAACCAATCTACCTGAGGACAAAGTGCCCCAAAATGAAAACTCGCCAGGACAAAAACAGGATTTGGGACTGGTGACCTGGGCTCTGTGCCAAGACCTAAAGATCCTTCTTGATGGGCTTTGGCAGATCATAAGAAGACCCATTGTATCCTTTACCCCAGGGTAAGGGATGCCTGCACACAATTACACCTGGCTAACCAGACACCAGGCAACGACCATGCAAGACAGAAAAAGAGATGCCTCAAGGTGATCTGAGGTCACCTCTAGACACAGGATAGGCCCCCAGTGTTGATCTGTACTGTTTACGCCAGCATAGATTAGAGAACAAGTTTCTCCAGAGACAACCTGGTCTCCAGAGGTGGAAGCAGGGTGTTCTTTGCATCAGCATGTACTTGGCATGAGAAATACTCCAGGCCTTTTTACAGGGCAGACCAAGAAATATAAGACTCTCAGATGGGTTAAGAATTCAGGGCCTTTCAAGTTCACTTAGTGCTGGTGGAGGCTGACACTGGGGAAGAGAAGTGTTTTATTTTCACTGGAGGATGTGGTCTACTTCACTGGAGCAAGGCCGCTTTGACATTTTACATGTTACAAGTTATGTGTGGAATCTTGTATTGAACTTACTTGGTACCCTAGTTCTACTTTATTCTTGAAAGCACTCTTTAGAGATTGGTACCTAAAGCAACTGTCTGATCTGACCTTCGATTCAGTTCTGCATCTGCGCGATTCTTTGCATCCTCTGTGTTTTTCCAACCTTCTTTAAAGAGGTCAAGCTACCTCCCACCCAGAGGCAATGAAGTGTGTTAATAACAGAACTCTGAAGATAAGTGCTAATCTGCAGTTGTCACTGTATCTCACAAGGTGTTTGGGGCCCTGTTTCCCACTAACCTGTCTCCCTCCCGAGGCCTCGTGTCAACAGGCCTAGCTAGTAGTTACATCCTCTCACTTAGACCTTTCTGAATTTTTAGTGTTATAATGCTAATGGATCTTTATCCAATTTATGGCATCCTACTAAGAAAAATGTTGGCATGCTTGGTCCTTTGTTATCCTCTTGGCTGGCGATTAAATAGTCTGTGATTCTAGTTGGGACTGATTTTGACTCGAGGGTTTCTTAGCCAGAGGCAAATTATTTCTTTATCTCTATTCTGGTGGACATCTGACTATTATAAGCTTAAATGTTCTCCTGTCAAAGAAACTATTCCAGAAAGAAAGTAGGATCTTTGTGTCTAGGGAGCCAGAGAATGCTGTGAGTCAAATTACTTAATAGAAAAATTAAATCATATTCTCTTACGTGCATTTTGCTTTAAGCCATTTTTTGGACACATAATATCACAAACGTTTCAGAGGTCGGTGGTAGGCATATGAATTCCCTAAATAGAGCACCACTGAATAATTGGCTAGTGAAAAAGGATTAAGCTTTTTTTTTTTTTTAAGGGATTCTAACATGAGAAGGCCACAAAAATTCAGTTTCAAGCTCTGCCTTCTGAAACACAGCAACATAAAACAGATTAGGATTTAAAGAAAATAGAGTCAGATTCATTTAAGATTTGCAGATGGAAAAGGCCAGGAATTAGCACCTGGCCCAGGCAATGTCATTCAGTGTATAGGCTGATTAACTGTCTTGGTTTGCTCAGGACTATCCTGGTTTTAGCTTTAAAAGTCTCACATCTCAGGAAATCCCTCCATCCCAGGCCGGCTGAAATATTTGGTCACCCTGGTGTGGGCCAAGTCCACAGGCCACAGACCCCAGGCCATCGCCAAAATAAATAGACTGTCCAGGTAGTTTTATGGTTGATGCATCTTTGTCTCGACATCTTTGTGTCACAGTAAAAGAAGGGTTAAAATCCTCAACCGCCCACTCAGAATTGTTATAAGAAATTGCTTCAATTCATCGCTAGGCAATTTGCAAACGTGAGATGCTATACAATTATAAATAATAGCTTGGAAGTGATTTTCACGCAGCTAGTAGACCTTACCTGGCTGATGCCAAGGCCTTACTGTGTAACTGTGAGCGTTTCCCCCACGGAGAAAATCTAGCCCATTGTGAGTAATTTTACATTTCTCTCATGCCGCTAATGCTAGGCCACCGCTCAGGACAATGCGGGGCAACCTTGGCTCCGATTCTGTTTAACCCAGCTGGATGCAGCCAAATTATGGGCTTCTTTTTGGGTGGAACATATTTCTGTGGGCTGTGGGAGACCTGTAATTCTTTCTTTCTTTCTTCTTCTTTTTTTTTAATGCAGAAACCATTTATAGCTTTGGGTGATGTAAAAGCCACAAGGTGCCTACGACAGTGTCACGCAACCCAAGGGCTTCCCACATCATCGTTCTGGGACACACTGGAGCCAGGGCCTCACCCGCCCGCGTCTGTCCACCCACTCTCCACCTCTGCCGCGCCGACCGGCCCTGCCGGACTTTTTACTTCTTTCTCTGCTTGTGGTTCAGAGGTTTCAATCACCAGCCAGGTTTTCTTTTCATCGAGAGAGCCATTGTTTGATGCTGTGCATTCATCCATCTATAAACACCTCAGATTGGTCCGACTTACTAGCTTCAGAACCATGGCAACAGTGGCCTTCTCTAAGAGGAGGCGAACCTCATGTTTAGGCCCAGCTCTGCCATGGCCTGGCTGGTATATCCCTGGCCAATTGCCCTACCTTATAGGATGTCTGTTTTATCACTTGTTAAATGAGAGGGTTGAATTAAATTAGTCATCAAGCCCTTTTAGCCTCTAAAATTCTATGATTCCATACAAGAGTGCTAACTGCTGGGGAATATATTGAGAAAGAGAGGGAAGAGATAAAGAGATGCAGGGAAAGGTGTTAAGTGAGGTGGACAGCCAGTGCCCTGCAGAGGAAGAGTGGCCGGGGTGATCCCCAACCACAGGGCTAACCAACACCCGTTAGAACAGAGACAACTGCTGTTCAGGTCCAAGGAGTCAACTGGGCTATGATGTCACTTTACTTCTCTTCCATCACCACCTTAACTTTCACTGAAGCTGCTACCCAACAGCCTTCCATTGGGGGTGATGTGGAAGAAAGATGACCACAAAGTAAAATAATAATGTTAAAAGTTGGTTCTAAGGAAGCAACTTGGAAAACCATTGAAATTTATTTACAAATAGCTTATTTCCTCAACAACAAGAAAAAATAACTGCACTTCTAAAGACCTCAGTGGGAGACCCTGATTTTAGCAAACATCTCCCAAAATACAAGTTCTTAGAAATTACTGCACACGGTGTGGCTGCATGCAGAAGAAGCAAGGAAGCAGAAATCATCACGGCAGGTTGGGCTGGCCTTGATTCTGAGCTCTACGGTCCTGAGTCTATTGTTCTTTATTTTGGGGATCCAAGAATTCTACACTATAAAGGATCTTATTAATAGAAGCAGGCTCCAGAGAAAAGCCATTTACCACCAGACCTCTTTAGTTCCGGATGGAGCTAGTGGGGTCTCAATTATTGCTACTCCGTTTACCCTAATTAGCTTCTTGGGTCTAGTCCACAAGGAAAGTAATGATATGTTGTCTGTTGTTGTTTCTTTCATCCTGGGGTCTCCTTAATCCCCAGGGGGTATGCACAGTGGTAATAAAGATCTCAAAACTGCTTTTGCCGTTTTCAAAGTTGCACTGACAATCATGAATTTCCCTGAGTCCACGCCATCTCTGAACCTTTGAATGTAGATAACTTCTTACTCACTACACTTAAGCAGGCCATTAAATGGTGCCAGGAATTTATTCATGTTCAATCTCTGTCTACTGTTTGATCACACTGCTGGTTATTATAATGCTGACCCTCTAATCCCTCAAGATATAGGCATTTCATATCTTACATTTGGTCTCTATAATTTTTAAGAACTTTTTATTATGCAAAATTTTATATATGTGTCTGGATACCTAGAGAGAGACAGAGACAGAAGTAAATAGAGACAGAGAAAAGAGATGGTATAATAAACCACCAATACCTTTCACTGAACTTCTATATTTCAACTCATTTGATGTCCAACTATATTTGCTGTCCAGAACGATCATTTTCAACAGTCTCCTCCTTTATAGAATGAAATTACTTTGGGTAGTACTTATGAAAAGAAACAAATAATAACAAAAGCTTCCTAAAGTGCCACCTCAGAGTTCCTAAAAATAAAGTAATGTTTCTTCTCTGGCTGGACAACTACTGAAATTGTTTTATTTTATAGTTCTACATGGTTGATACATATCAGAAATGACTCTGTATATAACCTATGCCTTTGCTGGCTAAGTTAACGTAGAGGACACAGCTCACTAAGTATTCAGTAGCACTTACTCATTTTATAAGATCTTGTCACTTTGTCCTCCAACAAGTTAGGTTAGTATCTAGCCTTACACGAGAGTCAAGCTCTTTTAAAAAAAGTTTATAAGTAGGCTGCCATCTGTGAACCAGACCCCAGGTCTGCTGGCACCTTGATCTAGGGCTTCTTAGTCTCCAGAACTGTGAGAAATAAATTTCTGTTGTTTATAAGAAAAAAATAAATAATCAGTTAACAAATTAAAGTTATTGGTCAATTAAATTATGTTTTAAATATCTGCTTAATTCAACTCCATGTTTGTTTGTTGTTGTTGTTTTTGGAATATAAAAAAACATTATGCTAAAATTTTTTTAAAGTTTTATGTTATCAGTCATCTTAGGGTAGGACAAATCCGTATTGGCCTTTCTATTTTCAGTTCTACTGTGGGGTTTGAGTCACCATGTTCCGGCCCCAATGAATTAGCGATAAGAAGAAAGGAAACAAAAAGGTTATCAGGAAGTAGGTTATCTGGTGTATTTGCTCTGCTCTCTCCTGGCACCTCTCAGCGGTGGCTCTTGCCCGAGCACTCTCCTCTTTCCCATCTGCCTTGTTTTCCCTGGCATGCTCTCGGAATGGGAGCTCAGAAGGCATTCTGCGGAGGGTTATTGGAAAGGCCAAATCTAAACCACTGTGGTGGCCAGATGCTTAGTGGCAGCCAGGCTACATGTATGGCCGGAAGTGGAGCCAAGCAGGGGAATTTCTGTGAGCAGAGAGCATGGAATGGGCACAAAGGGCCTACTCCACCAGCCAGGGTGACAGGTGGTGTCGCAGGAGATGGGCGGAGTACACAGAAGGGATTTTGAAAACAGAGATTCCTTGGAGAGCCAGACATGCAGATAGCTCTCAGCATCGGGTCCTCTGGCAGCTCTGAGCTGGCGTTTTGCAGGGGCCAAATGACAGACATAGTTGAGTACTCAGCCTGGCTGGGCTGTGTCTGAAAGGAACTCTCCTGCCATGTTTATCCTGAGATGTGAAAAGCTATAGGTGCCCCAAAGGCTCAGTCGGAGAGCAATACCCCAATAAGCTGGTTCACCAAGTCAAAGATCAGCCATTGGGCACAGTCGTAATAATTAAAATGACTTCTCAAATTAGGTTTTGTTTTTGTTTTCTTTTGGCCTTCTTAGCCTATCCAGGTGTCTGCAGGAAAACCAGCCATCCATGTCAGCATGGCAGCAAGGCTGTTGGGATAGTCTGGAGGTCAGCAGGTATGGAGATTGGCCTACAAAGGCTCATCAGAGTTTTTATTTCTTTCAGGAGGCAGCTATAAGGAGGCCGATGTGTGGAAAATACTAGCAACCCAGGCATGCCTGGCAATATTTGGGGATAGATAGAGAAAGTGGAGAAAAGACTGAACTGGTTGCTATTCTGGGTGAGAAGAAATATGACCATATATGTCCTCCAGGTTGGTGAGGTCTGCAACACCAAGTAATATGTCTATGCTGTGCATGCTGTCCCCAGACCGAATGCTGCTCCCATTTAGGTGACGTGCAGGGAACAGGTTATCAAGGTCTACTGTCTTTCGGGGTCCCCTAAGACCAAAGATAAAAGAAGGTGTATCTCTTATGCATCTTATAGCTTTAAGAAAGTTGTCACTCAGGGATCTAGAAAGCCCTAAGCCGAGCAGAGGGACAGGTGGAGGGAGGAGCAAGTCTAAGAAGCCAGAGAAAAAAATCCGGTGATCCAAGCAAGAGGCAAACTTGAGGCAGCATCAGGCACTGCGTATGAAGCTGAGCGCTCTGGGAATACACGCTATCTAGTAGTGGGTGCGTGTGCACAGGGCGGCAGGCCGGCAAATATCAAAATCAGGGCCGTGGCCCGGCCTGGTTCTTCTGAGCTGCCTAAGTTTTGATGGATGGTCAGGCCACTATAGTCAGGGGGGCGCCAACCATCGGACAGCATAGAACAAACAGCAGTCGGTTTAGTATTTAGTGTTCTCATTCTGGTTAAAGACTTATTTCTTTGTTCTAAAGATGGAATTAGAAACATGTTCTTTTATCTCTAGAAAATTTATGTCCTGTACAAGCAGCTAAAGACTCAAGTTAAAGGTAAATTCAAAAGCAGCTTTGCCGCTTCCTCCTTCCAAATCAGGTGGGCAAGTAGGAGGAGTTCTCCAGCCCAGGGGAGCGTAAGGTGAGCAGCTCTTGCCACTCTTGGCAGGCAGGATACAGGGCATGCTGGTAGCAGGGACCTTTGCCACCCCAGCCTCCTCCAGGCCCCCACACAGCCTGGGCCCCCCTCTCCCAGGCAGAGAAGGGCAGCAGTGAGACAGCCACATTGGAGGAGTTCACCAGGAGCAGCCAGATGGGTTTGTGTTCTGTTACCCTGGGCTCCCAGAAAGAAAACCAGAGATTATCTCCTTCGTGAAACTAACGGAGTAGAACCCTTTTCTTACTGAGTATAGCCATGTATCGCAGCCTGGGTCGCCATGCATAGATGACGGCATAATTGATCATACTAGACACCTTTGAGGGCGAAAGGGGGCTTATTACTTATACTAACAAAACAGGTATAAACTTGGATTTTGGCCAAATCAAGACCTATAGCTACCCAATGCATACGCAGTAACCCAGTCCTTTCAATTCTATTATAAAAAGCTAGTCACGCTCTTAAATTCAAACATAACATTTGAGTGTAAAGTAGGATTGCCAGATAAAATGCCAGATGCCCTGTTCAATTTGAATTTCAGATAAACAAATAATTTTTTTTTAGCATAAATACATCTCAAATATTGTATGGTGCAAACTTACATTAAAACTAGTCATCGTTTATTTAAAATGAAAACTAAATCGAGTGTCCTATATTTTTATTTAGTAACGGCACACCTAGTCTTAAGCGAAGCCACTGTGTTGTATGCTAATTCCATCATACTGCTCATGATGTAAGGTCTTCCATTTATGTGGGACATTGTCTCGTTGCCAAAAGGAGAAAGTGGAGGGGACTATTCCAATTAACCTAGTCACCTGAGCTACTGAAGTCAACTTCCCTCTATTTTCCTGGCCTCGGTATGGGCCGGGACTAGCTCTCAGTGCCTGGGCCAACTGATGATTGTGCTTGGCCGTAGGACAAGGAGTTAAGTGGATAAACATATAACTCCAGCTTCCCGTTCTGCTTTTGCTTGATCGAGGCTAGTGTATATTACATTGACCTTGAGAGCTCTTAAAACCTGCTGATACTTGGGCCCCACTTCCAACCAATTAAATAAGAATCTCTAAAGGTGGGGTCCAGCATCCATGGATTTCAAAGGCTCCGCAGGTAATTTTTAATGCTCTAATGAGAATCATTCGTTGTCTTAGTCCTCACTCTGATCCCAGTGGCTTCCTTTCTGCTTACTTGATTTCTCTTTGTTGAACACCTCCCCCCATACTATCAGCTCTTTTATACTCCAGGAAATATGACTGGAACACATATTCCATGTCAGAATGGCGGCGTAGGTGACATTCACTGGAAAGGAAGGCTTCTCTGACCAGGCAGGACCTGTCTCACACTGCCACCTGGCTGTCCCGGCCTCCCATCTGCTCCGGCCTCTCTCCAGCTGTGGCATCCCCCGTCTCATGCTTCTCTGCTCACGGCACATGGCTTCCCAGTCTGCAGCTGGTCTCCTCTCCTCGGGCTCATCCAATGGCTGGCTTGGACCAAGGACCCCCTCTGGAGTACTGTCCCTGCAGGCCGGGCTGATGGCCCTGGCTGTTGTCCAGGGCTCCGTCCCTCTCTGGCTTCTGCCCACTGCCCTGCAGGAGGGCGAGCCCCCAGCTCGTAGCTGTAGAGGAAATCCAGATTTTGCTTTCCTACCATAGAAATTGGAGGACCCTTCAAAGTGCCAATTTCCTTCCAACAAGCTGGCAGGCAGGGTAAGCAGTGGTTTGCTTTGCAAATGGTGGCAAGGAGGGCCTGGCAGTGACACACTGCCCATGCGTCATTGAAAATGAAAAATGAACTCTCTTTCTGTCTCTGGAATTTAATCCAGTGAACTCAGATGAACTTTGGACAAAGACCAGCTGAAAGCCCCTAGCAGGATACATACAGCAAGATTTTTAGATTATTCTTTCTCTGAGTATCTACCATGTGCCAAATACTATGCTATATATATACTGAGTGTACCCTGGTGAATAAAACAGATATGGTCCCAGTGGGTGGAGAGGGGACTATGAATCTTATCATCTAGTGACAAATGATTGAAAATAAGAATACAGAGAAAAATAACTAGGATGGAGCAGAACGAGGGAGGAACTGAAATATCTGAACACACGGTGCCTTTTAAATGTAGCCTTTAAACCAGCGAACAATCAACCACCCTGGCCTCCTCTGAGGTGAGACGCCAGGCCACACACACACTCAGGTTCTCTAACCAAACAATAGGCTGGTGCAAATGGAGCTATTTCTTAACCCCAAGCATTTACACAGCAGCTACAAATCTGTTGAGAAAGAGCCCCCGCCATTTACAACTGTCTATCGAACAGATGCTCGAGAGCATTTTTCTCTCACCCACAGGGTTTCAGTCAGGAGGAGGGAGCAGGTTCGACTGTCTGCAGCTTCTGGAACTTCACACGTTGTGTTCCGTCTGTGCCCAGGGGCCGCTGCTTCTCTCCCCAGCTCCCTCCGCAGAACAATAATGATTTTTAGAGGCATAATGAGGCTCCGCATTGAATTATTAAACAATGGGCATGGAAGAGAAGTTTTCTTTGACCTCCTTACCTCTGGCTTCTGCCAGTCAGTGTTTTCTTGTGTGGAGGCAAAGATTTCCGTACTACCTGAAAAGATCGTCTCCCTTCTTACAGTATTTTCCAAACTTAATTTAAATATCTGCATTTGAAAACCCCTCTGATAAGCTTGGAAACCTTGCACGCCCGCCTTTCATTTTCTGAAATTCATCATAAATATCAGGGGGAACAAAAGCCCTAGAACAAAGCCCCGCTTTGTTTCCAAACCAGGCTCATAACCCAGCCCCCCTGAGATGCTGGTGGGGGCGCCCGTGGGAGTCTGAACTCCCGCCCCCGACCTCCAGTTCCTAAGAATCATTGTTCCAAATGGTATTATTAACATTTACCATCTTCATTTGTGGCTCACATTCCATTAGCATTTTCAGTTGTAAATGTTTCTCCGGGACACAAAGGATGAGAGGTGACCAATAAAATCCTGTGACTGGCTTTAAACAAAGAAGCAAGAATGTACACAACCGAAGGAGCATTGTGCTTTTGAAGTGGCTACTTTGTGGGTCAGTCTATGTTTCTAGGGCTAAAGCCATCCTCAGAAAAGTGGTGAGTGTTCATTTCCGCACAGCACAGGGCAAAAAGCACACATGGGTTCTGGAGTCAGGTGACCTGATTGCAGATCAAGTTTTACTACTTTTTAACTGTGCGACCTTGACCTAGTTGCTTAACAGTTCTCCGAGCCTCAGTTTCCTCGTTGGTAAAATGAGAAAAAGACAAGAAAAACCTATGTTGAGTGTTCGCACACCTCATGTAGCCCAATGTGTATTAAACCATAATAATCACTCATGACATGTTCTTTTGAATTGCATTGAAAGATTTTTGAGTGTGATTTTTTTTTTAAATTCCAAGTCTTTAAAGTCAAATTAAGGGAATAAAAGTGGATAATAAATGGTTGGAAATTCTAGGCCTGGTGGAGGAAAAAAAAAATAATAGCTGTTGCTATAGTCCCAAGCCTAAAATTTCATGTGGCTTATTAAGTGACTCTGAAGTGAACTGCAAAAGATGCTTCCAAAACGTTCTGAAAGACCACACACGCTCTAGAATTGTGCAGGGACTCCCTGGGTGGCCGCTTTGAAGTGGGTACAGCTCCTTGGAATGCTTGAGTAAGTCGTGGGGTGTTAAAGAAATTCTCTTTGCTTTTATAGTCACACTACATAGCTGGACCCTGTTTAAAAAAAAAAAAAGCTTAATTGTTACAAATCTGTCTTGTCATTTCCTCTGTGAACCGATGCATATCTTCCTTTTTAAACTGTGGTGTGTAGTCACCAGGTTTTTTTTTTTTGCCCTTTCCTAATGTTCTCCCCTTCATTTCTGAACCCTTTGTAACTGAAAAGGGATATCGGACACAGTCCCTGCTACAAAAGTTACTGTCATCATTTCGCCATTTCAGGAGGCTTTCAGGTTTCCGTTTTCCTTGTCTCACCCCAGATGCCTGGCATACGCGATAGCAGCAAAAACAAAATCTGTTGCATTTTTCGAAACGTTATTAATGCATAAGCAGCCCAAGGATTGTGATAGCTAAGACACACACACACACACACACACACACACACACACACACACACTTTTTTTTTTTTTAATCCATCAAGCAAAGAGAAAAATTGTGCCTAAAGAACTTGGTCTGGAAGAGTCACCCAAATGCCTTCTAATCCACTCATTCTCTGCTTGCCACTCCGCCACCACCTGGGCTCAATTTCCCTATCGGAAAACCACTTTAGGCGCTAGACAATGACATTACACAATAGAACTATAAATCCCGTGTTTGTCTCCAATTTAAATGGCACTCCAGAACGCCACCCTTCCTGCCATTCGAAACATCAGAAGGGGAGCTAGTGAGGGGCAAAATCAGCTGGTAGCGTTTCTGAGTGGATTTTAAACGGTTCCCTCCAGGGTCTTCTAGGGGTTTTCAATATGAAGGTGTTCATCCAACTGAAAAAATTATGTCTACAAGCAATTTAAGATTCAGCATGTCTGTCAATTTACGTTTTTTGTTTGTTTTTTTTTTTTTTAAAGATGAGAAAATGCAGCACTAAATGAGAAGATGAATGCTGTGTAGGGGAACTTCTGAACCCTTCACTGTCATCTGGAAGACTTTAGGAGAAAGGCTCTTGAGGATGTTGGATTATAAAAATCATGCTCTCATTTCTGAGGCCTGAGGAACTCTCTCTGAGCATAACTAATGCAAGATCACAAGTGAAGGTGCTTTGTGCTAATGAAAGAAAGATTTATCTTTAACACAGACAATTATTCTTCTCTCATAAAATCATATCGTGTCTGTGTTCATTAGAAGATCCTCTCTACCCTTCCCCTCCCCTAGACTGATGGGAGTCATCCCCAGTCAGTGTGGCTGGCAGGGCTGTGTGGATTTAGCTGGCATGGGCAGGAGACTGCTTACAGGGGAACTGAGCAAATAAGTAAGCATATTGAGGATGGTGGGATCCAGGTCTCCCACTGTTGGACAGATCTACATTTGAGTTACAAATCCAGAAAGGAAGGCTAGAACAAACTCTGTGGTAATGGATTGAAATGGAAGGTATCTATGTGATCTCCTGGTTTTTATGTAAATAAATAAGATTTATGTGCATTTATGTGTGTGTGTATAGATATATATACTTACATAACCATACATCTATACAGACATACATCTATATCAATCATCTATCATCTATATATCTATCTATCTATCTACCTACCTACCTACCTACCTACCTACCTACCTCTCTGATTTTCTGTCTGTCTGTGTAACTTCTTAGCTCTATTTGCACAGAGTGTCTAGAAACAATGACACCCAAGTAGCAATGAGCATACCTAACATCCACATCTTGGCTTCTAAATATTGTTTTCCATTAAAAGGAACCAGCAATCCTTCAAGAAATGACTGATTCCAGGGTGTGATGGACTAAAAAATGGTCCACTGAAAGACAGCCATGTCCTAATCCCTAGAATCTGTAAATGTTACCTACTTGGAAAACGGATCTTTGCAGATGTGACTAAGTTTATCTTCCAGATGAGGAGATTATCCTGGGTTATCAGGGTAGGGCCTAAATGTTATTACAAGTATCCTTCTAAGAGAGAAACAGAAAGAGTTTACAGACAGAAAAGGAAGAGACAATGTGACCACAGAAGCAGAGACCAGAGCAATGGGGCCACAAGTCACAAAATGCTGGCAGCCATCAGAAGTAAGAAGAGTCGGGAATTCTCCTTAGAGCCTCCAGGAGTGTGGTCCTGGTGAAATCTAGATTTCAGCTGATGATATTTCTGGCCTCCAAACGTGTGAGAGGATACGTTTCTGCTGTATTTAGTCACAAAGTCTGCGATAATTTGTTACAGAAGCTACAGGAACGAATATATGAGGTTAGGACCGTGAACGAACGCAGAACCTCTCGTGCCAGAAAGTGAGGTAATGCTCAGGAAGGAGGAGGACATATCACAAGGATCCAGCGTGAAGATTCCCCTTTGGCCAAATCGAGGACAATTAAGAATCAAAATAAGTTAAAATTAAGAATTAAAATAAATGGCGAGACTAATTGTTACAACCCATTATAAATAAAACGGGAATCCATGAGTCTAAAATGGCATTAATAAATAAATAAGAGAAAACGCTACTTCATAGTATGATACCAACTAATGAATGTAGAGAGAATAACAGAGTTAGAAAATCATTTGGCAACCATCCTACTAAAAATTGAGTTAGGCAAGAAACATCAATGGATGAAAATTTGATGAGAAACAGAATATTTATATTGTCTCATGGCATCCCCCAATAAAATACAGATTAATTCCTTATTAATAAGTACAAAATGCTTATTAATTATAGTGTAGAGAATTTTGGCACATACTAGCTTAACTAAGTGACCAAATTTAATGGCTCCGGTAATAGGACAAATCGACATCATGTACCCTGATATGATACACTGAGAAGAACAAAGCATTAGTCTCTGATAGCCCTGCCAAAAATGCATGACCAAAAGCTAATCACGGAGAAATATCAGACATACTCAAATTAAGGAATGTTCCACACAATAACGGGATGTACTCTCTGCAAATGTCAAAGGCGAGGAAAGGCTGCGAACTATTCCAAATTAAAGGAGACCAAGGAGATATGACAATTAAATGTAAGACACAGTCCTGGACAGGATTCTAGACCCCTAAAGGATAGTGTTGGGATGAATGGCAAAACCTGAATAGTGTTTGTAGATTAGATGGTAACACTGTATAAATATTTGTACTGTAGTTATGTTGGGGGATATCCTTTTTTTTAGGAAATGCATACTTAAGTATTAAGGCATGAATAATGGGTCATGATATCTTTAACTGCCTCTCAAATTGTTCAGGAAAAATAAATAAATAAAAACACAAAGTATATAAACATGTACAGAGAATGACAGACAAATACGGTAAAATGTTAACCATTGGGAAATCTTGGTGAAGGGTATACGGGAGTTCTTTGTAGTGTTCTTTTTGTAAGTTCAAAATTATTTCTAAAGCAAAAAGGTCATTTTTCTTTCGTGGTGCCTTGTCACTTCCACTTAAAGAGTCTTTATGGAAAGCCCACAGAATTATTCACAGAAATGAAAGGTCACTGATGATGGAAAGAACAGGCAGGAGACCTGGTTCTGCCATGCTTGGTGTCACCTCTGAACCTTCGTGTCCTCAGCAGTATCATTCTCTGCCTTTCCATGCCTACGGCACTGGTTTCACTAGTTGGTTGAATTCGGATTTTTTTGCAGGGTACAAATGTTCTAAAATTAGATTGTGATGGTTGAATAACCCTGTGAAAATAATGAAAAACATTGAATCATGCGCTTTGGCTGAATTTTATGAGATGTGAATTTATATCTCAGTAAAGCAGTAAAAATCCTTGCTGCTGCTTTCCTTGCTCCATACTCAATCTGTGAATCTTTATGGTTAGGATGGGATGTCTGTGACAGAATGGCTGTGGTTTAACATCTGGATGAGTCGAGAAGACTTACTCTCATCCCAGAGGCGGGGGAGAAAAGGTCAAACAGTAAAGGAACCTTTCAGAAGGGACAGAGGAAAGAATACGAGGGACCCCTCAAGTGCCTTCCTTCCAGGCTCTGTCATCATGCTCTGCGCCTCTCACTCTGCACACAGTCTCTGGGTGACTGGGTCCACGTTTGTGGCTTCAATTCTCACCTACACGTGGGTGACTCCTTGTGTGGTTTGGGCTTAGATTTTGCTGCAAGGGAGAGAAAACTGAAATATTGCTGGTTTAAACACGTAAACGAAAGAGAAGGTTTGGATTCTTTTCTCTTTCACATAAGAGTTTGAGTAAAGAGTCCAGACCTGTAAGGAAGGTTTGTGACATCAGAGGCCCAGGCTCTGGGCCTTCGTTTACAGACTCACAGGCTGTGCGCCACGTGGCTCCAGAAAGCGTTATCCACGCATCCGGCATGAGTGATCCCTTTTGCATCTTTCTCTCTCGTTGTTCTCCTTTTGGTGCTCTCAGTCCTCTTGTCCAAGATGGCCCCATCTATCGTCCAGGCAGGAAAACGGAGGAAAGGACAGATGCAAAAGGAGGGGCACAGGTGCTCACAGGCTGCATCTAAAGTAAGGCGTTCGGAACTCCTTCCATGTCTAATTCTTAGTCATGTGACCATACCCAGTTGCAAAAGATGCTGGCTAATGTCATTTTTATTTTAAGTAGTTGTGTAATCAGAAAAAAAGAAAGAAAGAAAGAGGAAGAATTCTAGTCATGAAGAATAAGAAACAATACAAATAAATAACGACTGGAACAACTAGCAGTCTTGGTCGTTCTTTCCAATTTATATTTTTAGTCTAGATCCACATCACCAATTGTCGCCTGGACATCTCTAAGCAGATGACTCACAGATGATAGATCTGAACGTGCCCTAAGAGACCATGTCTACCCACCCTACTCCCATCCCAGACCGGCTCCTTCTCCTGTGATTTCCACCTCAGTAAAGGCAGTGCCACCCACCGAGTTGGACGCAAAATCATCTTAGACCCTTTCATTCTTTCACTCCTGCCCTCTACTCCTGCTCTGCAAGCTCTGCCTCCGAAAATGCTCATCTATCCATCTCCCCCTCCCCGTTCTCATTTCTGTAGCTCAGACTCTGATTTGGTTTCTGATTTGGATTACCACAGGGATCTCAAATGGAACCTAGTGCCTCCAGGCTGTACTCCTATAATTCTCTCCTCACATGGCACCCAGAGTGCTCTTTCTAAATATAAACCTAGTTTTGCCCCACCCCTCTATAAAACTTTGCAGCTATTGCCCATATCGTCAGTGGTAAAGTTCATTCTTTGAGCATGGCACCCCAGGCTCTTCATGGTCTGGCCTCTGCCTGCCACACCCTATCTGTTGCCTCTCCCCCATCCCCACCTTTGCTCCAGTTGTACTGAACTATCTGTAGTTCCCTAAACAGTCAGCAAGTTCACATCACCCCGCCTTTGCACATACTGCCTACTCTGTCTAGAATGACCTTCCCATTTTTATCTATGTAACTCCTACTTCTTCAACACTCAGCTCGAACATTGCCTCTTCCAGGAAGTCTTCCTAGGATCCCCGATACCATTTAGAAGTTCTTGCTCTTGCTCTCGTAATGTACCAACAGTAATCATCTTCATTTATTTGTATATCTTTCCCACTAGACTAGAAGCTCTTCAAGGGATGCACTTTTGTCCCTTGTGCCTTTACATCCTAAGTGTCTGGCACAGAAATATTTGTTGAGTGAACAAATATGCCAGGTTCAACCTTACACATGTTTACATATAGTATTTAATTCTCATAAAGCCCCTATGGGATATAATCATTTTGTAGATGGGGAAACTGAAGCTCAGAAGAATTCCATGACATGTCAAAGGCCACAGAGCTAGTCAGAGGTGCAAATAAAGATGAAATCAGATGTTCTTGCCTCCCCGTGTTCTTATTTAGACAGATCACATTTCTGGCTGTGATGAATTGACATGTGGAAGCACCCACTTTGGAGTGGGTTAACCAGGATGCTGAACCCACTGTCAGAAGTGTGCATTTCTTCTCTTTCCCCAAATTCCTGAGTCCCTGAACACAATTACAAGCATGTGCTTTCCTACCTCCTCCTGGAAAAATGCCTTTATTAAACTTGGATTCCTAGCAATGGAGTCTGTTCCTCTAACCATCCACTCTTCCAGTAAATACTACACACCAACCCTCTGTTAATGTTTTAGCCTTGTTCGCATGCAAACATGCAGAAACAAAGATGTTTCAGCCATTATGAGAATCTTTTCATCTTTTTGTCGGAGCCACGGAGATCCAGCCTCATCCAAGCATGTCGTTACAAACAAAGAACAAGCAACAGAGCTGTACTGCGTGTTCAAGGTTACTTGTTATTACTGTCCCTCCTTAAGCAAGGTGTGGACCATCCTTGTATCGGAAACAGGTTTCAGGCCCAATAAATAATGTGCTTCCTTATCTCAGACATACTCAGTTAGTTCAGCGAGTTGTTTACCACATCGGTATTCCTTATTCAGCAGTTTTCAGACAATAACGATACCTTTCATTTCCCTGATGCTCTCCCCTGCTAAAAGGTAATAAGAAATCGAAACTGTGTGCTGCTTAAATGAATTCATCTACGTGGAGAACAAAGCTATTTTTATATGCGCCTGCAATGTCCATTTGACTCGAAGCCAGGACATTTTACACAGGCAGCAAGATCCATCTCCTGCAATTGCTTCAGGTTTTGTCTGATGGGGAGGCGGAGTTCAAGAAAAAGGAAAGCACGTGCTTATAATTGCAATTGGAAGCAGTCCCAATGACAAGAGCCCTTCTTTAAAGTTGCCCCTTGGGTTTCACCTTAAATTATCTTCGTGGAGCAGTGAGGTTCAGTAGAAACAAAGAAAAGCAGGGAAAGGAAAACTGGTTTTTATTGATTCTTTTAACAAATATTTATCACCCCCACATTAGAATCTGTGGAAACGTGAAAATTAGTCACACAAGAGTTCTGCCTTAAGTGAGTACAAGACAGTGGGCAGGTGAGCAGACATACACAAAGACATACTCATGCACGCATGTGCACACGTGCACACAACCATATTATCCTCACTGTTCAAACTCTTTATCAGTATTTTGTGTTTACCAAACTCAAGAATGGATTAGATTAGATGCATTTTAAAGAAATTCACTTTTATCTTGATTACACTTTTGCTATTTACTTTCCAAAACTCAAGAACCCTAGGTGATCAGTATTTGAACTCACTGTCCAGTCAGTCCCCCAACTCAGGACACTGACCGATGTGGCTAGTAGAACGCTTCGTGCTACGTAAGCATGTGAAGGGCTGCAGGAGTGGCCCCAAATGGCACGAAGCTTGGAGGAGTATGAGAAACCTTCTGATAGGGGTACGATTTCATGAAGAACATGGTTTAACCGAGTCTTGAGGGGTGGGTGGTATTTTTATCTCCAACTTCAATCTTTTTATTTGTCTGCTTATACCCCCTCCCCAAACCTCCCTGTCAGTTCTTCAAAACCTTTCACTGCTCTTTTCAAGTTCACTACCTCTGGTCTGCTCACTCATTCACGCTCAGCAATGGCCTTACTTCTGGTTGAGAAAAGAGGGGCTGACAGCAAAGTGGGTGCTTCCACATTTCAAAATAAATGAATTCATTTTCCTGACCACGTTCCCCTCTCCCTAATAAAAACCACCTTCCCTTTCTATATTTCATCCATCTTTACCTCATTCCCATCTGTCTCAAAGGAAGGCACCCCCTGGCAGAGTGACTTTGTCATCTGTCCCTTGAATTTTATCCCCTCCCATCTGTGGGTCTATGATAAGCATCTGCCATGGTTTTTTTGTTTGTTGGTTGTTTTTTTCGTTTTTTGTTTTTTTGTTTTTTTTGGTCTACCCTGCATGCCCTTCTTTCTAATGCCCCCTTCCCCTTTCCATGTGCTCCAGGCTGCCAATAACATGAGTGCTTTCACTAGCACAAGGTGGAGCACGACCCAAGTAAGGCCATTTAGAATCTATTTCAAGGATGGATAGGGGTGCAGAGGACAGTTGGTTGAATTCTTGTCTCTGGGATTGCCAGATATAAGATGAGTGTGAGCCTGGCGATCTCATATGCAGGGACCCTACCTAAGAACAAGGATGAGGAGAGGCAAAAGATCCCAGGAAAGACAAAGATGGAGAACTCTATTGGATGAATGTTTTTGTTCCCCCCAAAATTCATATGCTGAAGCCCTAATCCCCAATGTGATGGTATTTGGAGGTGGGGCCTTTCGGAGATTACTAAATTTAGATGAAGTCATGAGGGTGGGCTCTTCATGATGGGAAGAGGAAGAGACCAGAGACCTCCCCTCTCCTTCCTGCGAGGATATAGTAAGAAGGTGATTATCTCCAAACCATGAAGAAGGCTCTCACCAGAACCCGACCATGCTGGTACCCTGATCTTGAACTTCCCAGCCTCTAAAACAGTGAAAAATAAATGTCTGTTGTTTAAGCACCCCCAGATTTTGGAGATTCGTTATAGCAGCTTGAGCTAAGACAAATACTGGCAACATGGTTTTAAAATTTTTGGATTTTTTTTAGTTATATGAGCCCAAAACGTTCCTTTTGGCTTAAGGAATTAAGGAATTTGAATTGGGTTTTTGTTGTTTCCCATTAAGAATTCTGATTAAAATAGTCTTACTCCATCAATCAGCTCCTTCTCTCTCCAGCAACTTTGATCTCTCTCCCCAAAACCAATCTTTCCTCAGCGACACACATACTCCAGACGCCACCTGCCTAGAAAAACTCTTTGATCCTATAGCTACTGCCTGCTTTCCTGCCTCGTGTCCACAGGCCAGAGCTGGTAAGTGACTAAGTTTTCACTAGTCCTTGGCAAAAAAAAAAAAAAAAAAAGATAATGCAGAGAGGTTTTTTTAAAGTGAGGTTTACTGAGGTACAATTTAATACAATAAATTTCACACTTTTTACTATATGTTTTATGAGTATTGAGAAATGTAAACAGTTGCGTAACTACCACCATTACCACCATAAGCAAGATACAGTATATTTTCATCACCCCCAAAACTCCCTCTTGTCCCTTTAAAGTAAGTCTCTTCTCTAGGCCCTGACAAACACTGATGTGACTTCTATCCTTGCAGTTTTCTTCTCCAGAATGTCATTTAAATGGAATCCTACAGTAGGCAGCCTTTTGTGTCTGGCTTCTTTTACTTACTATAATTATTCTGAGATTCACTCGTATTATTGTGTTTCATTAATTCATTCTTTAAATTGCTGCCTTAGTATTACATTATACGGTGGTACCACGATTGGTTTACCCATTCATCAGCTGATGGACATTTAGATTGTGGTCTGTTGTTGACAATTATGAATAAGCCACTATAAACATTTGTGTATAGGTTTTTGTGTACACATATGTTTTTATTTCTCTGGGGTAACTAGGAGTAGGATTGCTGGGTCATTTGGTAAATATATGTTTAACTTTATTTTTTTGTTAAAAAAAGGTCAAATTGTTTTTCAAAATGACTGCACTGTTTTGCTTTCCTATCAGCATGTATAAGAGTTCAAGTTACTCTGCATTCTTGTCAGCAGTTGGTATTATTAGGGTTTTTTTGTTTTGTTTTTTTTTTTGCTGATTGTTTAATTGGTAGGTTTTTACCGTTCTTACGGGTGTGTAGTGATATTTCATTGTGGTTTTAATTTGCATTTAAAGTAGCTAATGATGTTGAGCATCTTTTCATGGGCGTATTTGTCCTCTGTGTCTCTTTTTAAGGTTAAGAGAATGTTGCCCATTTAAAAATTCAAGTTGTTTGAATTATTATTGCTTTGTGAGAGTACTTTATATATTCTGGAAACAAGTCTTTTACAGATGTGTTCTTGGCAAATATTTTCTCCTATCTGTGCCTGTCTTTTAGCGATGATCAAAGAGTAGAATTTTAAATTTTGAGGAAGTCTAATCTATCAAATTTTTTTTTTATGGTTTAGGCTTTTTGTGTCCTAAGAAATCTTTGTCTAACCAGTATTTTTTTATTTATTTAAATAAACTTATTTAACTCACAACATTTTAAGTTTTTTATCTGAGATTATGTTTCTCTGTTGGAATTAAAGTATTACTTTAAAAATAATAAAATGATATCAGTAAAAATAGAAGTGTGTGTGTGTGTGGCCTTGTCATGCTAGCATCACTCAGTTTTAGCAAGAATCCTATTCAATCAGTTTAGAGGGAATGCCCCACCCTTGATACCTGATCATCCTCGATATGTAATCAAACTCTTCCCCTAGCATCCCAGGAGATGAGTGATGACCCTGGCCTGCCTTCAGCAAGCATCCTGTTAGGTAGGTTTAGTCAGAATCCCCCCATTACTCCTGTTGTTTCTTCCTAGTAATTTTCCATCTGCCACCCTGCCCCCACCCTGCTTTATGGCTATAAATTCCCACTTGTCCTTGTTGTATTTGGTGTTGAGCCCAATTCTATACTGAGCTCTCTTTTCTCCTGTTGCAATAGTCCTGAATAAAATAAAATAAAATATTTTTTTACTGCTTTAACTACTGCTCAACTCTGGTTTTCCTTTGACACCTGGAATTTTATTGAGGAGTGCTTCCAGGAACAACCCTTCTCAGGGTGGGCATGAAAGAGAATTGGCTGAAGGGGATGTCGAAATACGAAATACGATGCAGTTGCTGCCGGGCCTCAGCTGACCCCATGGAGACCTCTGCAGCTGGGAAGGCCCTTCAGAATTGCCTTGAATAGAGGAAAGGGTCTGGACCCTTGTGTTCCCCCCGCCCTTCCCCCCATTGAGTAAGATAATGTGTGAACCATAAACAATGTGGTATAAGAGTGAGAGGGATTAAGTATGTGAACTCCAGCAAGTCTTGGTGAACCCGAGGCAGTCCTCTAAGGACAAACAAAACAAAACTAATTAGTCAATTGTGAAACTTTTTTCACGGTTCTGTGACCTCTGCCACCCAGCAGCCCTGTATCCTGGCAACAGTCTCTGGGCTTTATGCCTGCTTTGCATCATTCCCCACAGGGGTTAAGGCATCACTTTTACCTGTTCCATTGTTTTTGGCCATCAAGAAAAAAAATGGTACAACTGTTTTGTCTGAAGCAAGTGGCAGGTCTAGACGGTAAAGAAATTGCCAAGAGGGAAGACCTCACGCTCAGTAGTGAATCCTAAGGGAAGTGGACGAGGCTTTTTATGAAAACTTTAATAAAAGGTAAGTCTTAAAGACATGTGAGAAATGATGTTTCCCTGGTTTAAATTTACATGCTTGGGCATCACTCATGTATCATCGAGCTTCCTGTCCCACGTCTCAAAAGGCGGACAAAAACCCAAAGTTACCCACCACTCAGCTTTGCACAAATAAATCTGAGGACCCACTTGAGGTGAGATGTTTTCTTCCCTAAGGTGGTCCTCCTGGCCCCTTTTAGTCCCTTCAGCTAAAAGTGCTCCTGGGAGTCAGAGCTGTCAGAAACCGATGAGATCTGCTATCATATTGTTAATCTGACCCCCTCAAAAGGAGGAAACTAGCCCAGGACCATTTGACCAGCTTGTGGCAAAGCCTGAAGCAGAGTCAGATCTCTCGTTTCCTCAGTCAGCCGAGCCAGAAACCGCGATTCACATGTCTTCCCCACTTCTCACAGTGCTTAGACACCGAGTTATGTGATTTTGACTTAAAAACAGCTCTCAGACGTACCCCTTCTTCCCCGCAGTGATCATTGTTACTTCTATTGCTTAGGTTCTCCCTAATCTCTTAGGCAATTGTAGTCGCCTCGTAACTGGTCTCTCAGACTGGTTTCTTCCACTGCAGCCTATTCTCCGCACAGCAGCCAGAGCCATGGTTTACGAGCACAAATCAGACCACTCACTCTCCTGCCTACACCTTTCAGTAACTCCCATTCGTCTTCATGATAAAGTGCAAACTTCATAGCCATACTTACAAATGTCATCCTTAGCATGACAACAGTTGTGACAAATTCAACAGCATGCACAATATAATAGTGGCTTTAACTACAGGGTATTTGTTCCTATCTTAGCTAAAAGTCCTAAGGCAGGCAGCCTTACGACTGGTTTGATGTCGTTGAAGACCCTGCTACTTACTGTGCTTTCTCTTCCATCTTCATTCAGTGTGTGGCTTCATCCTCAGGCTTCTCCCTCAGGTCACGAGGTGACAGCTCCAGATATCACATCCTCATATGACCACATTCAAGTCACAAAGGGAAGGAGGAAAGAAAGGGGAATTCCTTCTGGTACAGATTTCTTTTTTTTTTTCTTTTTTAAAATCAGAGATAAAACTCTTTCCTCAATGCCTTCCACCAGACTTCTATTCCTCTAGCCCAAACTGAATACCATACCCAGCCCTAGACCAAGCATTATCATCAAGGATAAGAAGGATTGCTGTGATTGGCTTAAGGCAATTGTGATTTATGTTCCGGTCCTGGGTACTTTACCACCTGAACAAAATTGAAATTCTGTTAGCAAGGAAGAGAAACGGCTAATAGGATGGGAACTTACAGTGTATACCCCAACCTTCCTTAGCAAAGACTCTGAAGAACCAGCCTCTTCCGACCCCATTAGCTTCATATTCTGCCATTCTCCTTATTTTGCATTTCACTCAAGCCATATTATCGAACCACTCACACTTCCCACAATAGTCCCGCATGACTTCGCACATGCTGTTCCCCCTGCCTAGAATACCCTTCCTTCCATGATTATCTTTTTAAAAATTTTTATTTATTTTAATTAGTTTCAAGTATACAGTACATTGGTTAGACATCTATATAGCTCATAGAACTATCCTAATTGGAGAGATAGTTTTATGAACTTCCTTCAACATTTCTTATAAATGATAAATTCCTTTAGCTTATTTTTGTCTGAGAAGCTCTTTATCTGTCCTTCAACTTTAAATGATAGCTTTGCTGGATAAAGTATCTTTGGTTGTAGATCCTGGGTCTTTATCACGTTAAATATTTTTTGCCAAGCCCTTCTTCCTGCATAGTTTCTTTTGAGAAATCAGCTGCTAGTCTTATGGGTATTCCCTTGAAGGTAATTATCTGCTTTTCTCTTGCTGCTTTTAAGATTCTTTCTGTGTGTTTAACCTCTGGCATTTTAGTTATGATGTGTCTTGGTGTGGGCCTCTTTGGATCCCTGATTTTTGGAATTCTCTGAGCTTCCTGGGGTTTTATGTTTATTTCCTTCACCAGGTTGGAGAAGTTTTCCATTATTATTTCTTCAAACAGCCGTTCAACATCTTGTTTTCCTTCAGGTACGTCAATGAAATGGATATTTTGACCCTTAATAGTGTTCCATATGCTCCCTAAATTATTTTGAATAGTTTTGGCATCTTATTTTCTTGCTATTCTGACTGAGCGCCCTAGACTTTACTGTTCTCTAGATAGGGCATTTGATCCCTTTCTGTATTAACTTCGTTTATTCTTTTGTTTATTCCATTTAATATACTTCTCATCTCGGATAATGTGTTCATTTCAGACTGGTTCTCTTTTATAATTTCCATTTCCATTTTTATGTTTTTTATCTCTTTGTTGAAGTTCTCACTGAATTTATCTACATTTCCCAAAAGTTCATTGAGCATCTTTACAACCAGTTTTGAACTCTGCATCTGTTAGATTACTTGACTCCATTATACCTGGATCTCTGTTCTGTTCTCTCATGTGGTTTCTCCTTCTTTGTCTTCCCATTTTGGCTGCCTTTCTGTGTCTGTTTCTACGTACTAAGCAAAGCTCCTAAGTCTTATCAGTGTGGATTCTTGAAGTAGGTGTCCAGTGGCACAGTCCTGAAAGACGATCAGCTGCAGGCCAAGTTTAGCCCAAGCCTCTACCCCTCTGGGGCCACCTGTTAAGATTCAGCAAGCAATCCACAGATGCTGTGCTTATAGTTACCTCAAAGGGCCACACCGGAAACCAAGGCCAGCTGCCTCCTCCAGTGTGAGTCTCAGCAAGGAGATCCTGACTCGCTGAGGATATACCTAGATGGGGCTTGGGTTGGGCCGCAAGTTGGGGGAGGCGGAGTTTCAGGGAATCCTCTCGGTGGAGCTACCTCTGTTATCCAGTCTGATGACATCACGGCTATGGTGATGCTTTGTCCAGCACACTGGGAGAAGGGAGGGCTCAACAGGGAACAATGGATACCACTTGCACTTCTGTACAGAGTGAGTCTCGCCTTGACCCTCACTCTGACAATGTCTCCTTGTAAGTCCCTGGTGCCCCCTGCGCGTGGCCTAATTGGCACTGGTGCTCAGAGCGAGCAGGTCCATCCTGCTCGAGGCCACGGCCCCTTTAAGAGGTGGCTGCCACTGCCGCAGCCTCCATCTTACTCAGCCGCTGGGGACTGGGCAGTCCTGCGTCCTCGCCCCATCCTACCTTCTCCTGTTGCAAGGTGCTTCCTTGTATTTCTCCCTAGTTGTATGACTTGTTCATCTAGATCCCAGACAATTTTTCCTTGCTGCTTGCTCCTTGTTTCTATCACAACTTTGATTTGGTCTCCAGTGGGATGAACAGAGCCTCTATCACCCACCCCATGATAATCTTAATTCTCATTCTCCTCAGAAAACTCAATTGAAATGCTGCCAGCTTTGTAAAACCTTTCCTGATTTACCAAAGCAGGAAGAAAATAAGATTCTAAGTGAAAGAATGAAAGAAAAAAAGAATAATGGAATAAAAGAAGGCTAAAAGGAAGGAAAGAGGAAAGACATTGAACACTTGGGAATTAAAAGGAAAGTCTGAGTTGTTTAGACTTTTTCTTCCAGGAATCTCCGCCTAATTTCTTTGAAATATGAGTCAGGTCCTTCCCTCTGGGCATGTCTGTCCTTGTTCTGGCAGAACTTTAAATTGTTTACTCCATGCTCGGTCCAGGCGGCTTCTCCATTCTTCATATCCAGCTATCTCCCTTGCACTCAAGAGTCACAGGTGATCCAGGTACCTGCCTCAAGCAGGAGCAACCTGGCCGGAGCAAGGTTTTGATTCTCTTGTCTCTGCAGCCACCACCTAGGCCCCACCACCTTGGGTTGCTTTCACTGTCTTGGCTGCCTCATCCTTTGTGGTCCTTGGTTCCCTGGGAACATCTGTAGCTGAGGGTTAGGATCTGGGCCAATGTGAGCAGAAGAGGAGGACTGGGTGACATGCGGTGCTTTCTGTATAACAAAGGTCTGTCTAGCCATTTTACCCAAATGTCCTTTTTTAAGTTCATAAGAAGTACATGCCTCCAAAAATCTCAGATGGGTGCTTTCTGAGAGTCTCAGCAAGGACAGCCAGTCTCAGCAAAACTGCACAAGACAATAGTTGGACTCAGTTCTGCAGTCTCCTTTGGGTGTGGCCATGGCCCTCTTGCTCCCTCAGGGCACCTAGTGGCCCCACTCTCCCTGCGGGCCACCGTGAGAACCTGTCCTCAGAAACGAAGCAAAGGAACTTGTTCACACAGCTGCTGTGGCTAAATGAGGGACTTCTCTGGAAAGGTCTTAAAGGGATGAGTAATATTTTTGACATCTAGGACTATCAGTACCAAGGAAAGAGAGATGTTTTAGAAGACAGAAAAAGTTTCTTGGTATTTGTGATATCGAACCTCCTGGATTTCAGCCTTTCCTGGCAGAGGTTGCTTAGTATTCAAAATGTATATAACCTTTCCTCTTTTCTGAACTAAACTCTATAAGAAGCACAATCAAGCTTAACTATGATTCAGCACTTAGTATGTACCAGGTATTTTGCTAAGCACTTTACGATACATTGTTTTCTTCTCAGACTTAGGTAGACTATCTATCATTTAGGATCCTCTTGATTTATATGAACCAAATGGGTAGAGTTGAAAAGGGTTTTCCTTTGTGTGTTGACTTTGTTCTCAGGTTCCATGTGGGGGCAGGTGGCCAGAGCTGCTCCAGCTAGACAGTCTTCCAGTGTCTCTGTTCTCAACACGAAATAGAGAGCTTCCTCCCAAATGCTCAGATGCACTCATATTAGATGAGGTCGCATGCTCACCCACGAACTGCTGTCTTGGCCAGGGCCTCGAAGAGTCTTTCCTGGGTCATGTTCTGCACTCCTGGAGGGCTAGAGTAGGGGACAAGGGATAGAGAGTAGTGGATGAAAATTCCCAAATGGAAATTGAAGAAAATTGGATAAGCACCAAGAAATTTTTTAAACACCTGTATTAGTATGTCAGTTTAAGAGATGAGGAAACTGAGGCTCAAAGGATTTAAGTAACTTGCTTACAGTCATTGCTAGTAATTGGCAGAGCAGAGACTTGAATCCTGTCTGTTATATTTAACAAGACATATTTGTTGTTCCATTTATTCAGAGGAAATGTGTTTGTTTTTTAAATAAACAAAAACAAGAATGCATAACTAAAGCAAATGAATTCATGTCAGATTTTCCATAATGAAAATCATCCTTAACTTGTCTTTCAAATTTATCCCAGGGGACAGGATAGAAGCTCTGAAAAGAGCACAGCTCTCATCCAATGTGCCATTGGCCAAGTTCTGCCAAGGGGAAAGAAGGGAGTACGGCCATTTATTAAAAATACAAGACATGCTTCTGACTTCATTATCGAAAGGATGGGAACTAAAAACTGCTGGCTTCAAGAAAATCAACGTGTTAAGTGAATTCTTAATATAATTTTTACTTTCCTAGACACTTCAGATGTGCCCAGCTGCCTCCTGGAAGGATTTTGATTGTCATCCATGAGGTATGGTCATTGTTGATTTCATTCTGAACTCTCAACTGCAAGTGGCTCTAAAGTCTCTTATTAATGGCCTTGTCATACCGACACAGGGCCATATGCTAACCAAGGTAGAGAAAGCCATGGTGTGCACTACAGGATGGAACACTCAGTTCAGTTAGCAGAGTCTTGGGCCTGGCGCCAGTTAAGTCTGTAACCTCAGACAAATCACCTGACCTTGCTGGCTCTCACTTTCTTCATCTGTAAAATCTTTAAAATGATAACACTTCTTTTGTAGGATTTTGTGAAAGTCAGATGACATAATATATTTTAAAATTCCAGGGTATCTGCATATCTTTAAACCATTCGTAAATGATATGAAGTATTATAGTTCTTCTGATCTAAGAATCTGAGAACTCTTTGGCTGCCTGTTCATATTAACAAGGAAGAGTACCAAGAGACAGGCAGGTGAGGTTTAAGTTAGAAATGCAATCTGCAACTTCGGGGCTGATTCTGGACTAAGTAACAGCCACTTGTGTAATAGGGAAAGACAACTTGCTGCAAAGCAAAACAAAAAAAAAAAGTAAATATGTTGTATTAGAGCCAAATGCAAAAAGAATGAAAAAAGTATGGCATTACGTTCTGAAGCAAAATGAGCAGTTACCCAAACTCTGTATGACTTCTAGATCTTTTACGTTCATCCAAAAGGTTGTGTGGGATCCTCAGCCCCAAGTCTATCACCTCAAATATGAGAAAATCCCCTTAGCAGGGACCAGGGTTCAGGAGGAAGGCCCACAAGTCAGAAACCTAGAGCAGTTTTACCAAGACCAAATTAGAACAAAGCCACCATCTATGCCAAAAAGAGTCTTTCAGATTTCAAAGTCTAGTTCAAGTAAAAGTCATCACTGTTTGGGCAGGCGCGTGGCCAGACCTGCAATTAGGCAGAGGATGAAACACATCAATGTGGGGAGTCATCTTTCTTCTCAAGCCTTCCCTGGTATTCTCTGCCTCGCTTCAGCAAGGCACAAAGAATTAACTGCTTTCATCATCTTCAGAAAGATGATCAAAGACTATGCTTCTTGGCCTTTCCTGAATTTCCTCACTTACTAAACATTAGACTGGGTGCCACCCCTCATTTGTTTATAATGGTGTATGTACAGGATTAGAGAGACCAAGTACCTACTGTGTGACCTGGTCACAGGCGCTAGAGATAGCAACTGGAAAGCCCAGTCTCTGACCTGAAGGGAATTCAACAAATGAAATTATTTGGGCTGCAGAGGTAGGACCTGAACTGAAGGGTGAATTGGAGCCAGCCCTTCAGACAAAGGGTGAGGGTGAGGGATAGTCTAGGCCAAAAGAACAACATGAGCTAAGGAGAGGCACAGGAGACCGTATGTATTTTGGAAACTTCATGTTCGTGTGGCTACATGTGTATGGTGGAGAGGAGGCCGGAGAGGTAGGCAAGGCCTAGATCATGAAAAGGTATGTTTTAAATTAATTTTTATCTTGAGGGCAATGCCAAGACATTGAATAGTTTTGAGCACAGAAGTGATATGATTAGATGTGCATTTAAATAATCACAAGCAATATGTGTTTCAAATAAAATTTAGAAAATTCTGAAACTACAAAAAGCATAATAGATTTATTGAATACACTAGACACTCTTTAGCTCTAGGAACACGCAACTTTTTACTTTTCCTCCTGCTGACCTAGAACACCTATTCTAGAATGAAATCTATAGTTTTCTGAGCCTACTCAGTCACAGGAATGCTCTCATTTGAGTACTGTAAGAATTCTGTCAAGTCTAGTATTACACCTTCAATCTTTTATTCATTTTATAAATCTCACAACTCTCTAGTTAGGCTTGCGTCAGTCTCGGAAGCTTGAAGTGGAGGAGGCATCGTGGTCAGCTTTTTCTCTTCCTTTCCTACCCACTAGCTACTCTTTCCTTAGGCCCTTAAGGAAGGATTAGGGGCAAATGGCACAGGCTTGTGTGACTGATACAGTTGTCATTTAACGTGGCATTTGTACCTTGGTGATCCTTCTACTAGCGACCCTTGGCTGTAGTGCCCTTCTGCCAGGTTGCTTGGGTACCATCCCTCGTGCTGTTCACAGGTAGCCCATGAAGGGGTCCCCTCCATTCTATGGCCCACCCATCAGTGAAAGTGTAGCTACCTGCCAATGAGCCATCTCTCTTCATTCTGCTGCAAGTCAGCCCTCCCCAGCCAGCCATTCACATTTAGGCTTCTTCTGGGGGAAAGCCAGTCTCCAGTCCCTATGTCCCTCAAAGTCCAGGGGACACAAGTCAAGATCTCCTAATGGTTCTTGTGAAGCCCCCGCAGTTGGGGTAAGGTGAGGGATATCTCTGATGGCCAAGTGGGGATGGGATGGGTTGTGGAATACAGCACCAAAATCACTCTCTCTAAGGCTGTTGCTCTGGCCTCTTAAACCTCCCAAAGTTTGAGTAACAGCTGATACTGGCAGAGTTAGCTCACCACGTCTTTCATCTCCTGCACAGCCAGGTGGCCTGGCACCTTGCTTTAGAATGTGCCGACTTAGGACCTAGCATGATATTTTTAGCCTTTGAAGGCTTGAGATAATAGCAGAAACAATTTTCTGTATATAACAAAAATCACCTTAATCCTACTAGTTTTGTTTGTTTGTTTTCCTCCTTTGGAAGTGTAGAGAATAAAGAGTGAAACTCTCCTTCCCTTCTATAATCTTTAATTGTTTGAGGTGTATCTTTAAGATTGTCTTTTATGCTTATACAAATCTAGAAAGTGATAGATGGGTGATTTAAAACATAGCTACAAAATTTTTGCCACTGTTCTCACACAGAGGTGGAATTTATGTTCCCTTTCTTTGAATTGAAGCAGGCTTGTGACTGTTTTGACCTATGTAATACTGTGGAAATGAAACTGTGTGACTTCTGGGGTTCAGTTACAAAGGGCTATGACGTTTACACCTTGCTGCCTAGAGACATTAGCACTTGAAGCATTGAGCCACCATGGAAACTACCCTGAGGCCATGACACTGGGAGGCCACACATAAGTCTTCTGGTCAACAGTCCCAGCTGAACCCACCCTTCGGCTTTGCAGCCCAGGGGCCAGACACGCCAGGAAAGAAGCATTTTCAGAGTCCATCTTCCAGCTCCAGCTGTCCCAGCCCCAGCCACTCAAGTCATTTCAGTTCTAGACATCACAGGGCAGAGAAAAACGGACCCTACTATGCTCTGTTTGAATTCCTGACCCACAGAGTCTGTGAGCATAATAAAATGGTGGTTGTCTTATGCCACTAAGTTTTGGGATGCCTTGTTACACAGGGATGGGTAACAAGAACAGAGATATTCATGTTAGAAAGTTCATTTAACTTCAAATGATAAAGATGGAGTAGAAACGGGCAAGATTAGGGGCAGGAAATAAAGGTGGAAGGCTTTCACAGTAATCTACGTGAAAGATAAGGGCAAATTGAAGGCAGTGATTGTGGGAAGGAGAGGCAGAGTCCAACTGAGAAATACTTGAGCTTAACCCTGTTGCCCCACTGGCCAGCATCAAGCGTATGAAGCATAAGAGTCAGGAAAAGAAGGTGCAGGGCAGGTACCCTGTGGGCCCTGTGAACAGGTCTCCTCTGGCACATCTCAGCTCTTTGCTCTGTGTGTAGAACCGGCTTTCTTACCCCAGGCTGTGATTACAAGGTTTAGTTCCACAAATGGGAGGCCTTGAATGTTAGGCTATAGATTACATTAATCAATCTATTTTGTTTTATCTTACATGCTTACTTAAAAGCCTCTTATATTTAGAAAGAAAATATATGCAAAGTAATGTACGAATCAGCAGTCTTTTCATCATTTAAGCTGAGCCCTTGTACCCTGGCAGCGAACAAAAGGCCCCTGGGTGAGCAGGGTCAGTCTGCAGCAATCAGCCACCCCACAACAGGGCAGCCAGGTGGGGTGGGAAGGTCACAGAATATAGAACAACAGAACAATAGAGAAAAATTGTTCACCGCCTCCTTACTCACACATTTTGAGACATACGGGGCCCAGACAGTCGAGCAGTGTGTACAGTAAGCTGCAGTTCACATTCTAGAAAAGATATGCACGTGAGTGGATACGGGAATAAGAGACTGAAAGCATACACAACGATCCCTGAGGGGTTGGCTTTACTTCTGTTTTTGTTAATGTGTCGGGTCCTTTGTGCTTTTTTATGTTTTCCAAGATTGCTGCATATAGATTACTTCCGAAAATTAAAAAGGAAACAGCTATTCTGTTAAAAATCCTTAGTCCCTCACGATTTCATCGATTTTGTTTATTCTTATCTGTGCTAGTGTTTCCTGTAGGTTCTACTTTAGATCAACCTCCTGTTCTTCATCTTCCCAGACTATGAGATTACACATACGATTAAGGGCTTTGCATACATACAATGTTTAGGAGCCTTAGTTCTCTCTTTTAGAATTCTGTTCGAAACCCTTCTCTAATAACTCATCCCATTCTCCAAGTGCTCAGGACAGTCTCTGGGTGCCCCCTAATCCTCTCTACAGTGCCAGGTCCGTGCTCCCTGGTTACCAATGTCTGTGCTCCCAAATCACTTCTCTGTCTGGCATCTCCCGTGTTCTCTCATTCTGCACCCTCTATACCAGCGCCTGTTTCCCAGGGAGATCTCCTTAGATGCTAGAACAGTCAATAGATGTTAAACCAATTCACAGCTTTTGAATAGCTAATAGCCTCATACTCACTGGGTTTTAAAAGAGGTTGCCCGGTTAATGTTACCGTGTCTCTAATTGTCTTTAATAGTCTCTAATCTCAAGCTTTAGTCAAATGCAGATTTTCACACTCCCATTAAATACAAGGGCATGCAGGTCGCAACCTCTTTCAGGCAAGCAGGGGAGGTGTCCTGTAGTCAGGCGCCATCGCCATTACCATCAGAGAGAGAAGCAACCAATTTTGTCATTTTGATGGATGCTGAGATGGTGCCCAGACTTATCTACAGTCAGAGCTGCAGCACTAGAGTGTGAGAAACTAATTTCTTCCTGGCCTAAAGTGCTCCTGGTCACCCCTGGTTACAGGGAAAATGACATGAGTGTCTCCTGAGCCAGCTCATCCAGAGGGTTGCGTACAGTTAAGCCAACCAATAATAAAAAGTGTATGCAGAATGCTTGTTTTACCCTAGTAGTTCCGGAGTCTAACTCTGGTTTTCCAGAGAAAGGGTTAGGGAAACTGCAAAATGCAGTTGTTACAAAAAGCACTTTAAACCAATAGCCACCAGGAGAAGAAATGCAGACAAGCTTTTGAACTCCAGCTGGGAGCCAACTGACGACAAGGCTGTGCCTGCCCGAGAACATCCCTTCTTGGGAGACCTTGAAATGATTTGGAGGGTTTTCTGTGGCTTCTTTCTATAATGTAGATGTGAGGACTATTGATCAGTTCCTGCTCTGAAGGAAGCTACAGTCTAGTCAGGGAGTAGCAGAGGAGATTGGAGCAAATGATGAAATGAACGGAAATAAAATTAAGTAAGCCCTGTAACAGTGTGCAGGAGAACAGAGAGGAGGAAGCGTTTAAGTCTTCAGGCCAGGAAAGAGGCAGAGGTGGAAATGGGAGGCAGTGGGTGGGAGAGGAGCTCAGAGGCAGAAAGGAACAGGCAGCCCTGGAGTGACATTTTCCCTACGAGGATAATTTTTAACCAAGTGGTTAAGTGAGGCACAAGCGAGGATGAGAGATGACAATTCGAGCATGTTTATCTACGAAACATAGTTCCAACACTGTATTTTTATATTAGCTTATTTTCCTTTTGTTTCTTGTTTCACTCTAAAATTAAAACTAAGTGGGAACATTTTGTGACCCTCGAAAATTGAAATGGTACAATCTGATCTGTTAATTTCACAGTTAAGCATCTTTAAACCTTCATTCTTTTTCTGTGAGCCTTTGGAGTCACACTTGTCTTAGAAGACAGAGCAGAGAAATGAAATTAAAAAAAAATGAAAGTCCATCCTTTTAAAATAGTTCATTTACGTTTTATAATCTATTCCCAAAGAGATTCAGAGGAAGCGACTAATGTATTTGTTTAACTGATCCAGTTAAAATGATTGTGGAAAAAGTTGGAAACAAAAAGCTACATTTCAACTTTATTTCCTGAATTACCTTGATAATTAGGAGATAACTATAGAATATGCCACATCGATTTCAAAGTATATTTACAGGAAAAATGCCAGCAATCTGGCTCTCTATTCTTTCTCTGTAAATGAAGGATTCCCAGATGCTCTAGATACACCTAAAATATATGATTTTATATGGCAAGCTGACTTGAAGCGTATTTCTTTTAAACTAACTTTTTAAATTATATGCAATATATGCTTATGGATTAAAATAAAAGTATGGAAAGGAATAACAGTCGCTCTCCTGAAGTAATCAGTCAACAGCTTTGAGATTCTTCTTCCGATATGCATATTACATTCAACGGGATTATACTGTAGGTTATGGCTATATTGGAGAGACTTGGGAGGGGCAATCTAGTTAGATGGGAAGCTGCATTTGCATAGTAACCAGCTGGTATTTAGGTTGATGTTGATTTGTTGTGGTTTGTGGGGGCCGGAGCTGGAGGAGATTATGCGAGAATCTAAAGGCTTGTCAGATGTCACCAAAGCAAGCACTGCCATATATATTTCCACAACTTGCTTTTTTAATCTAAAAATATGTCTGGAACATTTCACTATATCATCAACACAAAGAGACCTACTACCTTCTGTTATAATAGTTACAAAGCATTCCACTATATCAAACTAGACTATTGATAAATATGTAGATTTTTTCTGCTAAGCAGTTTTCGCGGAGCTGTCTTGCGTGTGTATGTGTGTGTGCATATATATAATCTCCTGCTCACAACATGAGAATTTCTATTATATTGATGCATAGAAGGAAAATTGCTAGGATGAAAGATATATGTACTTAAAATTTTGACAGAAAACTGTCATTGTTTAATATACAGTTCAATGTACAGTTGTTACATGACCTTACTTCTGTTGCAGTGGCAGAATATTGTCTAAAATAATTAATGGAGTGACCAAGTAATTTAGTGCTGAAGCCATAACATCTTTGAAAGAGGAAATGGATGCTATTCATTATTATATTGGGACCACAGGTGCAAACAAGACTACCTTGGACAAACTGGGACATTTGGTTACCCTAATACTTCGTAACATAAACATTACTAATGAGAATAATATTGCCAAAAATTTAAGACAGCTCCACAAATAGCTTAAGAAATTTCAATTATCTTCCTTTTATCCTTCCCAAACCTGCTTTTTAGCTCCCACAGTATTACACTGAGAGTATATGAATTTTTCAGCAACCTACTTGTTGGATCTTAATGACAACTAATTAAAGGTTTAGGGGAAAGGAGGAAGGATTTGCTTCTAAATATTTTGCACTATTAAACTTTTCGTTTGAAAAAGAAAGATTCTCAAACCAGATATCATAGTTGGACATCAAAATATCTCATGGAATAAAGAAATAATACAGAGAGAAGAAAAAAGTGAATACAACATTATCAAAAAATATTTGCTTCCTGTAAATCCAGCCACAGCATTCCCTGATAATCCCAAAAGCTATGTCAAAAGAAAAGCTATGAAAAATAACACAGCTATTCAGTTTTCTGAGGACTATGACTTGATTTCCAGCAGGCCAAATTGCAGGTAATCCCTGGACTAATATGGACTTTTCTGGCTCAACCTGAGCCATATATTCTTTGGTGCCCTGTAAAATCCTGGCAGGACTCTGCCTGTCCTTGGTTCTTTTTGGACAGTCCAAGAACTGGGATACTAGACATATGGCCTTCTGTGGGTGTGGTATATCGAATGTGTCACTTCCCATTTCTAAGACTGGAGGTGGGGTGGGGGTGTAGGAAGCGAGGTTGCTTATCTTGCTCTCAGGCAGGATCATCAATCTATGGTGAATATCTGTGTAAGTTCAGAAGACAACTGGTTGCCCCAAATGGAAAAGGAGAGCTCATCACATGCCTTAGAAGTGTGTGTTCCCATCCCTCCAGCAACACCCTTTGTTATTCATTAAGGATTACATTCTTTTTCTGCCTGTTATCCCCCGCTCAGGAAGAAAGCCCTTGATGGGTTAATGAATTGCCCAGCACACTGAATCATCTGTCTTGTGTTTCTCACTAAATGAGAGGCTTTAACAGATCAGTGCTGAGGTGTTGGGAAGAGTGTTTTAGCTAATGGCAAGCTGTTGAAAATGCCTTAGAGCCTTACAATCCACCACCTGAAGGCAACTCCACTAGAGAGGGTATTTTCCAAAACATTCTCTCCTTTTGCTTCTTGTCCTTTGGATGTTAATTCAAAAAATGGACTTAATGGCCTTTTTTTTTTTTAAAGGCTGAGATAGTTACAACAACCTACTGTTTAGTAGAAGTAACCATTAACATACTTGTTTTTTTTTTTTCTAAATATAACACTATCCTCACTTTCTCACTTAGACTTTGTTTTGAATAAGGCATGCGTTGGCAAAACATTTGAAATTTACTCTGTTTCTGTGAAATGGATGTTTTCTTTTGTCAAAAGTTATCTGAAAGCTGAAATCAAGTTAAAAGACACTGACAAAGCAATATAACTGTTTGACTTTCAAAAACAAACAAAAATTGCCAGATAGTATGTACGGCAGATCCCATTTATGTAAAAATATGTATAAATATAATATGTGTTGGTATACGAATAGAGGAAATTTGAAAGACTATGTACTACATTATTAATAGCTGTTATGTCTGGGGGTGGAATTGCCAGAGCTTTTTACTTCCTAAGACATCTGTATGATTTGCCTTTTATACAGTAAGCATCTGTTACTTTTCCAATCCTAAAGAGAAAGGGGATGCAAAAATAAAGCTACTCAGAAGGACCGAACTTATTCCGTAGTCCTGTAATCAGATGGACTGAGTTAATCAAAAGCAAATGTAAAAAACTTAGCACTGGGCAATAAACAGTTCATGCATGATAGATAAAGCACCATTATTATAAATTAATAAACATTATATATGTTTCTCAGCACAGAGGAAAAGGACAAATGCCAGAGAGACAGATTTTCTATAGGTATGCATTAAAAGTAAACTTGTTTTAAAAATAAAGGTAAAAAAATCTGCTTAGAGAACTTTTTCAAACTCACAGAATTATTTTAGAAAAGTACTCGTTTAGGATACTTAATATGAACACTCAGTTTAGAAAAAAGTTCAGCTAGAATATGTCAGATGTTAATTAGTAGTGCTTGATGGCAAATTAATGATACTTCGTTCAATTATATCAGATCTAACATATTATTTTATGAGTCATCCCAGTGTGATGTAGTGGAAAGTACAAAGGTTTTGGAGTTTCAATCTGGATTCAAGTCTCTTTCTCCCCTATTATACTTGCAAGTTGACCTTGAATAAGTTTCTTAACCCCCTTGATGCTGTATTTTTTTTTGTATTTTTTTTTTTTTTACTGAAGTGTATTTTATAACAATAACTACTGCAGAGAGTGGTTGTAAGGCTTAAACAATAATCTGTAAAATGCATTTTATAACCTGCAAAATGTTCCAGCATATAGCAGGTACTGAATATTGAGTGAATGAATGAATGAGATGAATAAGTAAATATTATCCTTGACTTTCTTATTTGTCCATTCCAAAAGTAAAGAGAAAGACAGAGACAGAGACAGAGACTTATTCTAGTTCCCTCAGGTGCGAAATTTCTTATGAACAAAAATGACTCTTAATGAATCAGAAAAGGAAAAAAAAAGGTAAACCATAGTTTCATGAAAGCCCCAAATGTCTGAAACTGCCACACACGCAAATCATACACAGCACTTACCATCTTTTAAGGCTATCTCAAACATCAGAGCCTTTGTCAAGGCTTTCCTGATTCTCCCAGGTAAAGGTAGGAAATCCCTCCCTATGAAGGCCTGGCATGGAAAGATTTGCTGGGCCAATGATATTCTCTTTTAGAAGAATTAAAACTAATAGAATCAAAAGAATTTGTAGCTGGAGAGAGGAGCCACTTACAGTGTGAGCTCCCTTAAGGATAGTGCCCCAAAGTGACAGTTCAATGGCCCCAGCTCTTGGTCCCACAGTTAAAAAAGAAGTCAGGTATACTTTAACTTAGTTTTCCTAAGGTTGTTTGCAGAGAGAAGTTTAAAATCCCTCTCCTTTTAGAAATAACTTGATCTGACAGCTTATTTGTAGCAAACCACTCATCACCTTTTCTTTCCTTATCCTGCAAGCCCTTTTCACTCTTCCATTTGCTACGTGACATGTCTGACCAGCAATGCAGACACAAGTAACGTTTGAGGAACCCCAGAGCCAAAGAGTTCAAATGTGAGTCTGATGGCCAGGAGAGAGAGAGGGACCAGAGTTCTAGGTTTAGAAGTTAACAACAAAACTGTTGATTTAAAATCCTCAAGAGTGAATTTAGAGTGCGCTGTACCTGTGTTTTCCGAAACAAATCCTGTTGAAGCCGTCCTCAAGGCCTGGGTCCTTTAAGAATTAAGAGTTAAAAAACAATTATTTTTCATTAATTGCCTACTGTGTGCTAGACACACAATAGGTGTTTCGCATATGTTATCTTATTTAACCTTCGTGACAGTCCTATAGTTTTTATAGTTCTTCAAGGTCACAGAGATGGTCAGTGGCAGTGGTAGATGTGGGCCCAGGTTTTATAGGCTCTAAAGTCTGGGCTCTTTCTACTCTACTTTGATGTTTCCCATGGAAGATGGGAAGGGGCAGAATGCTGGTACTTTTGGGGCATCTGCTTGTGGCCACACATTGCTTGATAGAGGTTTGTGTAGCTCTTGGAGGATGAGTTTCAGCTTTCAGAGGACTATCGGAAATGCACGTAATCCTGTGTTCACTGCTGTGGTCTGAACACCAGGGAGAAAGACCAGAAGGCTGGTGGAGAAGGGAACAGAAATGTCTCTCCTTCTCTCACACACACGTTTGTTCGTTTGTATACAGCATTTAATTGAGCCCTCCTCCTTTGTACCCCTGAGTTCCCAGGCAACTCTTTTTTTTTAACCTCTCTTTTTATTTTTAACCTCCTTTTTGTCTGCCCAAGTCCAGCAAAATTTCATGAAAAGACAACTGGGTGGTTATGGACATGATGAAAGGAAAATAAATTATTTCAGAGCTGCATGCTTTCTGAAATGAGATTTTAATGTATTAAACAAAAAAAATGACCTGTCTGGCCAATCTTGTTTGTCCCCAAATTATTTCATTACTCGATTCAGCTGTAGGTCTGAGTAACTAACTGCACAATCAGATAAAATAAAAAAGGATCATAATTAAGCAGAAGCTGGGCAATGGGGTTGATGATCCTTTTCCTGTAAGGTATGATCTTGGAGTGTGTGTAAATTCATGCCTGTATTTGACGCCTTGTCTAAAACATAGTCTGAAAGGCTAGAGCTCAAGTAACCTTGGCAACAAAGCAAGAAGGAAAGATGGCCTATTGTAGAATCCAAATTTTCTAGAGCTGAAAGGTTCATGGTGGTCATCTAGTCCAGTTGCTTTATTTGACAGACGAGGAAACTGAGGCTCAGAAATGCTAGATGAACGTTCTAAAGACACCGGAGGCATCAAGGCAGAGTTGAGCAGGAATCCAGGCCTGCTGGACTTTCCCATTACATGCTGTTATGGTTTATTTCTAGAGGTTATTTTTGTTTACTTAATTAATTACATTTAAATGCTTTTATTTAAATTTTTGTTGTTTTTACAATTATAAAAGTAATATATGCTAGTTGTAAAGAAATTCAAAACAGAAGTATATGGAGTAAAATAAGTCTCCCTTTTAATTCTCTCTCCCAAATATGTTTTCTCCCTAGAGGAACCCGCTGTTAATGGACTAGTGTATATTCTTCTTGACATTTTCCTAGTCCTTTACAAACATGTATCTGGTTTCCTTTTTATAAATAGAGACATACTATTCATATTGTTTTGAGGTTTGCTTTTTTCATTTGATATTTTTCTGTATTGGTACAGATACGTACCTCACTCTTTTTTTTTAAATTGAGATCATAATTCACATAATCAAATTCCATCATTTTAAAGTATACAATTCAATGGTTTAGTATATGCACCATGTTGTACAACCATCGCCACTATCTAATTGCATAGCATTTCCATCATCCAAGAAGAAGACGGGTATCTATTAGCAGTTGGTCCCAATTCCTCTGTCCCCTCATCCCCTGGCAACCACTAATATATTTTCTGTCTCTCTAGATTTGCTTATTCTGAACAGTTCATATAAATGAAGTCATACAATTTGTGGCCTTTTCATCTGATTTTTTTTACTTAGTATAATGTTTTCAAGGTTCATCCATGTTGTAGCATGTGTCAGTACTTCATTCCTGTTCATGGCTGAAGAATATTCCACTGCATGGATATATCACATTTTATTTTTCTATTCATTGGTTCATGGCCATTTGGGTTGTTTCCACTTTTTGGCTATCACGAATAAAGTTACTACGAACATTCGACATGTTTTTGTCTGACTATATTTTTCTATTCTCTTGGGCTCATGGTTTTAAATATCTGCCTAATATTCCATCATTTGAATTTATCACATACGCATTTCTCCTATTGATGAATGTTAATGTTTTTATTCATCTTTTTTATTACAAATAATGGCTCAAATATCTTTAAACATAGTTCTTTTGAGAGAGACTGTGTAGTGTCTGCTGTGTCACACCGAAGAGAGCACTCTGTGTCTGAATTCCTGCACTTAATAGTTGTGTGAACTGAAGCAAGTTAGCTCTGTTTCCTCATTAGTAAAATGGGATAAGAATAGAACTTAACTCATGGGGTAAATGATTAATATAAATAAAGCACTTAGGATTTGAAACATCCCATACATCCCATTGTTCAATGCATGTTAAGATTCTATGCAAATATTTCTATAGGTTAGGTTCTTAGAAGTAAAATTTTGGGGTCAAAATATTCATTTTTACAATTTTGAAAGATATTGATAATTGCCCTCCAATAAGTTTATACCAGAAGGAATGAAAATGCCTGTTTTCCTAGACTCTTGTTAATTCTGGACATTGTTAAAATTTTTGAGTTTTTAATTTTGATTTTGTTTATCGCAAAGATGGCATATTGTTGCTATAATTTGTATTTCTCTAATTATAACTGAGATTACGCATCTTTTGATATTTTTTTTGGCTACTTATATTTCTCCTGTTGTAAAATGCCTTTCATACCCAAGGCACACTTTTTTATTGATTTGTAGACTCTCTTTATATATGATTATTAACCTTTTGTTATATATTTTGAAAATATTTTCTCTCAATTTGGTTCTTGCATTTTCATTTTTTTAATGATACTTTTTGTCATGTTGAGGTTCTTAATTTTTATGAGTCTAATATAGCAATATTTTCCTCTGGACATCCTCCCCTAGACTATTAAAAAAGCTCAACCTGGGAGTGACACAGGTTACTTTTACTAATAACTCATTGGTCAGAACTGGTCATGCAGTCCCACCTAATCACAGAAGGACCAGGAAGTATAATCCTTGCCCAATCCCAGAAGGTGACAAATAGAAAATATTCAGCTTAAATAACTGCCACAATAGTCTAAGTCAAAAAGAGACCAACAGAAACAAGGGGAGAATGACAGAGTGACAAAGAAAATGTGAATATGCTTCCAGGTATTGGGCGAGAAGTCTGTGATAAATAATACAGAATTAATTCCAGTTGAGTTAGGAAGATACGGCTTCAGAAAGCCATTTCATATGAAGGAAGCCTGGAGCAGGATTCCAAGAGGGCCACATTTTCTGAAGAAGCTGATAGAGTTCTTAGTATTCAAAGAGTGAGCATAGAAAAACAGTTTTTTTTCATCAGCCATTGATTTAAGATGTGAGAAGTTTGTATAGATCATTCAAATATTAAGTCACCAAGGCAGAGGGTAGTTTTGAATGCATTTGAGGAATGGCAGAGCTGTCTGTTCTTGAATAAATGCCTGCCCAACCCCCATCCTCTGTAAGCTCTCTTAGTATGTGTGTATGCACTTCCTTGAGAGGAAAATCAATACCTTCTTGGATAGATGGAAATTGAGCTATGTCAAGGCATACATGCATTGCCTGATAGCATCTTTCTGCCAGGAATCTAATATATTGATCAAATTTCCCTAGTAGAGCAACTATGCAGTATACAATAGCAAGACAGGCTAATGGTAGGAATGTTGGCTATACGTTTTTTTTGAAATGTCTCCTTTAACCAAAAAAATAATCAGAGCTTAAGATCACCATGCAGGGCACTGTCTCTCCTGATGAGAGTCCTAATCGCCCTGCAGTTGCTGGCAGGGGTCACGAACAACAGGCTCCCCTGCGGTTCACCTGCTCCTTACTGAGGGTGAGAAATGACTTTCTCAGCTGGAACACTCCTGCCAAAGACAGGGTTCTGCCTCCTCCTCTCCTTGGCCTGCACCTCTTCCTCCCTCTTCTTTGAGCCAAAGCAACATTCCCTTCCCCCCACCCCAGTAAAAGCAGCAAGTGCGTGGGGGGCAATTTGGCTGTAGCTCAGTGTAGCGACAGAAGTTGTACCTTTGCATCGTGCACATGCTGTTTTGATTGTTGTTAATAACTTTTGTTGTGGTGGTGGTGGTGGTGGTTGTTAAAAGGTCAGGGTGACATGGCAAGGAGGAGGAAGGGCTCTCTCGGCCTGGCTCTTTCCAGACGTGCTCATTCCTAGCTCAGAATGATGACACACAAGCACAAGGGGTACTGGCTGACACTGTTCATCATTGATGAGCCTGCCTTCAGCTGCTCAAGAGGAGGGACATACCGAAGCAGAGAGGAGGATGTGCCTGTATTTTAAAATAAACTGCCTTGTGATGCAGAAGGCCTATGAGACATTTCAGATATTGAACCCTAGATACATGGAAAATTACTCACATGGCTTTATATATTTTTCTCCCTAATAACTCTAGTGATCCAAAGGGAAATTATTCCAGTTGAATGACTCATCTAAAACACATTTTTTTTTTTACTGTATCTCAGGCAAGAAAGAATCTATTCAGAGATAACAATTTATTATTTAACATTTCGACAGGTCCACAGAAATACAAGTCAATTGAATCCAAATAAAGAAATGTGCTATTTTTAACAACTTCTGGATGTTCTTGGCAGAAACTAGGCTAGACTTTGTTAAGAGAAAGAACAGGTTTAGGATCTTTTTTTCTTCAGGTTTTCAATTAAGATTTGATCATCAAAATAAGATTTTAAAATAAAAGCCAAAAAATAGCCTTGGAATATTTTATGAAGCTATGATGATAAGGTTAGCAAAGGAAAGAGAAAAAAAAATAAAGAAAGAAAAAAGAAAGAAAGAAAGAGAAAAAAAGAAAGAGAAAGAAAAAGAAAGAAAGAAAAAAAGTAAGAAATAGATGCACCCGAAATAGAGAAACTGTAATACTTCTGTTACCTCATTCTTATTATTGCATAGATTGTTAGAGGAGATTTCATACATTGTAACATGCTTTTATTTCCCTATAATGAAGGTATTTCTTTCTTTAAAGATTAAAAATACCACCTTATTAGAAATCTACCATTCATTCAAATATATAACAAATCTAATAAGGACTTTTTATATCTTCACAACGTTTTCAAAGATTTCACACATGTTATTTTAAGAAGCATGCATTATCTTCAGATAGGTAGGGCACGCATTATTATCCTTGTTTGATTGATGAAGCAATGACAACCAAGGTCATATAGCAAATAATTCGTTTCCTTAACATCAACTCTATTACAATATACTGCCCCTTTAGATTAAAACCTTATCATATTTTTGGGCATACAGTTACTTTCATTTTCTTTCTTTTTTTCTGAGACTGAGTTTGAACCCACAGAAGTCCTTGAACACTTTTGTACGATGTATAAAATTTTTATCTTTCTTCTGAGGGAGTGACAAATGAGAGTTTTGTTCCCTTTGCACTGTGAAAATGGATATTATGTTGTACTTTGAAGATCCAAAGGGAAAGAGTAGGCTCAATTTTCTCTTATACCCCTTTCCAGTACCTTCTAATTGGAGTGACTTATACTGTGGTTAATTACAGTTACAATGGAGAAATTAAAACAGGTATGTCATGATGATTGGACACAGACACTCATAATTCCGAAATCGGAGTTTGAGTAATAATACTATTATGTAACAATCTGATTCTTAGCTTGCTTACTCTTCCTATATTATGCAGTTTAGCTCTTCATTATCATATGTTTCATGTTTAAGCCTGGTTTTACCAACACTTTGTACATGAAATATACATGAATGTAAGACTTCTCATTTCTCATGTAACTCTACAGTTAAAAATCATTGATCTTTAGCGTTCTCTTGAAACTTTCTTCACTTAAAAATATTCCATGCTCCACTTTTGCTGAATACCCTACATTTATTGCCTGCATTCTATGCTAAATTTATTATACTTTGTAAATATCCATGCTGATTTATTCCTTCATTAGTTAATTCTTTCATTTATACATTTACACACCTAGTACAGCTAACATGTATTGTGCTCTCATAATATTTACCACATTATATTGTAATTGCCTGTTCCTCTTTCTAGATTTGAACCATCTGAGGGCAAAGATTGTGTAATTGTAATCTTTTCATTTCAGAAAGTGCCTGGCACATAGTAGGTGTACAATGAATACTGTATTTAGATAAATGGCATCTGGTAAAATGCCACATACCTGGCAGGAAATGACTAAATGCTATCTAGTGGTGAAGACGCTGATCCTTTTACTTTTTGTTTTAATTCTTCTTATTATAAATGGAAAGTTCGAAATATTTGAAAGAATAAGACTCTACTTTTTGAGTGGACTGTAAATTGTATTACCATGCAAGATTCTGTTTAGATAAACAAACAACCTATTTTGGGGGTGGCTGGATATTGAATGCCCCTAAAGCTATTAAATAGTTTATTAATATGCATAATTTTTTCAGGAGGTTGATATATGCATGTTCTAATGATAAGAAACCTTGAGTAAGGACCAACATATATTTTAAATCCTGGCAGAATAAACAACAGCAACAACAAAGAAAGCAATTTATTTCTATATTCATTTGAAATTCTGCCTCTGGTTAAACCAAGCAGCCTTTTCAAAATCACTGGAACTGTAATAACATGCCACTAAATGCTTTTGCTTGTTCAATTTTTCATTTGCAAAGGTAATCCATGCTTTAAAACCTGGAAACCTTTGAAATATGCATCAGGCAGGAGGCTGGCATGGGGATCGCCTTGAGGTCAGAGCTTTCAGTTCCTTGGTTGCTGAGTCTGAGGTTTCTGCCAAAGGCCACGAAATATCCCTTCATTAACTGGTTCTTGGCGGCAAATATAATTAAGAGCTAGCCATAGACCAGAATGCTGTAAAAGGATAGGTGTCTCCTGTGGTGTGGAAATCGGGCCAAAGATGCTGATCCTGTGACAGCAGTCCTGTGCAATCACTGCCCTGCAGTTGGTGGGGATTCAATTTAACAAAATGGTTTGGAATAGAGCAGCTTTGTAAGGCCGCTCGTTTCTGACAGATAGCGGCACAGACTTTCATGGGGCTGGTGTGTGCAGGGAGCAGCATCTTGACCTCGCATGTCGGCGATTCCTCTGGTTTCCCAGAGCCATTCCCCAGGGACGTTCGTGTCAGGCCAGTTAGGTGCATGTTTGTACAGGTGGTGGATCAGCTGTTTTCCCTGGAAGTCATCCCCTTCTCTTTCCAGTTTTCCCGTCAAGGGTCACTCGAAGGTGACAAGGAGATTACTGCTCCTTGAAGGCTGAGCTTGCTGTTGCTTTGGCTGCCAACACACAGCCTCAAAGAGAGACAATGATTTGAACCTGGCTTGCTGACTGCTATCGCTAGACTCCCCGGCACCACTCAGTTTAGGCAAGGAAAAAAATATACCTGGGAGCATTCAAGTCTAGAATTGTAATGAAGTTAGGGTGTCCAGATGTAGCCTTTTAAAGGGATCAACACAGTGGCACAGGAAGCTTCAGAGAATAATAAATTATTTACTTTTTCCAAAGGAGATAGGAATAGGAAATCTTCAAATGTGCTCAGAGAGATTAGAATTGTAGATAGCCAGACCTTTTGCAAGTAGAGAGGAGGTAGCTGTTTTGTGTTACACAGAACACACCCACAGTAAGATCTTTGTTTTCACCTGGGTCATTACTGCATGCTTCTGATCATGCCAAAGTCCCTGGGCACACCAATTACACTTTGCTGAAGTCTGCTATAAGAAAATTAGATGATTGTTAAAAGAAAAATCCATAAACCATCTTGGGCTGGGTAGGAGGGATTTCAAAATGCTAATGTTTGCCTGTGCAAGATTACGTGCTGCTGATAACCTCTTTCATCATGCAGTTCTCTCCTCCTTCGGTTCACTAAACAGACCTGAACCATTTGCCAAAACCTCTCTTCACACCCTTGACACTAGTGAAACTGGCCTCCTCGCCATTTCCTGATCACAATATCAGATAAATATTTATCAAGTCTATGCTATGTGTCAGGTACTGTGTTATGTGTTCTGTATAAATAGAAGCTCTTCAAGGTGATTAGTAACCACCCATTTTTAAAAAAATTACTTTTATCAGGAAATACTTAATGAATGCCCACTGTATGTCAGGCATATGCTGAGAAGTTCACGGCTGTGAACCAAGCAGACAGGCCCCTTCTCCCTGCAGAGTTTATAGTCCAGCAGAGGAGATAGATAGATATTAAATCATAACAATAAGGGAAGACTAGGAAGGCATGATGAGCACATGAAGCGAGGAGGAAGGGTGTTTACCCTGAGACGTGAAGGAGCCATAGGAATGTGCCGGATGAAGAGGGTGAGGATGAATGCTGGGGCTGAGGGAAGAGTTTAGAGTTGTGAGAATGAGGTCAGGGAGTGGCGCAGTGGAGTCCACTGCACAGCCAGTGTTCTTGGTTCGAATCCTGACTTACCACTAACTTTCCTTGTAACTTTGGGCAAATCACTTAACTTCTGTGCCTCTATTTTCTTAGCTTTAAACAGGATGGTCACAGTACTAAGCTGCTTGCTGTCCTGATAAATGAGTGGCTATATGCCCAGCTCATACTAAGCATTTGTCAAGTGTTAGTTATTTTAACAAAGTGAAGGTGTTTCGAGTTACTCTGTAGCCTAGAGCATAGTGTATAAAAGTAAGGGAGAAAGAGGTGAGGTTACAAAAACCGAAAGAGCTTGGATTATGTGGGGCTGGGGCAGGGGCAGAGCTTGTAACCATGTGAAGGATTTTCTTGATCTGTAGAGCAGTAGGAAGTCACTGAAGGGATTTGAGCAAGACAGTGACAATCAGGCAGCCGTGGAGATAAATAAAAGTGAGTGGATTGGCAAAGATATCTTGAAGATGGAATGAACAAACAACACTTGGTTACAGAGTGAAAGTGTGAATGAGGAAGAGGGAAGAATGAAGAATGACTCCCTGGACTGGAAAGAAGGGACCTCAAATGTCCAGAGAGTAGGGAGAAGTCCAGGGTAGCTGAGGATACATGTGGGTTGTTAGGTTTGGTGCAGAGAGCTGGAATTTTTTTCTAAGAAATCGAGCTCACCCACTGGGATGAGCTGAGAAAGGAGGGTGGTGGGAGTTTTAGGAAGCATGCTTTGAAATACAGGTTGTAGAGAATGGGAGAGAGCATTTACTAGGGAAGCCCAGGCCGGGTGGAGGACTCTGGTGAGTTGATGATGTTTAATTTTTCATGGTACCTGACTGCTTAGGTGTGAGTTTCTCTCAGCAGTTCCCAGCAGCTCTCAGATGCAGAAGAGACATGAATGCTGAGAGCACTAAGACCAGGATAATGAGATGATGATGATAATGATTATATCTAACATTTATAGGTTTACGAGATTCCAGGTGCTCTTTTAAGAGCTTTTCATACATTATCTCATTTAATTAGGTACATGCAGTACTTAAAATTACATAAATATAGTAGATGGTGGCACATTAACTGACTAAATTCAAGCCAGCAAATAAAAGCTTAGCAGTTTGGCATGTTATTTATATGATTGTCATATAGAAATTGTGCTTCTTTGGCCTCACAAATCTATGGGGGAAACTAGGGCCAAAATAACAGCAATGAAATAATATCTCTTTGGCTCTGTCCTATTCACGCTGAAAAATCCTGACCTCAAATTCTATATTAGTTTTCTAGGGCTACTGTAACAAGTACCAGAAACTGAATGACTTAAAACAACAGAAACAACCCAAGTCGAGGTGTCAGCAGGGGCATGCTCCTTCCTCCCCTGCCTCTTCCTGGTTTCTGTGGTAGCCATCAATCCTTGACATTCCTTGGCTTACAGCTGCCATCACACCAATGTTTACCTCTCTCATCACTTGGCATTCTCTATCTTCACATGATGTTTCCCTTTTGTTATAAGGACACCAGTCATATTGGATTACAGCCCATCCTAAGAATCATATCTTAATTCAATTGCATCTGCAATGACCCTATGTCCAATAAGGTGACATTCTGATGTGCTGGGGGTTAGTACTCCACAATGTATCTAGGCACTCAATTCAATCCATACCAAATTCCTTCCAAGTAGCTCAGAAAATCCTGGGAGGTCGTGAACTAGTACTTTTTGTTTCCACATGCTTTCCTCCTCTCCTGTTCGGGTTTGTTACAGTGATGAAACTCTCTCATGTTGCCACACAAGGTTATTATACTGCTGCAAATGTTTCCAAACCCACAAAGAAGCACCAAGAGAAACAATACTCACTTCAAGACATCCTGGTATCTTCTTCTACCTAATCCGGCTACCTGTTGGTCTGCTGTGTCCATTCTTTGTTCTCACTGTCTCACATTGTGACTTGCCCCCCACTTGTGTCTCCTCACCTGGTTTGTAGACAGATCTACATTATGCTTTTTAAAAATATATATACTCTTTTGCAGGTCCTGTTCCCTAAGCTCAGCTGGTCAGAAAGACAATCACAGGGAAAGATGCTGTTTAGGACTTAATCATCCTTCCTATTGACCTTGACTTTGAGCTAGAGTCTTTGAACCAATCTTGTAAGTTTTGTCTCTGTTTTGTCCAGTCTGATGGCTGTCATGGTGCCTCTTGGTATAAATTAAACCTCTGCTATATCCAGATGTGCTTGGAAATATCAAAAGGAATATTAGGGTGAATTTGGCTTAGCTTCATAAGCCAAGACCATGGCTTCCTACCATATATATTTGAATTAATTTGATACAAAAATTTATCCACAACATGATGCATTGATAACCATTAGGCTGGACTGTCTACTGAATCTGTTGCTCAAGATATGAAATATCGCCTTCTGCCCTACTAGAAAGTGCCTTCTCCACAAACCTCACATTTAATTTCTACTCTTCTCCTCCTTCCAAGCCTAGTGAATCCAGTGAGATGTTTGATTTTAGTCCACAGTCACTTCTAGCTAATCATAGCTTTTCACTGCAGATAACACAACCATGCCCAGTAATATTCAGCTATGGTATGTCTTGGTTTGTTTGTTTGTTTGTTTTTTGTTTGTTTGTTTGTTTCTTTGTTTCTTTCTTTCTTTCTTTCTTTCTTTCTTTCTCTTTCCTTCCTTCCTTCCTTCCTTCCTTCCTTCCTTCCTTCCTTCCTTCCTTCCTTCCTTCCTTTCTTTCTTTCTTTCTGTCTGTCTGTCTGTCATGAGAGTCCCTATCATTAGAGTAATTTATAAACGTTTGTACCTAATCCTCACTATGTCAGTTTCACTTTCATCACAGTAAGAAAAAAGGTGCCTATAATTATACCTGGATATCTTGTGTGTGTTTGTTTTTAAAAATTAAAATATAGTTGACATAATATACTTAGTGCCATTGATCCTAACTCACCCCCAGGCATTAAACCTTTCTTCTCATCCAAAATGTCAATCTAAAGTTAGCTAATCAGAGTGTTTCTTATGTGTCCTTCATGAGCAGAAAACAGACACACACAAAATACCTTTTTGGTAATTATTATTTTAAACTCTTTAAAACCAGATGTATAAATCATCTGTTCAAGAATTACGAAGCACCTACTATATGTCAGGTACTGTACTAGGCACAAGGGGATACAGCAGAAGCAAAACAGACATAATCTCTATCTTCTTAGAATCTACCATCTGCTGGGAAAACTGGACCTTATCAATTCTACAAATAAATATGTATTCATGAACTTTAATAAGAATGGTGAAAAAGAATGTACAGAGTGCTAAGTATAATAGGAAGAACTTCAGTTTGGGTGTGGGTAGTCAATTATATTTTATCTGAGGTTCAAAGCGTAAGTAAGGAGGAAAGAGGAGACTATCTCATGCGGAAGAATAGCATAAGAAAAGGCTCTGAGGCAGAAAAGAGCTTGATGTCATGAAAAAAGAAAAAAAAAAGACTAGGGAGGCTGGAGCACAGTGAATGAGGAAGAAGATGAGACAAGATAACAGGGAAGAGGGCAAGGACTGGATCCTGTATGGCCATGGTAAAGATTCTGTATTCTAGCATATTGATAATCATTAGGCTGGACGTCTACTGAATGGGAAGCACTGAAGGATATTCAGCAGGAGAAAGGCATGATGGGGTTTATGTGTAAGAGATTGCTCTGACTGTTGTGTGGACAATGGAGTAGGGCCAATGAGGAGGGTGCCAGCTGGGAAACTATTAGTACAGTTGAGGTGAGGCAACATAGTGACTGGGGCTATGGAGACAGGAAGAAGTGAATTCATTCGAGAGATATTTTGGAGATAGAGTCAACAAGTTTCTTTCTAGGGGAAGTAGAAAAAGAAAGCATTATCTAATACAGATCACTGAATTATTTATGTTCTAATCCAAATAATCTGGACGTTAATCACCTGCTCAGCACTGAAGTAACCACTGAGAATCTGTCCCATTGTGTTTTGGGGGTGGGGCAGGGAGGGAGCGATTGAGCAAGACCCAAACCACCAATTCATATGCAGATAGAAAAATTGACTTTTATTTTAGTGCATGCTTTATCTGGAACTGTGTGATCACTTCAGGATTTCAGGAAGTAAATATAAAAAAGTTGTTGGTTTTTTGTTTTTTATTTTGGCTGTCATCAGATAGCAGCTTTCAGAGATAGACAGAGAACAGGAACTGGAAATGATGAATGTTTTTCTTAATTAAGTAGACCATCTCCTGCTTGGTGTCTCTTCTATTCTTTGCTTCAGCCTTCACATTCACTAGCAAGAGCCCATAGGAGTTATCTTTAATTTACACCTGCCCAATCTACACTCCTTATTACACACTCCCAGGCACACTGACATATTCCACTTGCTGCAGACACACCCTTCTCCTTATCTCCCCAACATCTAACTGATTCTTCTCTTTGCCCTATTTCTCCCTCCTTCTACCCAGATCCTGGCCCTCAGAGATAGCTGGAAAGACATGCAATGGAATGCACTGTAAACCGGTGGGAAGGACATGCTGGGCTTCCCTAACTGGTTTTTCTTAATATCAACCTGTCACACTAAGAAGAAGAAACTCCTTTCTTCAGAGTCAAGACAAAATATCTCTTTGTTCTAACGGCGGAGTCAGAGGCTGTGAGTAGCTTGTGGAGATGTCTTGTAAAGGATAGGCGGGGGGAGGGTCTTGCCACAGAGACCTGTGCCCTGAAGTCAGCAACACATAAGGCTTACGAGAGACGGATGCTTTTCTGCTCCAACCTCTCACTGTCTCTAACTCCTCAACTATGTTAACTTAAAAGGACAGAATAGGCCCAAATGTTGTAGGAGTTCCTCCTGGATGATGACATGGGAGGCTATTTTTTTCCCACTTCTTTGTCCTTTTCTGTGCTTTCTAAATTCTCTACTGTTAGGGTGTGTTAATTTGTTAATTAAGAAAAAAATTAAATTAAAATCAAACCTCCCTGAGGTTGGGAGTTTTTCGGTTGGATATACTTGCAACTGCACAGAATACCAAAAGGCTTATATATCCCAGTAGGACTTTTGACACATTTGATAACAAGAGCCCCACCCCCAGAATGCTTCAGACTTCTCACTTCTCTTAACAGTCTGTCTTACCTCTTGCATACAAGTCTTTCATTCTAGTTTTAGTTTCTAGCCATCCCAGGTGTGGGGGGAAGAGTCCAGATTCTGATGACATGTTTTCTAACAAGAATGGATCTGCATGGATTAAAAAATTGTCATGCTTATCATTCTTGGGTGAAGAAAACAGGTATTGAAGGATCTATTTACATTGCTATGTGGAGTCTACTATGTTAAGTGCCGCTAAGAGTGAATAAGATAGATATGGCTCCCGTCCCTAAGGATCTAGCTACAATTTGGGAAAGGTTATTTCTCCAACTTTAAAGATGTAAGTGTTGGCAGAAAACAGCAATTCTTCTTTGATCAAAACATCTGTGAGACACATAAAAGACAAAGCCATGTCAAAGTGAGTTGCATAATGGCCTACAGCAATTTTTATAGCCTGAAAAAAAAAAAACCCTCTTTTTAGTAACCAAAAAAAAATCTAAACTACTATTTCATAACCATTTTGATTCAATAAAAATAAACATGTCTCATACTTTTTCACTGTTTGCAGTGTTGTTTTGCTTATTTTGCTTTTTGATCAGGGTTTAGGTACTGGTACAGAAAACCACCGTAACAATTTTGAGCAGGAACAGCTGAATACAGAGAACTGGGTGCTTGCTTATGAAGTCCTCAGAAGGGCTGGAGGAGTAAGCTGCTGCCTGAGAAATCAAGAAGGCCCTAGAGGAAATCCTGGCATCCAGAGGATGTTTATTTCTCCTCTAGTTTGGTCACAATACCGCCGTCATTTGCTGTCACCTGAGGTCTAACTTATAAAGTTCACCACCTCCAACAAAGTAGTATGAAATACTAGAAAAAGAAGGAAAGGGTAAACAAAGGAAATTTGTTACTCTATGCATAACAAAGTGAGGGGGAAAGTGGGGTAGCTAATTAATACAGACCTTATGTCTGTATCTGGTCCCAAGCCCATAGTTGATATTTATAACTTTCTTCCACTCACATCTCATATTCCTTTTTGTACCTTCAGCCAGCACCTAGGCTAGATGTGCTACTTTATCTGATGGGGTAACGCAAGCCTTCATTCTAAGGAATCTGGATTCTTGGTGATCCTGCCTGTGTTGGTTGGTACATCTGCAATGAACTTTTACTGCTGAACAGAGCAGCACAAAGCGGGAGCCTGGGGGGTCCCTCTCAGCTTTAGACCCACTTATATCATCATTTCATTTGTAGTGGAAACTGTTTCCCCTTGGAAATCAGGACCAATAACTCTAGCAATACAGAAACCCCCTTTTACTTATTGATGTACAATCACAAAAAGCCCACATTTGCCTACTGGCTATCTCAACTTCCTCTGTAATGGAACCCTTGTTGAGTCTTCAGATGGGAGCGTTCTTTCCCTGGGTTTTAAGCCTTCTAACCAGCAGAGTGCCAAGCATCATGAAAACAGATATAACAACTTTGTGGTTGGGTTTTTATATGAAATACTGATTCTACCTCTTGGTTTCTAGACTTATGTAGTCTGACTGGGAGAAGCAGCACCATATATCAGATACTGGTTAGAGCATTTTCTTACTCTGTAGCACAGCACTCCAACTTCTTAGAGTGATGTTTCTTGGCTGTTAATATAACTGAGTATTCGAAAGGCTCTCTAATATCTTGTAGGTGCTTGTATAATATCTTGATGAGATCAGTGAAATCCATAGACATCTTCCCTTTCTCTCACTTCTTTGTTAGAAGCAGCATTGAATGGGACACTGTGATGGTAAATAAAGACACTCATAGATGGTATTGCTAACAGAAACATAGCTGGCAGAAAAGGTAAATCTACATCTAGAATAATTATCTGCTCCAGTGAGGATAAGTTACTGCCTCTCTCGCCCACTCCCATGATAAAAAAAAAAAAAAAATCAATGTAATCAACCTGTCACCAGATATCTGACTAGTCTTCCCCTGCTCCCCAATATAGTGTTATATTAGGGACTCAGCATTTGTCTCTGATGGCAAGCCAAACAACCATCAGTTGACAGATCAGCCTTGGTAAGGGGAAGGCGGTATTTATGAGCCCCTGTTGATTTTCCATCCCCTGCCACTATGACTATTTGATACATGAGCCCATTGACCAGGTAGCTGAGGGAAGAGGCTCATCGACTGACATTCATAGAAAATCAGTGTGTGTATGTGATTACTAAGTTCCTCCTCAGCAACAGCTAGGGACAAAATTCTTCATCTCTATGACTGAGTCAGGGTTCTTGGCTACAAACAGGAAAATATGACTCTGGTTAATTAAACAGAAATAGATTTTATTGGATGGCTCTGGGTTGCTCACAGTATCAGGGTGAAGGCCGGTAAACAACCTAAGAGACAACCAGAAGCCAAGAAAAGCTCACAGCCTAGAAGAGAGCAGAGGTCATGTCAGAGAAACAATCAGGTTAGGGCCCTTCCCTTGGCAGTCTAACTTTGGGCGCTCACTGCCATTTCACTGCTAGACTCTTAAATTTGCTGTAGCCTATGAAAATATGCTCCACCTGTGGCTGAATCTTAGCGTAAGGTAAGATGAAATCCATGGCAGAAGCGTCTGATTGGCCAAAACTGGGCCACGTGCTTCCTGGGAGCTGAGAAAGGAATAACTGTCCACTTTAGGCCTAGTGGGAGCTGGGGTCTTACTTCCCATCAAAGGGATGGGGGATCCCACCATCTAGAAAGAAGATTCTAACCCTGGCAAATGCTCACCATACCCTCTAAGCCGCAGTTTTCTCATCTGTACAATGCAGGTTATAATTCCTAATGTTTTATCCTAATATCCTTGTTATCCTTATTCATTGCTACAAAGATTAAATTGGATAATACATGCAAAATATGAGAAATTTTAGATGTTGTTATTTTATTTCCCTTAGTACTTCAGTATCTTTATCTCCTTGTCTTGAGGCAATTTCTGCAATTCCTAAACTTGGAGCTATCCAACTATCTTTTCCCTCATCTCCAGCTCCTAGATTGCTGAGTACTGCTGGAAAATTGATACAGCCGTCCCAGTCGATTCCATTACAGGTGAATAATTTCCATATCTAAGGTGCTATTCTCATACATCTTGCCCAACTCTGCTCCTATTCCCCCGCCAAAAAAAGAATAAACTTGTCTCCTATAGAGAGGAAAGAGGGAATTTACATGTAAACTCCCTTAAATGCCCTCTCCTCCATTTACAAACTCATGTATGTCTGCCCCAATCATTACTATCACCCCACCCCCAGCCTCAAATGATATCAAAGGCTAATTTCTCCCTTTGTCTGCATTCTTCTGCTTTCTTGGGCCCTTGCTTGAGCTTCCATCCCTTTAATTTTCTTTATCTCCTACTCCCCTGGATTATTCCCTGTGGCTTGCAGCGATACTCTTCCATAGTCCTGGGACATTACTGGTTATGGGGGTTATTTAAATAGTCAACACTTATTGTTTTTGTAGATTTGATAAATGCACTTTGCAAAAATTGAAAGTAACACAGAAAAATAGGAACAGTGAAAATCACTTGAAATCTCTAACAGAGATGATCATTCTAAACATCATTCTCATTCAGCTTCAGTGGGAGGAGTAGATTAAGATTTGATCCCTCTGCAGGTCAATTCTTCACCCTGCAGCATGATCACCAGTCTCATTTTCTCAAGCAACAGAGCAATATTTATATTTATCACACATAATTCTAAGTTTTAGAACAGTTACTTTGTGGTAAGTATAACTGTTTCCAAACTCAAAATTATATGTGATAAATACAAAGTGTTCAAACTCAGCACTTACGAATTTCTGGATAGATAGCTGAGTAGATTATTAAATTCTCACTCTTGATGATCCTACAACATGTACACAGAATAAATACAATTTAGAATACACAAAAACAAAATGCTGTTCACTGCTCAGCCTTCTGCAGCTCTTCATGCTATTGAAGTCACTTTCTCTGAGGTTACTAATGACTCTAATTGCTAAACCCAGTGGCCTAGAAGTGACCTCAACTTCTCTGTAGAATCTGATATTTTTTTTTTATCACTGCCTGCTTTACAAAAAGGTCATCTTTTTATGGCTTCCTTGATGTTACCCTCTCCTAATAGTTTTGTTGCCCACTCTGGCCGTACTCCTGGCTCTTTCCTTGTCCTATCTTCTTTATCAGGCTGTTCCCTTGGACCCTTTTCTATTTCTGTGTATGTTCCCTTCCTGGGCAGACCTACCAGGACTCTATTATCACCTAAATGTTAACAGCTCCTCAGTCTTCAGTCCTACCATCTCTTTCTAGAGCTCTAGATCTGTATCAATCAGAGTACTGCATGTCTCATAGATTGCTAACTATTTAACACATCCAATAGAGCCCCAAACCTGCTCTTCGCTTTCATTCCTTATCAGTTCATGGGAGCATCATCTACCTAGCCACTAGAGTTAGAGTTACATGTCACACCTCCTTCTGTCCATCACTAGGACTGGCATGGGTTGTTGTATCAACTCTCAGGATAATATAGTGGTCAAAAGCAAGGACTCTGGAACTGGAGTGCCAGCATTCAAACCCAGGTCTATCACTTACAGGTAGGTGATCTTGAGCAAGATTCTTATCTGCTCTGTCTCAGTTTACTTATCTCTAAAATGAGGTTTCTTGTGAGGATTAAATAAGTTTGTATTTATAACGTACTTAGAACAGTGCCAGGCACAGAGCAAGTGCTGCATAGGTGTTTATTAATAAATTCGTCTCTGGTTTGCCCCCACTCTATTCTTCACCCATTCTTCACCCTGCTAACAGAGGTTTTTAAGGGGCTGCCAACTTCTGAGTGGTCACCCAGAGGCCAGCCATTATGCTAAGTGCTTTATATGCAGAGTCTCATTTAACCTTCATAACAACCTGTTAGGGAGGAGTTGCTATTCCCATTTGAGAGATGAAGAAACTGAGGCGTTAAGAGCTAATGTACTCTGCCCAAACTCACACAGATTATAAATGCCAGAGTTTGGATTTTAATTCAGATCTGTCTATCCTCTGAGCCAGTGTTCAAAACCAGGAAGCTATACCATATTGCTTTCTCAAGTCTGAGCTAGTCGCTTATTGCTTCAATGTCTTTGAAGCCTCTACACTGCCTATGCTGTCATGATCTTTTCTTTCACAATTCAGTTCCAACTTAACTTTATTTCCTTCATCTTTCCTCCATGTAGACTGCCATTTCTTTCCTCCTTCCCTTGTTCACTTCTTTCCTTTGTTCCTTCAACATTTATTGAATGCTCTAATGCCAGACACTATGCTAATTGGAGAAAACAATAGAAATGAGCAATTTGTCTTCAAGGAGCTCATAGTCTGGCACAAATTATTACTAACAATATAGTGATAGGCATGTACCAGCAGGGTGTGGGGGCCAGATCTGGAGGGGAGAAGAGGGAATAGAGTGAGTTTCTTTGAGGAGGGGACATTTAACTGCCTTAAAGGATATTCTGGTCAGACTACTTGCTATTCTTAAGCAATCCTGACTTCTTGCTTTTTGCCTTTGAGATTGTTAGGGTGTCTTTATCCCTGTCAGATTGTTGTTTAAGGCTGAATTTCAAAATCACCTTCTCTGGGACACCATCCTTTCCTTCTCAGTCAGTTGGATGTTGGTTTCCTTGTACATACCTCATTTACAGTGCATATCACACTGCAATCTAGCTATTGGTCTATCTGCCTTTCTTTCTGACTGGATTGTGTTGTCTTCCAAGGAAAAGACAAAGTCTTATTCATTTTTGAACTGTCCTTTTTTCCCAAAGTGGCATGTCTGGCATATCACAGTTTTGTTAAATTAAGAATTATTTGCCTATTTACAAAAGAACATGGAAGGCCAGGGACCCTTCTTATTCAGAGTAAAATTATTCAGATTAACATTCATAGTACCTAGCCCAGTGCTCTACAGAAAGTAGCTGTTCATAAGTATTAAGTGTTTGATGGTTCTGTCACTGAAATATCTGAAGTAATGCCAGGAATAAGTAAACTTATTATTAAATCTACTTCTGTAGGTAAATCAGAATTTCCATGTCTAACTGAGTGTCAGGGCTCTGAATCTGGCATGAGAAAAATTAAGTGTTGTTGGTAATAGAGCTGGTATTGAAGATACCCTTTCTTCCTTGGAGTGGGCCTTGGTTCCAGAATCTTGTGCACAGTTAAGTCACCAAGATACGGTGCTGTTGGGAGCAGGATGCCATAGTCCACAGGAGTTGCTGACAAGAGTCTATCATTCTGGTCCATATCTGGCTGAAGGCCCAGCAATCTCTTTTGCAGCTTCTCCTGGTTCCGTCTTCCTAGGCACACCATGCAGTCATTTCCTCTCTGTGGTTGTGCCTTCTTCCTGAGGGCATAACCCTCTCTTTTGCTGATCTTTTTCTCTTGGCAATGTTTACCTGCAGTAAAGGGGAATTGTTATGGTGGGCAGAGAGTGTGATGCTGAGGTAAGAGGAATCTTCACTCCTTTTCTTCTTCTTTTCTTGACACTGGTTACCATTTTGCCAAGGGTGAGGCTTTGTATAACAACAGTCAGAAAGACTCATAGCCTATGCCTATTTTCCATCATGTCTTATTCCTCTCCTGAGAAAATGACTGCATAAATTAAGAGGAAGAGAAAGGAAAAAAAAATATGGGGAAAAAAAAGCCAACATCAGAGATTGATATTTCAGAATACTATCCCCAGTCACAGTAGTCCTGTAGTCTCTTTGGTTCTCATCAAGATTGTGAGAATTAAAAAACAAAGTGCATGTACAGGATTTAGAATAGTGTTTGGCAAATAGAAAGTGAGTGCTTAATAAATGTTAGTGATTGTTATCTAGGGCTCCCCCACTCAGGGAAGAACCTGGGTTTCTGTCCCCAGTCAGGTCTTCCAGGACCATCATTCTCACACTCAAAGTAATGCCAAGCTGTGAGTAATCTCTTTCTTATGTTCCTGGGGGACAGTTCAATCTGGCTGCCGGACCCATTTCTGTTCTCCCTGGGTGGGGTTGCTACTGTACCTCTAGGGGATTTTCTTTTCTCCCAACATTGGTTCCCCTCTCAACCCCACTCCTTATCCCTAGAAAGCTCACTCACAAGTCTGGTCGAAACCCCCCTCTTCCCCCCCATCTTGGTTTGGATCCAAGTGTTGTTATTGGCCTTTCTGATAGAACTATGACTGGATAATTACACTGAAATTCAGAAGCAGCATGCAATCTTTTTCACTGATGTCTTTAATTAAATCCAAGAAGTATTTATTGAGCACTTAGAGCATGTAAGATCTGGTTCTTTTAAATACATTTGGCTCCTAACTATTTACTCTGTTTTAGTTACTCATTTTGGATTAATTCTAACTCATCCTTAAGGGTTTTATGGAGAATAAATATGAAAATGGAAAAATATTTGCACACTTTTTTGCAAATATAAATGTCTTGTGTGGCTTATTGTTGCTAGAGTATTAATATTAATTGCAATAACAACACTGCAGCTTCCCAGGCAGGCTCTAGAGAGCAGCTTGTAAGGCCAAAGCAAACAAGGCGGAAGAGGTCAGGGGCGGTGCCTCCAGCACGTCCGGCCCAGAAGAGGCGGAGCCTTGAGGAATGTTTCCCAAATCCCGCCCCTTACTCCGCCTCTGCCGTCGGCGCGGCGTAGGCGGTTACCATGGCGATGACGTATGGTGGGCGGGGCGGGGCGGGGCCATGGATAGGAGGAGGAAGATGGCGGGAGGGCGGCTCTGAGGAGACCTCGGCGGCGGCGGAGGAGGAGAGAAGCGCAGCGCCGCGCCGCGCCGGGGCCCATGTGGGGAGGAGTCGGAATAGTTGTTGCCGCCGCCGCCGTCTCCGCTGCCGCCTGTAACTGCTGGACACGAGTGGGAGTGAGGGGGAAACGTCAGGATGAAGTTCGCCGAGCACCTCTCGGCGCACATCACTCCCGAGTGGAGGAAGCAGTACATCCAGTATGAGGTACCCGCGGCGGCCGGGGTGTGGGAGGACTCGGAGGGGCCGCCGTCTCGCTAGTCCGGACCTCCGCGGCCGCCTTCCGCTCTAGCTGCCTCCCCGCATCGGGGCGGACTTTGACCCTGTGCCGCGGGGGAGCCACTGCGGCATCCCGGTGGCTTCGGCCCCCTCCGGGCCCCGCTGACCTTCCCCTCCCCCGCAGCCCCGCTGCCGCCGGTGTAACGGATATGAAGGCTGCGGGCCGGGAGGGCACAGCCCGGCCGGGGCTGGGGAATGGTGGTGGAGGGAGAGCCGCAGGTTGGGGAGTCGGGGTGCGGGGGCAGCCCGGGGTCGCGGCGGTCTTGCGCTAATCCCCACGTCCCTGTTCCCCCTGACCTCTCGTCCCCACCCTGGGCGAGCGCCCCCTCGGCAAGGTTAGTTCTTGTTTCTCTTTGCTCACCTCTCACCAAAGAATCCTTCTCTTCCGAGATCAGCCCCCTCCAGTGATTTCCTTCATTCCTCAGAGCTCTTCGGCTTTTCCTTACTTTCACTGTTGACAAAGGCTTTGTAATAAGGTTGAAACTTGATTTAAATGTATGTCACATATGCAGTGGTTACAGTATGCAAACGTATTGTAATCAGCTATTCTGTTTTGATAATAAGACGGCGACTCGTCTTTTTACTGATTGCATGAAGTATACAAAGTAATCACATCTCTGATTTGGGCTCTTCTGTTGTTTTGGAATGGAGTGAAAGGGGAAGAGAAAGGAGGAAAGAGAAGAGAATTATTAAAATTCTCAGGTTATTTTCCCTAAAATTTTTGTTAACTAGGGAGAAAAGTACTTTATTATAAACAATGTACTTTTAAAACATACCTGTGTATTACAGAAACCATGGCCCCCCTCTCCCCTAATTTCTGAGATAACACCTCTTAGAGGGTTTTTAATAGATAGTGATAAGGAACCTTACGTTAATACAGGGAAAGTGAAGATAATGAACCCATTTATAGATTCAGAAGGCAAAATACCTGAAGGGCTTTAAGCATTGCAATAGGTTATTTTCAGGAGCTGGAAATTCAACTCCTGGATAGAGGAAAAAGACTTACCTGTTAGCTCCAGGAATTCACATCTATGTTATGTGCAAGAACAAAGAGTATAAAATCAATATGAACACAAATATTCTAGCTAAAATTTATGAATTAAAATATTTTTGTTCTCTTTAATTTCTGTTTTAGTGATAGCATGTTTAGGCAGTAGCATGAGTTTATTCATATAGCAGTTGTAATAATTGAAGAATGTAGGGAAAGGGATGTAGGTAGGTTTAACAGAACCTGGAAGATTGTAAAATACATTCACCTTGTAACATACAGTATTTGATTATTGTCAGAAATAAAAGACCTAAAATTATTAATGCTTTCCTGTCACTTAATTTCCTTATAGTGTTTTGTGGCAACATTTGTAAGAATGAAATAAGGGACTAGCTTTTCAGCCTGTAGAGTTTTTGATTTATTGTTTCTAATAACATTCGGTCAGTTTTAAAACCTTGGCTAGAGTCCAGATGATGGTTTTTATTGAAAGGAAGGTATTGGTCTTTCATCTTTCCAGTAGTAATTTTCAGCACCACTGCCAGTTCTTCACAGAGGAATAGGACACAGCATGCTGAAGCATCATCTTATACTTGTTATACAGTCTGTAATGCTTAATTCGTGCAGAAGTAATAGTGGCTGTATGTAATGATTCATCTTAAGTATTATAGCTCCTAACCGTTTCATAGAATTGTATTAATTTGGAGTATCTAAGGCTGCAAGGAGAAGCATGATTTAGTTTGAAAAATGCAATTACCTCTTGATTTGTAATGTCAACTATGTGGCTGGAGTAATGTAACCACAGTAATTCTGGGACTCCTCATTCATATACTCCATTTGGATACTAGTCTTAAATGGTTACTCTAGGTTGATCACAGAGACAAAATACCTGAGCATATGTGTGACTGAATTATCTTTCCCGGGCCAATTATAAATTATTTTTTGAAAAATTCACTTATTGTTGATAATTGAAATTTTATTCTGCAGAGAGTCCCTACTGTGTGGCTCCTGTCCTGGATAAGCTCATTGTATGGTAGGCAAAATTAAATAAGGGGTGCTTTTCTTTGTGAATTGAGGACATTAAAGGCATATTTTATAGGATTGGGATCTGTGTGTTGTATATTGTTTCTCAAGAGCTGGTGCTGTTTCTTTAAAAATACTAAAAGAGGCATAAATAAGAGTAGTTAGAGTCCAGGAATTTTGGCAGTTTAAAAACTTAGGAGGAAAAAAAAGGACATCGTGAAAGATGTTGTTAGCTTTTGCTAGAGAAAAGAACCTTCTCAGTGCAGTAACATGTAGTTTCTCATGTATGGAGATGATGCTCCTGAAACACTGTTATTAGAACACACATTTGAATTTGTTTTTCAAGCACTGGTGGTGAAATTTTGCTGTATTAACCCTGATTTCTAGCCTAGGGTGTTTTCTAGTGCTATGAACTACTATGCTTCAACTTCTTTGGTTTTTATATCATTTCTCTATATTAAATTTTACTTGAAATCAGCAGAGCATTAGATAGAAGCTGAAAATTTTATTTTACATCTGTAATTTTATGTATTACTGTATATACATGCTCACACAATAAGTGCTAGTTCCTAGTATATGTTAGCCATGAGCCCCTTGAGACAATTTTTTTTCTTTTTGCCTTTCTAGGGCTCTTTCCTCTTACATAAAATAAGAATATAGGGCCAGAGCTTTTCAAGGTTCATAGAATTCTATTCCTTGGACTATTAAGATTATTAATATTAGTGATCCACCGATATCCTGAAAGTTATTGGAGTTTCTTATTTAAAAATGTGAAGTTCCTAGACTCAGTCTTCATAGGCAGAATAATAAAGCATAAAAGAATAGAGCAACATGGAGAACCATATAAAGAAAATCTATATAATCCATTTCGGAATAGTTTTTACAAGGAATAAACACAAATGAGCAGAGACTATTCTTGTTTTCATTTATCTATTTGAGTGTAAATCTTGGCATATAAATTAGAACATCAATAAATCTTTGTAAGAATACTTTTTTGATTTAGAATCAGTGATTGTATATTTTAGAGCTCTGTAACTGATTAATCAAAATTAACTTAGACTAGTTTCAACCAAGTAGACTAGTATGGCCATGTTAATATTTTGCAGAATATTAACAAAAGAAATATATTATTTGGTACCTTAGGCTGCTGAGTTGTGTTTTCTTCCCTAGGGTCCTGTGCTGCTTTGGTTTCTCAGGAATCAGGACTTTTTTTTTTTTTTTTTTTTTTTTTAGTATATACTGTAGTTTTATAAGATATTAAATACTGAGGTATCTAAATTTTAGGGTTTTAGAGTTTAAGAAGAATTTAGAGATTATCTACCTTTTTTTTTTTTTTTTCAGGCAAGGAAGCTAAGGCCCAGAGAGATTAAGTCACTAAGACAAGATCATACATAGTTTGTCTCTTGAGTACGGATGTTTAAGCCTAGCTGTGTGACCCTAATGAAATTACTTCTTATGGGCGTTAGGTTCTTCATCTGTAAAGTGAGAAAACTGGACTTGATGGTTTCTAAGCTTACAGCTTTGTATTTTTAAAGGACCCATCTACCTCTAAATTTCTAAATTTTTTATGGTTTAATTATGTTTTATATATGAAGAGGAAGGAATTTAAAGGACTATTATTAAGAGCATCCTTTTAAATTAATAACGTACTTTGAAAGAATTTCGATGAGATTTTAATCTGTGACTGGAGAGCTGACCCAATGGAACAATTTTGTTTAATTAAATAAAAACTAATAGTTATGGGTTAATTTTATTGTTGCAGGATTTGGGAATGGAGGGATTCCTATAAACTGCACATCTCTTATTTTCAAGTGTAAGGAAACATTGCCATAACATTATTGTGATTTTCATTTATAGCACTTTCTCATGAGATTACTTTGGTTTCAGGCTTCAATTTCCCAAAGGTATTATGTTGATTAGTTAGGGTTAACTTGCCTTGCTGGAACTTGTTTGAAATTTCCAGTTTGGCCACCCGATGGGGCACAAACTACACTTTTTCTTTCTGTGCTTCTGCAAATGAAAATATAGTATAGCATATTTAAGATAACACTTGTAAATGATTGTGTCAGTGAAATGCCTAGCATTTATAAATATTTCTTAAACGAGTGAATGAATGGTGTATAAGACAGGAAGGTGTTATTATTCATTATTTTCCTTGTATAATTGAGTATGTTAGGGTAAGTACCCTGGAAAGATTATATTTGTCCATCCCTCCCTGAAGGTTGGTTTTGGATCAGCTTTTGGGTGATGGCCCAGATCATAAGAACCTAAGAATCTTATTTGACCTAGGGTGATCATGGAAAATTAGTCCAGGCTTCAAATCCAGTCCCAATCTGGAAGCATTTGAGAGACTGATTAAGGGCTTTCAAATATATTTGTGTCATAACCACCAAAGGAGAGTCCCCAAAACTCCCATGGAGTAAGAGAAGGTAGTATTAGAACTTAAATTCATTTTTATGCATAAGACAAGGAAGAAATAAAATTTTCCTAATATCTAATAATTGGATTGATGAGATAACCTTGTTTAGACGGTATTCTGAGGGAAAGAGAAGAAGATTGTTAATAGTTTTCTCACTTGTTCATCTTCATCAAATAGCAGTGAATGCAGTTTACGGGTGCATAGCTAAATGAATTTATGGATTATCTAGTTTTGACTAAACTAACCCTTATACAATAGATGTGACTTAAAAGACTCCTGTTAAGGAAGCCTCAACAATAATGACAGTAATACAAGCACATATGAACAATGAGAAAATGGCAGAGCTGACAGTTCCACTTCTAGTATTAGCTTTTTGTCAGTCAAATTACAGATAAAAACAATGACATTTTAATAGACCTGGTAAGACTCCCCCCCCCCAATTTCAAAATAATTAAGATAATTCTTTAGGAATTTACATCCACTGTCATCCACAGTGAACTTCACCCTAAATATATATTTTGTATTAAGAATATTCTGCCTTGTGAGGTCTATTTTTCAGCTGGTAGTCATTATAATCATTTCAAAATCAACTGAATCCTGAAGTTTGAACTAGAATACTGTGTCACAATATGTTAAACTAAGATTTTAAAAAATAATGAAGCTTTTTAGTTATGTTCTCTAAAAGTGTTATTGATGATAATTTCTTAGCGAGATTAAAAATATTTTTGTAAATGAAAGGTAAAAATTATTTTATCATTGTCTCTTTCAAAAACTTCTATTTAAAAATTTATATTTTATAATGTATGCAATTTTGGAAGGATATAATTTATAAATACATTATAGGAGATGCATAGTAAACCTTTTTTTTTTTTGATAGGGATGTGACATAAAAAAGTTTGGAAGACTTTGCTCAAGTTGTATAGCTTAAGCAAAGCTTGTGGGTTGCCTGGTATTGAACCTACTTTTAGGATTGAGAGAGTGTCAGAATTCACCAGAGTTTTTGCCTTTTCTGGTCTTCCTCTAACCTAGTAAATGCTAAAAGAAGCCAACTAGACAAAGCGCATGAACCCCAAAGCCTTAAAATTTATTCATTCATTCAGTATTTTACAGGGGCTCTGCTGTTTGTAATAGGCTGATAGATTTGTCATTGAATTCTAGCTCTTTCATTATCTTAAAAATAGAAAAAACAAAACCAATATATATATTTTTGTATGTTTTTGGTTTTATATTTTAGTCAACATAGTATTTTCAAAATTAAAAATGGTATAGAAAGGGAAGACTAAAGATCGAGGGTTTGGAACATTATAAATTTGGATCACTTTTATAAATGATATGGAAGACTTTCTTTTTAGCTTTTAAAATTTTTTATATTATACACTTATAAATCTCACTTGTTTACAGGAGGAAATTTAGTTACCTATTCTCATCATCAAACCCTTGTGGCATCTACAGAGTCTGATCAGAAAATTCTTAAAACATTTATTAGAGGTCAGAGGAAAGTATAATTAACCTGCTGTAAGCATAACTTGCAATTCTGTTATCTCTGTAACAAGAGGGGGCAATATGTTGATTAAAAAAACATAGTCATCTCTTATTTATTGAGGATGACTTGCAGTATTTAGAAATATCATACTCCAAGAATAAAGAGATAGAAGTCCTTAGACCCAGTTATGTCACTGACTATTCATAAATAATTAGTGAACAAGTGATTTTTTTGAAGATTGAAGTGGGAGGTTTTTAGATAATTGTGTGAGATACTTATTTTGGCTAAATTGGCAAAGTGTTAATTCACAGAGTAATTCATGTGCTTTGTGGGCTTTTCCCATGCCTTAATAGAGCAGTGTTCTTAAACTTTTTGGTCTTCGGACCACTTGAAAACTCTTAAAAATTATGAGGATTCCACTGTCTACTGATATATGCTGTATTAGAAATTGAAACAAAAATGTTTAAAATGCAGAAGTATACAAGCACACCTACTAGCCATCAGAGACATGACATCATACTTAATGTAGCCTCTGGAAAACTCCACTGTGTACTTGTGAAAGAATGAGAGTGAAAAAAGCAAATGAAGTTGTATTACTATGAAAATAGTTTTCACCTTTTGGGTTCCCTGATAAGGTTTCTGAGAGCTGCTGCCTTAGAGCATAGGACTCCTTTCAGAAAGTTTGGAGATGGCCTGAGACAAAGCTCTCTCATCTCAGGAATCACATAAGGAAGCACATGGTGACCGGTCTCTGGTACTCCCCACTGTTAAGGGCCATAGAGAAAGGAAGGTTGGCTTCCTTGGGGTTCTGTTTTCGTTACTTTGAATTAGATTAGTGGAAATGTGGTCAGCTTGATTAAGCATAAAGGAATTAATATTGAGCAGTTGGGAACCAGGTGTTAGCTACTTGACTATATATTATCTCATTTAATCTTCACAACAATTTTGCAAGATAGGTAACTTTTTACCTCCATTTTACTGATGAGGAAAGCCAGCTTAGAGTATGGATGGCTACACACCTAGTAAGCAGTAGAGCCAGAATTTGAAATCAAATCTGTCATACTTTGGAACTCTTGCTTTTTTATGGAAATTGTAAATAACAACAGTGGTGGCAATAACAACAGCTGTTAGTTTTTGAGTGCTTACTGTATTGGGCACTGTGGTAAGTACTTAGCTATTTAGATAGGTTGTTAGCTCTGTTCATAGATTGGAAAAACTGAGTAATTATGTTGATACTGCGAATTGTGGGTAACAGAGATGAGATTGTAAGAGCCCCTGTTCTTAATTCCTACATCATACTGCTTTCTGAAAAATAAATAAAACCTGTTTATACATACATACATTTATGTGTGGTCTGGCCTGTTCTCCAGCACCTGGTGCAGTAAGACAGGTCTGTTTTTAGTCCCAGGTCCAGTCTGCATGGTTTGGAGGTAGTAGAGTGTGGTCTTGAAGTCAGAGTTCACAATTTATATGTTCCTCAAGATTATTGGTGTGATTATTATTAGATAGGCACCTGGTAGAGGACCTTATGAGGGTGAACCATAGTAAAAGATAATGAGATAGTGATGAGTAAAAAGAGGAATATAAAGTGGACATACCTGTTGCTCTGCCACAGTTGTGACATTTGGCTTCTAGGTCATAGATGGCAGAATGTTAGATCTGTAAAGAATTTCAGAAATTATTTAGTCTAATTCCCTACAGGGGTTAAATGATTCAAGGTCATACATATGTCTTGGTTAGTGGCTGAGTTAATACAATCACCCTAACTCATTTTATTACTTACTTTTTTATATCATGTGCTAGTATGTTAATATTGCTTATAGAATCTGAAGACAGACTCTAGGTTCATATTCCAGCTCTAAAATTTACTAGCTAACCGACCTCAGACAAGTTACGTAACCTCCCTGTGCTTCAGTTTCATCATTGGTAATATGTTATTTCTCTTACAGAGCTCAATGGTTTTAGATAAAGTTAGGTTAACAATCTTTGTGAGGGAAACTGAGCCTCAAAGCCTGTCCCTCTGGGGTTGTCTAGTTCAGGTTTTCGTGGAAAATGACTTTGTTGATTTTAGCTATTATTATTGTTATCTGTGATATTTATATTAACAAATTGTCCTTAACTTTTTTATGTATAGAAAACTAAGTGGCAACAGTTAATGTGGTTTTGAAATAAATTAATTTTTCCTGGTCACTTGTAACTTCTGTTTATTTCATTCATATACTGTGTCTGTATTTTTTTAAATTGGGGATGAAATTTACATGTGTATTCTTATGTGTATCTAAATAGCTTAAGTAAAGTGTTGGAATTTTTAATGGGTATCTTAGTTCTTTTCAATTTTCTAATAAAATTTTAATTTTTAATACTAAAATTGATTTTAGAGTTGAAAACGACCTTCTCAGTGCTTCTGTTTTATAGATAAATAAATTGAGGGCAGAGAGGCCAAGATATGTGGTCAGTCTCACAACTAGCTGATTGCAGAGCCTGGAATAAGAATATAGATAGGCCTTCTGCTCACTTCTGTACCTTGCTGGGTCTTATCAGTACCATATAAATATTTCTTTGCTTTAAAATTTTAAGAATGAATTTTCTTTGTTAAGAGTCATGAATTTGTGTTCTTGTTAATAATTACTTAGATACTCTGCATTAATACATTTAATCTGAATCTAATTCATTAGATCACATTAACAGCCTGAAATAGTTCTTGTGTGTCAGTTAGAAGACTGAGTAATTATGAGACTCAAACCTTAAAAATATTGTTTACTTGACTACAGAAAATTAGCCATTGCCTCGTATAGGTAGAAACCTATCTTAGGTGAGGAGAGCAAGACTCAGGAAAGTTGAAAAAGCAAGACTCATTTGGGCATTCCTCTGTAGCATAAACTGTGTTTGAATGTTAACACAGGTTACATATGTTATCTGTGCTTGAAGAGTACATCCCCGTTTTTTATAAAGCCAGAGTTGGGGTATATATGACTAGAGAAGATCAGAATATGTATTAAACCAATTCCTTAAGTATTCTTGAATGTCTCCTTCCCTTTGTTTTTAAAATAAAACAATCATCATGATAATAACAACAGTTAATATTTATTAAGACTTTCCTGTGTGCCAGGCATTTTACATTTAATCCTTACCCTCTGTGATATGTTTCGTTATCCATGTTTTAAGAAGACATTGAGTCTTATGTAGATTGAGTAGGTTACCCAAGGTCTCATGGCTAGGGAGTGGTAAACACAGATGTGTTTTATTTCAAGAGCCTGGATTCTTCACATGGTGTTACATTGTCAGGATCATGGAAAGGTCTGGAGATGTAAAGTAAGACCCAGCCCTAGAAGAACTCATAACTTGTCTCCTAATCATAGAATACAGTGATTATGTTACAGAAAGATGGCCAATTGATCTTGCTCTGGACATGAAAGCTTTTTTTTTTTTGAAAGTATTACAGAGGTAGTATTTGACCTGGGTACTGGATATTGAGTAGGGTTTGATCACATGGTGAAGAGGGGAAAGGGCACTGGGGGCAGTCTAGGTAGACAGTAATATTAAAGGCATAGATAGGTGGAAATGTCCAAGCATATTAATGAAATCTGGTTTAATAGATGTATGAGAGCTGATAGAGTGATGTTGCAAAGATGGCCTGGGAGGGATCAAGGGATGAAAGCCTCCAATACCATGCTGAGGAGTTTAAATGTTTCCTGGGTGTGAACCAGCAAGGATTTTAAAGACAAGATTAGGGGGCAGGGATCAGTGCAAAGTGAGATGTATAATTTAGATCTTGGAGAATGCATTGGAGAGAAAAGACCAAAGACAGGAAAGCCAAATAGTTTAGCCAAAAATAATGAGGGTTTGAATTAATATCTTACTTAATCAATTTTAATATGTACTTTTTCCACATTTTAACATCTGAAGTCAGGATACATCTTATAATAAATGTTTTTTAAATTAATTGGCAGGCTTTTTTTTTCCCATTCTTAGATGCACATAAAATTATGGTGTATATTACTATTAGTGACACCTTAAATTTGATAAAATATGGTAATAATAATATATAATATTTACTGAATTCCTACTGTGTGTCAGGCAGAGTAGTAGATACCTGTCAGCATCTAGCATCTGGCAGTGTCTGGCATATTTAGCAACTTTTTTTTTAATAACAGAAAGGTCATGGGATCTGCCTGAGATATAATTAAGGGATGAGAAAAAGATTTAGAAGAGCATGGTTAAAGGCAGTGAATAGCGAAAATTAGGAGTTAATGTCTGGCCCTACAAAGTGTGGCTAGAGCTCTTGAAATTAATAGTTTTGGTATCAGTTTAGAGAAGTTTCTTATGTTTTAAGTTTTGTTTATTCAATGAATAGGGATTTACCCTTTTTTACTTAGTTTTAACAAACTCATGTGATTAGCGATAATGAAATTGAGGTACTCTTTCCCCTTTTTTAGATATTTTCAGTAGCAGGTAACAGAATTGTTGATAAGCAGGTTGAGTCACACAGAGTTCATGCATCTTTTGAAAAACTTTTCTTTTTAAGTAAAATAAGCTTATTTGAAAGATGAGTTTTTGAAATATGCCAGCAAGGGCCTGACCTAAAGAAGTATGAAATATGAGTATTTCAAATTATGCTGCTATTAGGTTCCTGCTAAAGAGGGCTGCAAAATATTTTCTTTAGGATTTGTTTGCATAGTATCATGGACTTTCAAAAATTCAGTTCTTGATAGATTGGGAAATTAAAATTGAAATTGTAATAACCCTGTAAGTTTGAGTAAGTCATTATCCTTTCTGTGCCACAATTTTCTCATCCTTAAACTGGGAATAATAATAATGCCTACTTTAGAGGATCATGTAAAACGAATTAATAATTGGAATTCACTGGGACAGTATACTAGTATAGATACAGGGGATGAGGGAGGGAGGAATTCAGTATAATGGTTTAAACCTAGGGAAGCCAGTGGAGAATAGCTACTGGGGAGGTGGTAGACTCATGAAATTAGATCTTAAATTTGCTGATTTCATGTGTGAAATGTCTATAAGTAAAGTAGCTAGAATCTGAAAATTTAATTGAGGTAATAATTAAAGAATTAATTCACTAAAGGAAAGTATGTAAAGCAGAAAAATAGATACACAAGGAAATCTGGGAAAATACAGTGTCACAGGTCAAGAGTCTTACAAATAAATGGATTATCAGAAGTGACATTGTAGCTAGATCAGTAAGATTGAGGATTAAGGATAGGCCTTTGGATATGACAAAAAGAGCCCAGTGGTGAATTTTGAACATAAATTGTCTTTTGCTGACTTTATTCTGGATTTTAAGAGGTTAAAGTCATTGAGGTAACACGTGTGTACTTTTCATTTGAGAAATTTGGCTATTAACAGAGTGAGGAAAATAGGATAGAATTTTTAGGAATGAGCGGAATAATGGAAAAGGTTGTTTGAGGATATATGAGATTTGTTCATATTTGAAGGTAAGAGAAAGTAGCTTTAATTTTCTCTAATTTTTTGCTGTAATTGCATTTTCCTCACTTATTGGTTGTGAGACCTTAAAAAGTTATTTCTCTGAACCTCAGTTTTCTTGTGTATAAAATATGGATAATATTTACCTTTCAAGGTTATTATGAGAATTAAATACACTAACATAGGAAGGTGCCAGCAAGGGCTTGACCTATAGAAGGTACTTTTCAATGAAATATAGCTGTTAATTTCTGTCATCATTAAAAATAAGCCAGAGGAGTAACTTTTATTCATTTAGTTAATAGACATTTATTTTAGAGCATTGTTACTCAGTCTTTTGGTAAAATAAGATTCTCTTCTCAGTGTCATGAAATTTGCTGGAAACCAGATGATGGTAGCTGGACTTTTGGAATCCATTGCTGGAGAAACTACATTCTGACAAAATGAATTACTATATTTCATAGATTCTGAGATGCACATTCCCCTGTTCCACATTCTAACACCTTTGAATTGGGATTCATTTTACAGATATTGGTAGCATTTTGTTAAGTACAAATATCTTTATCTATTTTGACAAGTAGTAGTATATGTGCGGGAAACATTATTTAGCCTACAGATTCTTCGTTAAGGTTTTGAGGTATTGAAGTTGGAGCTATGAAGTGGTCTGAGACCTATGGATTAAAAACCATTTTTATAGGTGTGTGGGAAACAACATTGTAGACCTTTGGTTTCCTTTTTGTTTTCTTTCAAATAAACTGGCAAACTATTACTAAGAGCAGGAGTGAGAATTTTATGTTGTGATGACTTTTACATTTGGGCAAAATCCAACATGCTTTGCCAACCTGTGTAAACTTTATATATTAAAGAGAGCTAGAAGCCAAAAGCAGTAAGAACTTTTCCTGTGAAAATGAAAGAGGTTTGAATTGTTTAGAAATAAAAGATGATGAAAATTGGGAAAAATAAGAACTTTACATTTTGATATTTCATGAAACTGGAAATGTTATTAAATAATTTAATAAAAATAACTGTATCTAACACAAGCAACACTAACCGATGTGATTTTGGATGTTTAGGTTTGTGTTATAGAGTCTGGTGCCGTTTACAAACATATTTTGAATTCGTACTTTGTTAGAGGCTATGGCCTATAAAAACTGAAATGAGAGTGCTCTCTGCCTTCAGAGAATTTACATCTGTTAACCACAATAAATTTAAGACTGAGCCATGTAGATTTAAATAGAAGACAACATTTATCAGCTTTATTTTATCAGAAGAGGATCCTTAGACAAGGAAGATGCTGATTTATTCTTCTGTCCACACCCACTTGAGCTTAGAAATATAGCTATATGACTTCTCAAGGGCATTCAGTGTACGTTAAATTACAGTGTTGGTGGCTTTGACATATGGGAATACAATTTTGCTTATTATTGCTAATATAAATTACATACTTGAAATTGTCATAGTTTTCCTTTCCATAATTTTGTATCTTAATAGGAATAAAAATTTTAGCTACTTTGATCAAGACAAGCCAAAAAGAGATATTGGTTAAGATCTAATAACATGTACATTTTGTGATATGAAAATGTTTTTCAAGTCTAACATTTATTAATTATCATTGTATAACAAATTATCCCAAAACTTAGTGGCCTAAAACAATAATAAGCATTTTTTATCTTATACTTTTTCTGTGCGTCAGGAGTTTGGGTGGTTGTAGTTCATGGTGTTTTGTGAGGTTGCAGTCATAATGTCAGCCAGGGCTGCAGTCATCTCAAGCCTTGACTGGGGCTGGAGAATCCAGTCCTAGGGTGACTCACTCAAATGGTTCATAGATTTGTGCTGGCTTTTTTCAGGAGGTCTCAGTTTCTCATCCCTTTGACCTCTTCCTAGCGCTGGTTTAGTTTTTTTTCATGACCAACTTCCTTAGAGTTTGTTATCCTGAGAGAGTAAGATGAAAACCACTGTACCTTTTATGACCTAGCCTTGGAAGTACTGCTCTGTCATTTATGCATTATTTTATTGGTAATACAGGTCAGCCCCATTTATGTGGAAGGAGATTGCACAAGAGTATTACTACCAGAGAAGCAAGAATCATTGGGGGTCATCTCATAGGCTAGTTACCATGCCTGTCATAAAAATCTAATGGTTAGAAAAGTTTTAAAAATAAAAGGAGTATCAGGAAATTGAGAGGCCAAAATTAGAGGTAAATCTTAGCAAATAGGATTTTCCTCTGTATAGCGGGATACATGTCTTTTTCTCAAAGAAGCATGGATTGTAGAATGAGAAAGATACTTGGGCAAAATACCTTAATAACCTTTCTGAATCTTAGATCTTCGGTGGCATGAGAATAATATTTACATTAGAGTTGTGAGCCTCTGTTAAAGTGATATGTTTAAAAAACTCAAAATAGTGTCTGATAGTAGGCATTCAATAAATGTAACCTATTACTTTTGTTATTGATCAGTATTTTTGGCCGTCATATCCTCAGCTCTCTTGTGTACTCAACCCAGTCTAATCTACCTTCTGCCCCTACTGAAACCTCCTCTACTGAAACCATCACTCTACTGAAACCATTTTTGGCAGTTGCCACTGAGCTCCTGATCCTCAGTTCTAATTACCTCCTCTTAGTCTCTTCCTCTTTGATCTCTAAGCAGCTTATTATTTTTCCTTTCTTTAATTTAAGATGATATTTTATTAACCTTACATATGAATAATTTACATTATAGGCTCCAAAGTAGAAAGTCAGAGTCTCGGCTTCTAATGTTAGCTGTTTTTCTCTATAATTCAGTTGCAGCATTCCAGTTAGATAAGTAGATAGATAAATACATAGATAGGTAGAAAGACATCTATATTCACCATCCAGCTCAAGAAACAATAATTATTAGTATAATGAACTCCTTTTTGATTTTTTTTAACTCAGATATTCTGTTATTTTAATTTTTTCAGCTTTATTGAGATATAATTGACATGTAACTGTAACTTTAAGGTATATAATACATTGATTTGATATACTAACATATTGCAAAATGATTACCACCGTAGCATTAACTAATACTTCAATCCCATCCCATAATTACAGTTTTTGATAATATTTTTTTTACCATCATAGTTTTCCATCACATTTATTTTTGTGGTGAGAACATTGAAGATCTACTCTTCTCAACTTTCAAGTATATAATACATTATTATTGCTATAATCACCATCCTGTACATTAGATCCTCAGAATTTGTTAATCTTATAGCTGGAAGTCTATAGCTTTTGATCACTATCTCCCCATTTTTTCACCCTGTCCCAGCCCCTGGTAACCACTACTCTACTCTGTTTCTCTGAGTACAGCTTTTTTAGATTCTATAAATACATGGTATCAGATAGTACTTACCTTTCTTTGATTTCTTTCACTTAGCACAATGCCCTCAAGGTTTATCCAATTTGTTGCAAATGGCAGAATTTTTTTCTCATGGTTGAATAGTATTCCATTAACATACACACACACACACACACCACACACACACACACGCGCGCGCGCGCGCCCGCGCTTTATTTTTATTCATTCATTTATTGACAGATACTTAGGTTATTGTGAATAATGCTGCAATGAACATAAAGGTACAAATATCTCTTCTCAAAGCAGCTTTTGAAAGTTTTTAATCTCTCTTCCTTCTTGTAATGCTCCTTTAGTTTTTGTGGCACTGTGTACGTCTGATATTTTCCTTATTGTTGCTTTGTATTCTGTCCTTGGCCTACTTCTCACTTTCTGAGAAATTTCATTTATCTAGAGCCTAGGCAGTTTCAAATCTCCTATGTAGAAGATTTTATATAGATGATTTCCAACTCTTAACCACTAGCTTTGAGCTGTCTTCCAAATTGTAGATCTCTATTTTCATGTCTTCTGACTCAGTTGTCCTGTGGATACCTGGAGTGGTTTGTCAACCCAAACTCCTATCTTTTCTTTGCCCAAGTTTTTTCTTTGGTGTTTTTCCAACTTGGTTAATAGTATCACTAATCATCCTTCTTTTTACCTGGGCTCAAAATCTTTTAGAGCCTCCATTCCCTTAGCTTTTGTTTACTTATTTGCCTAATATTTTTATTGCGCATCTTGGTATCTCCCCTTTCCCATATTTTCTCCATTAAAACTTTTTTTTTATTGCTGCCTTAGAAAGGCCTTTAATATGCTTTGTTCATTTTTTTTAGTATTTAACATGTTGTATTTTATTTTTATGACTGCTTGTGTGATTCATTATTACAATTGACACTTCAACAACGTGGGGGATGGGGCCCTGCCCCCACCCCATGTGATTAAAATGCAAGTATAACTTTGACCACAAAACTTAACTACTAATAGATAGCCTGTTGACAGGAAGCTTTATTGATAATACAAATAGTCAATTAACACATTTTGTGTGTTATATGCAGTAGATTCTGTATTCTTACTGTATTCTTACAATAAAATAAGCTAGAGAAAAGAAAATGTTATTAAGGAAATCATAATGAAGAGAAAATACATTTACAGAAAAAAAAATCATGTATAAATGGACCCATGAAGTTCAAACTCATGTTTCTCAAGGGTCAACTATATTTCTTTAGAGCTTAGCACATGATATACATACAATAACATTCATTTAGTGAATAAAGCTTAGTAACTTCCTTAATGATAATATTAAATAATCTAGAAATATTTATGGTGTAAATATACACCTTTTATACATGTACAAGCAAGGTGGGTAAAACATTGATTTTACAGTCAAAGGGGTTAAAAGTGACATAGATAAATAATTAAAACATAAGGTAGAAATATTAAGTGTTAAATGGTTTCAAAGGGGGTACAGTATTTCAAAAAAGGGAGAGATGACATCTAGCTGGAGGAATTAGAACAAAGCATAAAAGAGGTTAAATTCTATAAGGACCTTAAAGGACGGTTAAGATATGCAAATTAGATTTAAAAGATGGGATTAGGGGAGGGGATTCCAGGTAGAGGCAATAGTTGCAAACAGAGGCAAAGATGGAAGAAATACTGAGGTTGCTAAAATGAGTAATAAGTAATTAATTTTGGCTTTAGGATAAGGTTGTGAAAATGAAATTGATTTTCTCCACTTTGGAAAATGAGCCTACAAAGATAGATTTGATCATTCTGGGTGCCTTAGGCCAGCAGAGGAGTATGGGCTATATCCTTGTAAATTCTGAGCAGGAGAATCATAGTGGTGCTTTGGGAACATTGAAATGGCAGCAATTTGTAAAATGTGTTAGAGAGATGACAATTTATAGGTTGGTAAACCAATTAAGAGTCCTGAAATAGTTCAGATAAAAGGAAAGGAGAGAATGAATGTAAGAGGCGGTAGTGACATTGATTGGACCAGCTCACTAAACTCAGAGGTGGAAAGGAGAATGTAAGAATGTTAACTCCACATTCTTAACATTCATGACTTTGCCTTGGAAGTACTACTCCTTTATACACTTAATATACATTTAATTAATTCAATAATAATTTTTAATGTAATAGCTTTGCATTTGAATCACCTTTTACCAATGGGCACTTTTGAATTCCATGAAAAGTTCGATCATGCACATTTCTTTTAATATACTAGGCTTTGAATTATTAAGTATATGCAAGAGTACATTGATTTTAAATTTTAATAGATTATAAGAATTTGTTTAAGGGTTTTTATTGATTTTATGGAATATTTCTATCATCAAAAGCGGAGCTAAGTTAGTTTATTTCTATTTGGTGATAAAAATGAAGATTAATTAGATGATAATTCTTTGTACAGGACACATGAGAATGCTAGAAAGCCCTCTTTTGAGGTTTATAATTTGATTTACAGAACTGACCTTAGCACTTTAGTATTAGGAAAACATGAATGATTTCTAGATGAGCCAAAGAAACCAGGTCAGGTGTAGCTGACTTGCACATTATTCTCAGACTACCCAGTATTTCTGGTGAAAAAAATTAAACAGGGAATGCAAAAAGAGGAAGTGAAAACTGAAAAAGAAAAATTGAAGAATGTTTCTGTAGTCTGTTGATCAGCACATGATATACATATTATTAAGAATATATCAAAATTCTATTATTCAGGAGTTCCTTTTAGAAAAATTTCCAGATTAAAAAATAAGTCTGATGTAAATTTTAACCTATTATTAAACAGTGTTAGCAGGGATTATGACTCCTTTAAAGGTTTTAACAAATATTCCTTGCCCTTTCTCTTCAAATGCCTGTGTTTATTTTATTGTTTATTAATCCAATAATTAGATTGTAATGTACTGACGATGAATGAATGCTAGAGCAAATGAGAGCCACAGAGGTTAGATATTTTATTGATGGAGGTGATCATATTCATAGTATGTTATATATGAGGCTAATGGTGAGTTGATAGGAAGTAAGGATTTTTCTAGCTTCTGATCTTCTTGGTCTGTGAAATGGCCTGTGGAACCCATCTGGGCATTGGAAAGAAGTGTAGAGATGATCTTCTATAGGTTATTAAAAATTAACAATATAAGACATTTATATTGGCAGTATAATTGAATGCATGTTAATTTGAACTCTATCCTGTCTTGTACAGTACCTATGTTGTAGAAAGTTCAAGTAATATGTTTAGGAGATCTTGTTATTGAAAGCATATGCAAACTGCGATCTACATATGTTATTTTAGCAATCTATAGGATTCCTGTAAGAATTAAAAATTTAGTCTGTTTATGTTAGCAATCATCTGAAAATATAATAGGAGTATATTCTAGATCATCTAGATAACCATCTTATAAACTAGTAATACCAGGAGATTGCAGTGCCTATGTTTATGCTGTTTATGCTTGGCTCCAGGTAGACTTGTACTACTTTGTGAAGAGTTAATAAGACCTGAAGTACATCTAATGCAAAAATTACCAGTAGAGGGCCAAATAATGCCACAGCCCACTGTATGATAGAAGGTTTATGGTAGTTCACATTCTATTAACTAACATTTTTGAGCATTTTCTGTTTTCTAGGCATGGTTCTAAGTACTCTTCGTGTTTAATTGTGAGTCATAATTAATATAAGGTTTTGTATTTTAAGCATTTTTAACTTTCACAATAGACCCATGAGGTATGTGTGATCACTATCCCTTAACTCCATAGCTCTTATCCACTCTACTATGCTGCCTCATGTAGAGAGAGGTCCTAGGGGAATTACATCAAATCAGACACAAAGTCATATAGGCATTCCAAACTCAGAAGAACGGGTATATTGGCAATTAGCATTGTATTCATTTTGCCAGTTGAGGTTTTGTTTCTGTAAGCAACATTTATTTTCCTGTCATGTTAACGTTGATTGAACAGTATTAGTTTTGTGGTTGTATTTGGATTTAATATGTAAGATTTTACTGTTATATGAGTTGTTAGAAGCATTAAGCGTTTTGTCCTATTTTACATATATTTCAATAACATTATAACAAAAATACTACAGTAGAGGTTACAATATTGATACTGAACAGGTTTGTTTGGAATCCTTTGGAAATCAAAGGGATCTTTTATAATGAACATGAATACATAATAATTTTATTTATTATACAAATTCACAGTTTTATATAAAGTATTGGATTTCCTTAAAGTAAAACAGCAAGAATCAAGGAAACTCAGTTTGTTGTTTTGTGTATTTGGAAGTACTCTGGGTGACTCATATTATAGACAAACAATCCATAGGTACAAATGTAGACAATGCTTTGTATGCTTTTATACCTCCCCTGCCCCCACCCATTCCCAATTGTGGGCTGTTCTTTTGTCACAGGCATAGAATAGTATCCTATTTATTGGGTTCTTTAGAGTCTATTGCTATAAAAAACATAGAGGGTCTTTTATTCAGAGGAGAACTGAAGTAGTAACAAGCAAAGAGTTGTCCCTGATTGTACTGAGTTATCTTGATTTAAATGAAATTATGATTCAGTTTTAGAATCAAAATGAAGACTATTATTTTTCTCTTTATAAAATTTTAATCATTTTTAAAACTTAATTTTATAAGCTTTCCTTTTGAAAATTTATTTTCATTACATGTCAGAGATTCTACTTATTATGCTTTTCCAATCATTTTTAAAGTAATATTCTCCAAAGAAGACCCCTTTTGAATTGAAGAATTATTTATTGAGTTCCTACTGTGTACTTTGCTGGCCTTTGTTTTATTTGGTTCTTGCTTGCATCATTTGATTTTGGTACACAGGCTTGTTACACTCTAGAAATAGAAAAATTTCATTCAGACATTTGAGTCTCTAAAATTACCTGCTCTCATGATAATTTATTTCCATAAGTATTCTCAGGCTGGATTTATTTGTTTCCTTCTTCTTATATGTTTCTATTTCTAGCCGTTTACTCTGCTCTAAGCAATAGATTCATTTACCCTCTTAAAATGCCTATGGAAGAACTATAACTACCACTCTACAGTTGTATAGGACTTTAATATAAAATTCTAATCTGTGAACTGAAATAAAGACTTTCTGATTTTTGACAAGATCTTCCGGACTACTTTTTTTAGACTGAAAGTTGGTAGTATTTGAGACATCCAAAATTATAAAGAAAATTGGAGTGTATACATTTTTCTTAAAGGAAGTTCCAGACTTTTTTCATATTCACTTAGGGCTTTTGTATGCAAATAAGTTTAATAATCAATGATCAGTAAACATGAGACTGAGTTTCAAATGTAATCTTAGGATAGCTGTGGCCCACTAATAGAAGTTTTTTCCAAAAAGATTTCTATTTGAGTATTTTGTCACTACTTTTGACTAAATGTAGTTCTTTTTTTCTGAAACCAACAACCATTTCTCTGACACCAGCTGTGTGTCTAAAAATTCAGTTCAATTCTGATACTATCTGTAGTTAGCACAGACCCCACAATTAAGACTACCCCCACTTAAGACACTAGCTGCAAATGGGCTACCTACATTTCTGCCTGGATGACTATGACACACCCAGATTGGACAGTTTGACTCATGGGACTCATGAGAGTACTATATTTACCATTACAGATTTATTATAAAGGGTACCACTTATGGAACAACCAAGTGGAAAGATGCACAGGTCAAGGTATGGGGACAGGGGTGGCACAGAGCTTCTATGCCCTCTCCCAGCACATCAATATGTTTATCTATTTGGAAACTTTCTGAACCCTGAAGATTTTTGGAGTTTTCATGGAGGTTCCATTACATAAGCATGATTGATTAAAGCTTTGGCCATTGGTGATTAAATTCAATCTTCGGTCCCTTTTTCCTCCTCAGAGGCCTGGGGTGGGGCTGAAAGTTTTAACCCTTTAATCACATTGATCAGATTGTATTGTATTGTTTTTTTCTGGGGACCAACCCGCCATCCTGAAATTGGCTCACCCTATCCCTCCACCAAAGCATGAGAGCCATCTTATTAGTCTGCAAAAGAGTAAATGCTAAAGGTTTTCAGAGCTTTGTGTCAGGATCCTGAAACAAAGAGCAGATATTTTTGGTTGTAATAACAGTTGCTTTACTGTATTGCCTCAAATTCTATATAAATAGTATCATTGACTATTTTTGGATTTAAGCATGTGTGACATTAACATTTTTAAACATAATTTTCCTACAAAATATAACAAACATATATTGATTTTAAATTCAAAAATTTCCCTGTTTTATTGAAAATCTTTTTGACCATATATTGTCAGGCTTGTTTAGTAATGGAACTAACAGATTGGACAGTAATCTAAGGCAAATGATAAATTCACTTGAGCAGAATATCATTTACTAGACTTGAATACAGGGTGAGTTACCTTGGAGGTGTATTTCTTGTGTTTTGTTTCTCATATACTTGAGTGACTCTTTGTTGTGGTTTTGGGAAGGAGTGATTTTGTTCCCCAGGGTACATTTAGCAATGTCTGAAGGCATTTTTAGTAGTCATAACTTTGGTCGGGGGAGGGTTTGCTCCTGGTATCTAGTGGATCCCTAGATGTCAGAGGTGCTACTGAAAATCCTGTTATGCACAAAACAGCCCTTTAACAACAGAAAAATTTATCTGGCCCCAAATGTCAGTTATACTGAGGTTGAGGAAGATTGGAAGCCAGTTTAGTAGGAATCACCAATGGTCAGATTGTATTTGAAGCTTTGAAGCTGTGAGACTGGATACAGTCATCTAGGCTAAAGACCAGCTCTTTAGCTCTGGAGACTTATCCACTTAATTTTACCAATTTGATGGATATGGAGAAATGCTATTCATTTCAATCCCAAACCACTTATTGAGAGACCAAGCTGCAAACATCCAAATTACCTAAATATGGTTTAGAAAAAGACAATAAAACCTTTACTGTCTTTATAGCCCTATACCATTATGGAGGACTTTCCAGACCTCCTTGAAAAGTATTTATATTCAAGGTGAAAAGAGTGTGGAAATTTTCTACAAAATAGTATAAATGTACTTAACGCTATTGAACCTTAACACTTGTGAAAATGGTTAAGACAGTGAATTTTATGTATCTGTTACCACAATTTGAAAAATTTGTATCCAGTGTTTTTTATTTTCTTATGCAGTGTTTCATTGTATTCCCCTCGGACTGATGTTCCCAGTTTCTATAACTATTATATTTTAGTCAAGAGGGTTTATGATTTCTCAGGTGTTTTTAAATTCTTTTCAAATGCCTTTAATTGTACAAATTAGCCCTCATCTTAAAGATTAGACAATACTGGATTGGTATGAAAGTATAGTTTTTGGTTTTAGCTTATTAAAGTTAATCAAAGTATTTCACTAAATTCTCAATTTAGGAAGTAATTGTTTAGCTTCAAATGCCTTTAGTGTAAAGGTTACTCAATTCATGTATTTCTTTTCTTTCTTCCTAATAGGCTTTCAAGGATATGCTGTATTCAGCTCAGGACCAGGCACCTTCTGTGGAAGGTAAGATGCATTAATCCTTACACTTATCACATAAAACCTTTTTTTAAGGATTTTAAACTGCACAGTATAAAACCAATATAACCTGCTTTGTTATATAGATCTTTTTTATTTTTATAATGTATAGTATGATTACGTTATATTTTAATCAAAGTTTTGTTTGTTTAGCTCACGTTTTCCCTATGATGGATCTCTTATATGTCCTTAAATTACCTTAGCATTGTGAATCACAGATATTGGCTTAGAATCAAAGTTCTTATCTCTGTCATGTTTACCCCCCAAATGTATTTTCATATCTGTCCATCTATCCATCTGTCTATCTGTCCATCCATCCATATGTGAATTCTTAGTTCATAACTAGGTTGAGCAACACAGCTTTTCCTTTCTATTTATGCCATGTCCTTAGACTAGGACTAGTAGAACAGTGGAGCATATTCAGATTCTCTGTGTGCGTGATATAAGCATTTATATGTATGCAGGTGTACAGTTTGGCAGTCATAAAATGATTGACCTAAGGATAGGGTTATCTTTCCAATTATCTTTATTGATTCTTATTTTTCTATTACCTCAGCTTCTGCTCACCAGCTCATTCTTTATGGGTTTAACCTTTGATAGGCCTAGAGAGTTGTAAATTAAAGTTATAGGACTTCTTGTGTCAGTGAATAATTAGGAATTCAACAGCTATTTCTTGAGGAAGTGTTCCTTCTGAGACTGGGTTTTTGTTAAAATTTTATGTCACAGTTTTTTAAGGAGTGATGAATGGGATAAAAGTATATGTCAAGAATATTCTAGATTGTGTGTACAGATTAATATCCTTATGAGATACTAAACTGGAATTCTATAAAGTCATTGTATTTGACAAGCTTTCAGAGTCTTGTTTTTATGACATAGATACAGAAGTTGTTTAATAAAACTATAGAAGTTGTTTAATAAAATTGAAGTTGTTTAATAAAATATTATTGTCTTTAATGACATAGAAATGTACCTTTTTTATATCTAACCATTCTGAATTCAAAATGTGCTTCATTCAACATAAGAAAATCTTTACCAGGATATTGGCACTTAGATATTAGTTTTATAATATACTACTAAATTTTGTTTTGTAAAATATTTAATACATTTAATTCTCTATAATTAACTGAAGACACGAGATTTATCAAAATGTTTAGTTATTTTTTTGGGTTATTATCTCTTACTTTATGTGTCCTAAAGAGTGCTTCCTGAAAATATTTTAAGAATGTAAAAAAATGAAATTACATGGAAATTAAACTGATTCCTTCACCCTGTGTAACTTGCTTTAATAGTGGTTTTAATTTTATTCTCAAGTTTGGGTTACTTATCTTTAATTTTTTTTTTCTTTTTAAGTTTTACCATCTGGTTTGTAACAAAGATACTCTGAGATATGTTGAAAGTTATGATAATCCTTCTTTATCCCTCTGTGCTGGAACATGTTGCAATTTTCGTATACTTCAGCTATTCTTATAGAAAAATGGAATTCTGTGAAAGTATGCTAAAGAGAAATATATTTAGAGTTCAGAACTTTTTTCTTTATCTCACTGCCCAGAGATGTTAATTTCTTTGGATCCTCTTGTAAAGGGAGTATTGCAGTCTGATCATACAGATTTATGTGCCGCTATACGTGCTGCTTTCATGGGGGAAATGTCTGCACTTGTTTGTTCTTTCTACTCCCAGATAGGCAGACTAAATAAAAACTCTGTAGTTTTTATTTTTTTGAAATGAATTTTTCTCTCTTGAGACACTGGAGAATTGAAGATACTGGAAAGTGGTTTAAAGAAACATTATTCTGTGTAGTACTGAGGTTAAAAAAAGTTATTTAAGGACCTATAATTTTACATTTTATTTGCATTGTGATACTATATTAATTTATAATCTTTTATGTGGTGTTAAATTTAAATGTTAATCATTTTTGTCATTCTTGCTATTGAGTTTTTATAGCTAGGCTTTTAGTTAGTTTAGTAGTTATCTAGTAGTTTAGTAAAAACATAGTACATGAGCAGATTTTCAACAATGTCACGATAGGACTTTCAACTTTTAACGTTTTTAAAAGAAAAAAGTATGATAGGCCTTGATTATTATTTTGAACATTGTCTTTCTTTTCTTTACTGACCTTTTTTCTACACCTTAAGTTTTAATAGACTAAAAACCTTTGGTGCCCTTGAGCACCAAATCTTAAAACTGGAGTGTACCATAAATTGGTGGTTCTCAAATCTGTTCCACATTTAACTCAATTTACATATGTTTTGTTTGTTTGACAAAGACTAATACTTGGTCCGCATCTCTGACCAGTTACAATAGGATCTGAGTATGGAACCCAGACACTGATAGTTTTACAGTCCCCTTAGTCGAGAACCTCTGCCATAAATCTTAAATAATTTTAGATCAGTATGGTTAATACTAATTTATGTTAGACAATAATTAGCCAATAGGTTTAAGTTCATTCATAGTTCATTCATAGTTTGATTATTCTATTAACATTCACAATTTTTTGTTTGTTTATATAACATCAGAGGATATTCATTTTAAAAATATTTGTTGTATGAATTAAATCTAAGTAATAGCTGTGCTGATTATTTACTTTTGTTAAATGGTTAAATAATCAGGATTATTTCAGGACAAGACAATTTATTATAGATATGAAACCTGTTAATTATAGTACATTTTTGACTGTCAAATTTTCAGTGATAGAGAACAATGGAAAATACAAATTGATATACTTTTCACCTTTTCTCTCATAATTTTTTTTTCTATTTGGTGTCTCATTCACTTTATGGAATTAATGTACTTGAGTAAACATTCACACCATTTTTGGGGGGAACTTCCTTCTTCCCGAGGATACTTTCGATATATATAATTTACATATATACAGATTTATACACTATTTATAATATATACACTATATTAATTTTTTAGTTTTTACTCTGAATTAATTTCAAGTAAAGCTTCAAACTTTATTTTACTGTTCTTTTTCAAAAGTAGCATCTTTTGTTTAGAAGTATTGATGCTTTCCACACTTGTGATAGAAAAATCTGAGAATCTGACGGTAAACCTAGCGCACAGAATTAAGAGATCATAGACATTTCTAACTGATAGGGACTTTAAGAGATCATTTGTCTCACCTTCATTTTAGATTTGTGTGATCCCAGATCAAGCTAAGTTTGCATGGCTCAATGAGAACCATCAGGATTACTAATGCTGTGTGACAACAAAAGGAAAATTTCAGAGATTAAACTAATACTGAAACATAAAGACTTTTTTATATCAACTTTGCATTTTTATCCAAATGATACTTTTGAATAAAATTTTTATTTGGACATTTCCTTATGTCTCTGTATTTTTAAAAGATTTATGAAGTGTTACTTTGAATAATACTGAACTGTATGCTTTATTGGGAAAAAACTAATTGTATCTTCTAAGAAATCTTTTTATACTAATTTTTTTATTACTCCATGTAGTTACCTGAAATATTGGGAAATATTTGTAAAATTAGATAAAATGTATTAGTTAACAGTAGTTATAGAGATTAGAATAAGGAAGAGATGAAGTTAAGTAGTGAGTTAAAGCTCCACTAAATTTTAATATATAGAATAGATACTCTAAAAATCCTGGAACAGAAAAAGAACATCAGGTAAAAATTAAGGAAATCTGAGTAAATTTGAGACTTTAGTTAATAATAATGTGTCAGTCAATACTGGTTTATTAATTGTGACAAATATATCATACTAATATAAGATTTTAATGACAGAGGAAACTGAGTAGGGGGATATGGGAACTTCCTGCAACTTTTCTGTAAATCCAAAACTATTCTAAAATAAAAAGATTATTTAAAAGTAGATGCCATGGGGTTTTATATAATTGCCAAAATTTAATTATAAATTCAACTCTGAATTTTCTGAAATTCAAAGGATAGAGGAGAGCATGATTAATTTCAGAATGCTCATAAAGTAAATTCAGTTCCTCAGAAAAAGATCACTTTTTACTGAACATAAGATTTCAGAGAAATTCTTCCTTTGGACCTTTATGAAGAATAGCATTCTGTTTGGTGTGGGGAATGATATCGCTGACAATAATTTTACAAAAAGCATCATAGTTTCATAAGGCTGCTCCTTACAATCCAAGGATGTAATAGAAAAATGTATCCGTCTGACCTTCAAGACCCTAAATAATCTAGTTCTGTGTCTATGATCTCACCTTCTGCCATTTTCCCTCTTATTAGTGGGCTCCAGACATGCTGCTTTTCTTTCTGTACCTAAACCAGGCCAAGCTTGCTCTTACAATAGGTCCTTATCTCTTGCCCGCTTTTGGGAATCGTTAGATCATTCCATGGCTGTGTCCTATGAGAGGCCTTCTCAAATACCCAATCTTATGTAGCCCCTCAGTTAATTTATATTACATCACTATTTTATTTCTTTGCATAGCATTTGTTGCTTTCTGATATATTGTTTTTCATTGATTTATCCTCTTGAGACCAATGTAAGTCCCTTGTGGCCAGAGATTTTGTCCTTTTTGTACTGTTTTATTCCTAGTATCTAAAAGAGGCACATACTTTATATATGAGCACATCAATGGGTAGAAATAAAAATAAACCCTTTCCCTCAGTCTTCTTTGAATACAAGGTAATATTTCTTAGAAAAGTAAATTCTTTAGCTTGCTGCTTTTGTTTAATTTTTAACTTCTCTTGATCTTTAGATGCAGGTTAGATGGTTAAGGGTATTATTTGTTTTTTTTATAATGATGACACTAACTTCATAAGGTATATCTGAGGTAATAAATGTAGCATTTCTTTAAAACCAGTAAAGAGGTGATATGAAGTTCTACTTTAAAGATTTTGTATTTTTGTGGCATGTATTGTCTTGGTGCCAAGCATAGAGTTCCCTTTGATTGCTGAGAAATCATATTTTATGCGTTCCTGGGTGACCATATATTTTTCATAAGACACCCACTTTTTATGTTTTTACATATATGGTATGCCTCCTTTCAAAAACATGAAATAGGCATAGATTTGAAAAAATATATATGAATTGTTGGAGATTTTTTATATATGTCTAAGTGAAATATATATTTTCACATTATTTGAATTAAAATGTAAAGACCTACTGGTTTTATTGTTTTCCTTTCACATTTTGCTTCTCTCACTATCTTATAAAGTATTCCTTTTGATTGGGAATATACCTAACACTCATTAGCCTAATATAGCTATCTGACTTTCTGAAATGGAATGAATAGATACAGTTGAGGACATAAGTCACTGACCACTACAACACTAATCCCTGCTTTTCTTCCATTTCTTCTTTAGTCCCTTTACCTCCGCCCCAATCTTGTGAACAGGTTTTGTTGGATCTTTTTTGCTTAGGTTCCCTCTGCTATTCAGCTTGGTTAGCAGATGTGTTATAGTCTCCCTAAGCTCCTTAGAATTCAGCTCTTAGTAGTATTGAAGATGAAAGTATGCTTGTAAATTATTCATTCTGATTACATGCTTGAATGGACAGAGTCCACTCTAGGCATCTTCTTCCATCTTACCTCTGTCCCTAGGTCTTTGTTGTTTTAAAAGATGTGAGCTTGCTTTTTAGTTCTAGAGGATAGAAGACTGAATTGCATTTCTAAAATTCATGAAGTCATTTTTACATGTATAGGATTACTGTCAAATTCATACATTCATAATACATTACTTGTTTTATGTTATTTATAATCACGTTTCTCCCTTACCCCAGTTTCTCATTTTGTTACCCTGTATCATTATCTCTTTAAAAATTATTTACATGAGTTTTCTGGCTTAGAAATAAAATCATTTGATATTTATAATAGGGAGTATTATATCTAATTTGCTACATTTTTCTGGGCAGTGGCAGGAGAGTATTTTTACTGTTTCACTTTTCTATTGGTGGTGTTTTGTTTAGTCATTTACTGTTGATTTTCAAAAACCCTTCTGCTTATAATGGATTAATGTTGCATGAAAAGACTGTATACCAGGGACTAGTAGACAGTTTAATCCAAAAAATGAAATGCTAGATTCATTTGTAGCCACTACAACCTTGTTTTGAGAGTCATAAGAAAATACAGATGGCTAACAGTGGAAGTTGAGACAAGAGCCACGCCAACAAGATAATTGTCATCTCTTTAAGAATGATATATCTTTTAGTCTCCATTAAATTTAGAAAGGATGAAAAGACTTGATTGATATTCAAAGCCATGTAAGGCAGCTATTTCTGAAGGGTGTGCTTATTTCATGTTTGCGTTGGAGAAGGATTGCATGTTCATTTGTATTGTGGGAATTTCAACTTCTAGTTAACAAATATTATCACCCTCAGAAATAAAATTGTGTATACTTTGAAGATGCCACTAACCTCAAACTATTCACTAATAAGAAAGATGTTAGAACTTCTGAGTAGTAAATAACATTACTATTTGAGTTGATGAAATATTTACTCTAACAGAAAGAATTAAATGTAGGTTAATATTCATTGCTAGAACACAAGATGACAATATACTTAGGAAGTAAAATTATGTGATAAAAATAAGTATCACCTTTGAGTAGGATGCAGGTAGGAAGCTAGAAGAAATGAAAAAATGCTTTGAACACAGGCTTATAATCCTTTCTTTGTGATATAGTAGAGTATTTAAAAGATTTTCACGTTTAAAATTTTTCTTACAAAAATCAATAACATATAAAGGCACTGTGTCAATTATCACACAATGCTATTTTTTTTTATTGGTAAGTTTAAAGGAAGATCTTGAAGTAGAGAAGGAATTATTAGAAAACATTACACCGTGAATCAGAAAAGCTCTGGGAATTACTGATACATGCTTTATACTGTAGGGGAAAAGATAGCATACCAGATGAATGAATCTGGTGAATTTCCTAAACTAGCTGTTAGAAAACTGGAACAATTGTTAAAGCTTAAAGTTGGCAGAGTTTTAAAGTCTAATTATGAGCTTTTTGTTCTCTTTAGGCAGGGCCACCTTAAGTGTTTAGTGAAAGAATGCCACTGGGAAAGGTAGAAGGAGCTTAAGAAATTATAATTAGACAGTTTTTTTTTTTCAGTGCTAGGTAAACACCATTGAATATACCCTCAAAATGGAAAAGGTGCTGTAAAAATCACTTAGATTTGTCACATCTTGCAATTATTGAGACAGTGTGAGGAAGGAATAGGTAGTCAGTCAATAACTGGAAGAGTGAGTAGATAATTCTTCATTAGTTTTCTATCACTGCTGTAACAATTTACCACAAACTTGGTGGCTTAAAATACGAGAAATTTATTTGCTGCAATCCTGGAATTTTCCGGGGAGAATATGCCTTTTCTAACCTCCATTGCAGGGGTCCTCAACCCTGCACAGGCCATGGACCAACCCAGTACTTAACTGGTCCATGGCCTGTTAGGAGCAGAGCCGCATAGCAGGAGGTGAGCAGTGGGCCAGCAAGTGAAAGCTTCATCTGTATTTGCAGCCACTCCCCAGCACTAGCATCGCTGCCTCAGCTCCACCATCAGGTCATTAGGCATTAGATTCTCATTCTTTTCCCTGGTGCCAGAAAAGTTGGGGACCGCTGTTGGTTGCTGGCTTCTTTGGCTTGTGGCCACTTCACTGTAATCTCTGTCTTCATGTTGCCTTCTCCATCTGTCTGTTTTCCTCCATGTATCTAAGGACATTTGACATTGGATTTAAGGCCACTTGCATAACTCAGGATGATTTTATTTTAGGATCTTTAATTACATTGCAAAGATCCTTTTCCTAAACAAGATAGCATCACAGGTTCCAGGGATTTGACATGGATATCTTTGGAGGCTCCATTTTCAGGCTACCATGTCTCTAAATCTAAATCAGAAAAATACATTGTAGCATTCTTTCTTCAAATTGTGAACCAGAGTTAGAGGACCAATGGAGGCATTGCTTTCACATTCTGTTCTACCCACTTTGAAAAGAGCAGTCAAATGGTGTCAAAGAAAAATTTAGTATGATACCTAGAAAATGAAAAACCGCCTAATAGGCTTAAGAATATAAATATAATAAAGGACAGTTTATCTACTTTTAACCAGTTAACTACAAAATATTCCAAACCATCTGTTTTCTTTTATATTTCCAGTATCCTCTCTGGGGAAAACAAAAAAGCACACCTCTTCCTAGTACACCGGTTAAGGAACCCCCATGCTCACCAAATTTTTATTAGGGAAATTTTCAAAGACATACAAAAGTAGAGAGAATGTGTACAGTCTCTCACTTACTTATTCCCCAGCTTTAGTCATTATTAATACAATGCCTAATCTTGTTTCAACCCCCCTGGTTATTTTGAAGCAAATTCTAGAAATTATATAATTTCATTTGTAAATATTTCTAAGGGGTATTCTCTGCCCCATTCCCAAAATATAATTATCACACATAAAAATGTTTATAGTAATTTCTTAATATTATTAAATATCTGGCAGGATTCCCATTTCTCTTAATTGTTTTATACTTTTAAAAAAATATTTGTTTGAATAGGGACCTAAATAAAATTTATTATACAATATATTGTGATTGATTAATAAATCTCTTAATCCTCCATTTAAATTCTTTTGGTTAGAGCTGATTTATAGATTTCCCCTCTAACCCTTATTTTTCTTGCATTTTCAATTGTTCTTTTAAAAATTTTATTTTCATTATTATTTGGTAGAACACACTGGCTTGTTTGCTTCTTTTGGTCTTTCAGAGTCTGGATTTTATTGATTGTATGCCTGTAGTGTACCTTAACATGGTTTTTGTTCTCTATATTTCATGTAAACTTTTAGATAAATCTAGAGGCTTGATATAATTCATATTAAATATTATGTACATATAGATTTTCCCCCAGGAACACTTTATAGGTGCTGATATGTACTTCTGTTAGGATATATGATATTAGATTGTTTCTCTCTTTGTAGCTATTGATCATTGCATAGCCTCTAGATCCATGAATTCATTAAAATTTACAAAATAGTGTTGTTCTAATCCTCTTTGTTTGTTACCTAGAATTCTATAAAGAGAAACTTTTCTTCGTCAACTGTTTGTTTACACTTAGCTACAGATCATAAAGGAAAGGTGGAATAATTGCCTAATTCTTTCTCTTTTTAATTTTCAAAATAATACTGGTTCTCTCACATTTTCCAAAGATGACCAGTGACATTTTTTTAAGTGTCTTAATAAATTAATATATTCAAACACATTTGGTATGTTTTGGGCTAGTGTAGTTTTTATCCTTATTAAATGTCAGATTTTCATCTTTGGCCCCAGTGGGAGCCTCTTCAGGTGATTTCCTCATTCTTTTGAAATGACCTTCATAGTTTTTGATGTCTTCTTTTCTATCTGATGTGACAAAATTTTCTGGACTTTATATATTTCCAGCCTTAGACCTGGAATCAGCCATTCTGCCAAAGACTCTGTATCTTAGTGATAACCAATGAGTCTTAATTCTTTTAGAAGCCACATCCCGGGCACTTCTTTCAAAGTGTCATTACTGCTGAGACATTGTTAGGCTTTCTTTTTCAGCAGAAAGAAACACACACACACATATATATATATATAGCCACATATACATGCACATACACATGAATATCTATTTGTTTATATATTTATATGTATATATGTACATATTTATATGTGTATGTGTGTGTAAATATATATATATATATATTTTTTTTAATAAAATACCTCATTTTTTAAAGCCTAGATTCTTAGTGGATTTTGGACTTGAAAGTATTCTAGCTGTAAAGATAAACTGTGATGATTTTTAGGATTGAATAATACTCTGAGGCATGTTAACCATTAAGTATAGCTCTTTAGGATTAGAATATGGAGGTTAGCGAATCCACCAATACTGATTAAAATTTCATTTTCTTCATTGAAGGTTGAGAGATGAAACAGTTTATTACCTAGGAGACTGAGTGCCAATTTATGATTCCTGATGAGAAATTGATCAGCTATGTGTTTGTTACCAGAGGTGCAATCAGTGAGATTGGAAAAGGAAATTGAATTTATATTGTGTTACCACATGCAGTTAATTTTGCATGTACACCCAAAGCACGTGAATCTTACTTGAAATTGAAATATCTATGCTTTGAATCAGGGCATTACAAATCTAGTGTATACATTTAAGAGTTTCTGTTGTTCCACAGTTGTACAATTCTAAATATGTTTTTGTTAGGCTATTCATAAAAGAATCTTTTGGTTGTATAATGAGAAAATGAAATAGCTAAATTTGTGCATTCCTTTTACAAAGGATAGAACAGAATAAGGTAATTGTAAACTTTATTATTTTTATACTGTTATTTTTTTTCTGTTTGGAATCTGTCATCAGTAGAATGATGGGTTATCTTTAAAAAGATTACAACTAGTCTTTTTACTTAAGGAAAAATATGTGTGGTCACTTGTGACATGGTAAATGAATTAGGGTATTTATAGCAGAGAAGAATTTTGAAGATGAGAATAACAATATATTTGGTGGATATGCTCAGGAGCAGTTTATCTACAATGACTATAAAACAATCTTCATAAGTGAAGTAGTAAGAGAATGATTAATGGAGGAGGTGAGATTTGAATTTGGCCTAGAAGCATAATTATAGCTGTAGGAGAGGGTCTGCTAGTCCAAAATCAATAGGACAAAATCAAAGGGGTACAAGTACATAAGACATTCAGGAGAGAGTCAGTAGCATACTTTAAATAAAGCAAAGGATTGGTACAGGAGAGTGGTGAACTATAAGGATGAGGCCAAATTTCCAAGGGGCTTAAATTTTTTTAAAATTTGGACTTTTTTTTAGTAGCCCAGTGTGCCCTAATATTTGTGGCTATTAGTCTAATGAAAATTAGAATTTAGAAATCATTGTGAGTTTTTTGTTCCAATTTCACAGTATACCAAAATAGTATTGGAACTCTTTTGAACTTCACAGTTAGAAGAATGCTATTTATATGATTCTTGTAGTTGTGTCCTCATCCATGATGGGAGTCTTGCAGCTGTCTGCTAACAACAATAAGGTCCACATGCTCTCTTTAAGAATATTTGGAAAAGCAGATTCATAATTTTTAATTAGCTACCTGACCCAGAATATGCACAGAAGCATTTTTTAAGGTGGTTATTAGCTGTTTAAAAGTGTACTAAAATTCAGTGGTATTTAGTACATTTGCAGTGTTGTGCAACCATCACCTTCGTCAAGACACAGGAATTAGGTCCTTAACCTCTAGTGTCTGCTCTTTCAGCAGCTATTTGCTACCTTGAAACATATGACTTAACATATATTATTGAGTTTTCTAGTTGTTTAATGTGCAGGTGCCTCTAGCTACTCCTTCCTGCCAAGATGTGAACCTTCTTTAAAAAGAGTGGGTTATTTTTTAGTGTTCAGTAATTTGCTCATCTTCTAAGAGTTCATATTGGTTCACGAAAGCAAGTTATGTCAAATTCCCCTAATTTTCTTTTTTAATTATTCTTCTAATTGAATAGGAGAATGTCATAGTCATAAAATTTTAGAAAGACTTTATTTTAAAACCTATCATGTAATGCTTGTGGACAGGATGGAAAAATGTGAGATGAATGATAATATCATTAGAGGGATTTATAGCTGATTGAACAACTGATAACAAAGAGCATTTACAGATTTGTGCCAGCCAAAAGGGAAAGTTTTAGTTTGGTATCATTAGTAATTATTTAAATGAAAACAAGCCATTGGTTTAAAATTTTTGTTTCATGAAGCAGTTAAAACTTTTTTCTTAACAGAAGATACCTAAAAAACATCTTGATGAGTCAAAACACAGTGTGTACCTCAGAACCACCTGGAGGTTGTTAAAAATATAGTTACCTGGATTCTAGTCTATAGATTCTGCATCAGAATTTTTGGGGTAGGATGGATTGGAAAACGTATTTTCAAAACAGAATTCTAAAGATTGTGAAGGAAAACTTCTGGTTTAGAGTGGTCTCATAAGCTTGTGATGATTGCATCTCTTTCCAACTCTATTAGTAGCTTGACATAGGCCATGATGGGAGTATTTACATTATAGAAATTGACAAACAACACAACTTTACAGTCACCTTGGTGAGCATTCACCTACACACTACTAGTTAAATGTAATAGGGTGAGATAGATATGAAGTTTAAAAAACCTGTAGGATGGAAGAATGATAGCATAATTACAGTTAATATAAGAAATATTAGGGATTTACCTTTTTTTTTTTGTATGAGCCGATAGGAAGATAACAGCTTTCAAAAAAAGTTAATGCTCTATAGTAAGTTATCTAGAACAAAAAAGATGATAATTCTACTGTACGAAGCACTAATCATCTTTTTCTGGAGTATTGTGAATGGTTATAAGTGCCATGTTTTTAAAAAGATATTGAACCCTTCTAGAAATGAACTGCTAGTGTATGGGAATGAGTCTGAAAATTGTTTTAAGGGTAATGGTTGTAGAAAAGTTTACAACAGAGTACTTAGAGGATACTTCATAGCTCTGGTGATAAACAAGAATAAGAAATATTTTATATGATTAGGTAAGTAGAATTTGGATCACTGTGTGTGGAGTTGCAAATTTTGCTTGTTAGGACTTTCAGATCATTAAAATTGCCCTAAAGTTAAAGTGAATGAGATATAGTGAGTTTTGAAATTGGTTGTCAGGTGGATACTGGCTGCTTTACAGGGATATTGAAGGAATTTTTTTATTTAGGAGGATGGTGGAGCAGGTCAGTGATTATTAACCATGGTTGCACATTAGAATCACCTGAGGAACATTAGAAAACGAGCAGAAAAAACCAGCACTTCATTGTACAGGCTGCATCTTAAGGTGATTAAATCAGAATCTTGGGATTTGGACCATCTGAATATTTTAAAGCTCTTAGAGCTTTGAGAGCTCTATTATGTGTAGCCAAGTGTGTGAATCACTGGATTAGATAAACTATAAAGTATTTTCCAACTTAATTTTACAATATAATTCTGACTATTGGATGTTTCACTTTTTTTTTCCTGAACAGATTTTGAATAATTTATATTTGTAGAATACTTAGAAAACCTGAGATAATAGGTATCAAGGAAATGCATAGACATAGATTTATTGAGCAGGAGTTCTAATTCTAGTTAAGTATTTGTATAATAATTTCGTAATGATTAAACATTTGATTTAAACTCCATTATGTTTAAATGAAACGCATTAAAAAATTGTGAAACAATAAAGTTGTGAATACATTTAGAGTTATTTCTTATGGTTAAATGTGACAGTGATATTGGCAGAATGTTAACAATTGATGGGCATTTGGTATGCTGGGGCTTATTATTCTCTCAACTTTCTGCTTTATTAATTTTGAAATTTCAATAAATAGCTTTAAAAAAAAACAAATTAATGATAGCCATAATGCAGTCATTGAAAGGGAGTGTGTAGCTGGTGTGTCCTAAAAACAAAATGCCTTAGAATTTAATCTTTTCCTTTTTGGAAGTTCTCAAAGCTCTATGAAAATCTGTCAATTAGAATATTAATATCTGAATAAGAGAGTATAGGTTATATTTGCTAATAATATGCAGGGGTTGGGGGAGAGAAAGAGAGTTTCTCCTACAGCCAGAAAAACCCCTGGTGTGCAGAACTAGTGTTAATAATGGTTGTGCTAATTCCTGGTACTCTTTCATGCACTAGTAAACTGTAGAGATCATGCCTCTAAGTAATGAATTGATGAATACAAACCCCGGTCCCTGGGTAGAGGTGGTATGATGGGAGGCTTCTTTTTCCTTCCTCCTTCACCCTCCCTGAGTTCCCTTCTTTCTTCCTGCCTGCTTTCCTTTCTCCTTCAGTCCTGTATACCCACTGCCTCTCAGTCTGAGTGGGTTTCTTAGCCTTTTTTTCTTTCACTTGTGTTATATCTATCCTGTATCTGCCTGTCCTTGGCTGTCTCTTCCTTCCCATTTCTCCTTGTTACTCTGACTTACTCTTTTGCCCTTTATCTCTCTGTGTTTTTCTAATGCTGCCTCATACTTCTCTGATCCTCTCTCCTATGTCTCCCTCTCTTGTCCATCTGTTTCTGTCTTTCTCCTCCCATCAGTATCTCCCCATCCTTGATTATTGTTCAGTCTGTTTCTCCCCCCTCTTCCTCTGGTCTTTCTCTCCCTGTCTCTCCATTGGTCTCCCTGTTCATTTTATCTCTCCTAATTTGTCTTTCTGTTTCTCTTTGTTTATCTGTCTCTCCCTGACCATCTTTCTCTGTCTCTTCCTGTCTTTGTCCTTTTCTCTTTATTGTTCCTTCTCCTCTGTTCTTTTATAAGCTCTTTGTCGATCACTCTTATTTTCCCATATGTCCTGTCACTTACTTCCTCTCTGTTGCTCATTATCTTTTACTTGTTAAGTCTCTGTTACTAACCTTTTATTCATTCGTTCACAGAATAGAGTCATTACTAATATTTATTGTACCTGGGTGCCACAGGAGTACCAATTGGATATTTAAAATTTTTGAGAGAAAAGCATTACTTGACATCTGTTAGAAGTTGCTCAAACTACTAGTGCTCGGTAGTTTACAGTTTCACTGTTCAATCTTACTTCCTTCCTTTTGATGTTATATGTTTGTGAGGATGGATTTTTAGTGTGTTTTTTTTCCCCCCAGATGAAATGCAAGAACTGTGTGAAAACCACTGAAATCAGGGAATGAGGATAGTGGTGTATTTAGTATTTGAGAAGTTATGCAGTGCCCAACGGGCACTTATTTGGACTTAACTGCTTAGTCAGTGGAAGTATTAGGTATTTCTTTTGGCCTGAGGTCAGCATGAAAAAATTGCTGGGACAAATTATGGTATGATTCAGGTAGATTCTGAAACTGTGTCTCTGAAGGGGATACAAGTTGAGGTATATTATGTGGCCTATGGTTATAATGGGGGATAAAAGTGTGGGAGATATTTCAAGTTGGAGGTTAGTATAATTCCTGAATATAGTTTCTCAGTAGGAAAAGCTCACTTTTCTTGTGTGACTGTCCTTTACTACTCACATAGAACATTTCATTTCTGACATTCTGGTCACCAAATACGTAGGATTTTTTCCCTCATCAAACAATTCACCAGCTAAATGTTCAATTCTGACACTGTCCACCTGGAGTTAGCGTCAGATCCCACAGATTAGGGGCTCAATCCCACAAGACTCCCCTCACCCCCCATTCGTACTTCAGATACCAATTGCAAGTCTGAGGTTGTGTCACTGTGCTTCCAACTATGACTATAAATCAGGGTTTTCATGCCCAACCTCCTTGGTTCAAAAATTTCTTGAGTGGCTCACAGAACTCAAGGAAACACTTAATGTTTACCAGTTTATTATAAAAGGATATGATAAAGGATTAAGATGTACAAGCAGATAGAGGAGATACATAGGGCAAGGTATATGGGAGGGAGTACAGAGCCTTCTGCAGTTATGTCACTCTCAGCAATCTTGAAGCTCTCTAAACTTTATGCCTTTGAGATTTTTGTGGAGACTTCAACACATAGGTATAATTTATCATTAACTCTGTTTCTAGCCCCTCTCCCCATCCTAGAGGATAGGAAATAGGGCTGAAAGTTCCAAGCTTCTAATCATAGCGTGGTTTTTCTGGCGACCAGCCCCCATGCAAGAGTCTACCAAGCATTGCCTCATTAGAACAAAAGATCACACAGGAAATTCCAAGGGAATCAAGTTGGCTAAAATCAGTCAGTCAGTCAGTCTGTCTGTCTGTCTGTCTGTCTATCTATCTATCTATCTATCTATTAATTAATTATGATGGTGACATTGGTTAATGAAATCCAGTACATTTCAGGTATACAATTTAGCAGTAAGGCATAAATAAAATTGGCAAAATTTTGATTGCTGAAAGCATCACTATCCATTCAACTTCCCCATCTCCCACTTCTCAAGGAAAAAATGGCTTAATAGTGATCATAATAACAGCTTGGAAAGTTGAAAGTATCTTTCTTGAAAAGTGTTTTTATATTTTACAAAACGTGTAGCCTTCGCTTGTCCAACTTGGAAATACTTCTTTGATGCTCTTCTAGCTTACTTAAAATGTGCTGATAGTTACCACATTTTCTTAGTGGGGCTCCCCCCCCATATACACAGTAATATATATATTTTTTTCTTTTACTAACTAGAACAACCGACAGACATATACTTTTTAAGTATATGTCTCTATAGTCTCTGAAGTTAAACTAGATTACTTTGTTTTTTTTTAAAGCTCTGCATTTTTTCAGTTAGTTGATTTTTTCTTACACTGTGTCTTCCTAGAAAGAAAATAACTGTCTCTCGGTATCTACCAATAGAAATTTTAGTAAACTTGTTTGTCAAAGTTGCGGTTTTTGGTAAATATTTATTGTGTGCCATCTTATATGGAATAGTTTTCCTTAAATGAAAGAATCGAAAGAAATCAAAGAATTTTACAGGTTTTTTTGGAACAAGAAAACACACTAAATGACTGATAAAAGCAGGTTTTTTTTTGAAAGGTACCAAACAGTATAATTCAAGTGCAGTACAGGCATACCTCATTTTATTGAACTTTCTTTGTGCTTTGCGGATATTACATTTTTTACAAATTGAAGGTTTGTGACAACTTTGTGTCGAGCAAGTCTATTGGTACCATTTTCCCAACAGCATGTGCTCACTTCCTGTCTCTGTGTCACATTTTGTAGTTCTTACAATATTTCACACTTTTTCATTATTATTCTATTTGTTATGGTGACCAATTACTGTTGTAATTGCTTTGAGACACCACAAACCACATTCTTATAAGACATTGAACTTAATCAATAAATATGTTGTGTTCTGAGTGCTCCACTGACCAGCCATTCCCTCCCATTCGTTGAGACATAGTATTGAAATTAAGGCATTTAATAACTTAACAATGGCCTCTAAGTGTTCAATTGAAAGGAAGAGTCACACGTCTCTTACTTTGAATCAAAAGCTAGAATTGATTGAGCTCATTAAGGAAATTAAAAGTGCTACTCCATTGAACACATGAATGATAGGGTAAAACAAACATTGCTGTATGGAGAGTTTTAATGGTCTGGATAGAGGATCAAACCAGCTACAACATTCCCATAAGCCAAAGGCTAATCTAGAGCAAGGCCATAACTCTCATCAGTTCTTTGAATTCCCTAATGTAACATCCATTCTGGAGCCCATGGATTAGGGATAACTTTCGACTTTCAAATCCTATTTAAGAAATACATTTTATAAGACTATAACTACCATCACTAGGGATTCCTCTGATGGATCTTGGCAAAGTAAATTGAAAACCTTCTGGAAAAGATTCACTATTCTAGATGCTATTTAGAAAAATTTTTGATTCATGGGAAGAGGTCAAAATATCAACATGCACAGGATGTTGGAAGTTGATTCTAACCCTCCTGGATGACTTTGAGGGATTCAAGACTTCAGTGGCTAAAGTACCTGCAGATGTATTGGAAATAGTGAGGACTAGAATTAGAAGTAGAGCCTGAAGATGTGATTGAATTGCTGCAATTTCATCTCATGATGAAACTTGCATGGATGAAAAGTTACTTCTTCTGGATGAGCAAGGACAGTGGTTTCTTGAGATGGAATCTATTCCTGGTGTAGATGTGTTGAAATGACAACAAAGAATTTAGAATATTACATAAACTTCGTTGATAAAGCGTTGGAAGTGTTTGAGAGGACTCGCTCCAATTTTGAAAGTTCTACTGTGGGTAAACTGTTGTTAGACAGCATCATATGCATCAAAGAAATTGTTCGTGAAAGAGTCAATCGATGAAGCAAACATGAAGTTTCACTGTTGTCTTATTTTAAGGAATTGCCACAGACACTTCAGCCTTCAGCACCCATCACCCTGATTAGTCAGCAGCCATCAACATCAAAGCAGGACCCACCACAAGCAAAACAATTACGATTCACTGACGGCTCAGATGATAACTTTTTTTTAACAATAAAGTCTTTTTAAATTAAGATATAGTTGTTTTTTAGGCATGAAACTTTACACACAGTGTAGTCTACAGTATAGTGTGAATATAACTTTTACATATACTAGGAAACCAAAAAATTTGTATGACTTGTTTTATTGTGATATTCTCCTTATTGTGGAGGTCTAGAACTGAACCTGCAATATCTCTGAGGTGCACCTGTATTAGCAGATCAAAAATGATTGCAGTGAATAGAATGTAGTCAAAGAAAAGTGAGTTATTACTGGTTTTAAAGGCAATGTTAATTGAAAGAAGAAAGCGTAGAGCTTTAGTTGAGAAGATGAAACCTAGTGGAAAGTTAGCCTTGCAAGAACAGATATTATATAAGAGAATCTGAATGATAAGGTTGGAGCGGTATTTTAGGGTCCTGTCTAGTGGATCAGAATGTTTGAATTTAATTTTAATAAACATTGGTGCATTTTAGCATCTTTCTAAAATTTTATTTATTAGAGATCAATAGAGCCAAAGTATGGTTTATGAAAAGATAAGTGGTTCTGACAGAAGTAAAGAAAGAGAGTGCTAGGAGATGGGAGAGGAGCTGCTTTTTTATATTGTAACAAAATTTATTAGATTATCTTTTAGGAAATATTGAAGGGAAAACAAACTTAGTTATCTAAACCAAATCAAAGCATAGTGTCTTAGAGAATAAACCCGATTAACAAGGAATAGCAAATAAAATTATATAGTGACATAGGACAGAATTTCTAAAGACTTTAAAGTTTCATTGTCTTAAAGCTGTAGGTGATGTGACAGCCCTTTAGCCTTTAGGAAGCTTTTCCTTTCTTGGTAGAAGTATAATATACTTGAATAAATAGGCCACAGTAATTATCACACTGTAAAAGAAATTTGAAACTGTTGGTATAAAGTAACATTTATAAATTGATGAATTAGAGCAGTGTGAGGTATGATTTTAGGTGTAGGACATGAAAATGCATATTATAATTTGACATTATTAGATCAGTGATTTTTCAAAGTGTGGTTTCTGGATCAATAGTGACAGTATCACCTAGGTATTTGTTAGACATGTAAATTCTTGGACTCACCTCAAACATACTGAATGAGGAAATGGGGCCTGGGCCATCTGTGATTTAACAAGCTTTTTAGGGGATTCTGATTGCATGCTAAAGTTGAAAAACAAACCAGAAAGTTGTTCTCGTACCAGCCAGTAAATAAAATTCCATATGTGTTATTCTGTTTAAGAGTTGTCTTATAGAGTGCCTTAATCAGTTCTACTATCCATATCATAATTTTTAAAGGTACAATTGATCAGCGAGAAAAATCAGAGTATGTGGTGGTTATATATCATTAGTATTTAAAAGGATATTTCTCCATTCTTTGCTGACACTAGAGAAATCTAGGATGTAAGATTTCAGTGTTTTGGATAAATTTATCTTTCCACTTTTTCTTTTTGGTATCATTTGTTAACATTTAGCCAACAAGAATCAGAGTTGTTGAGTTTGTAGACTAAGGATAAACTTGGTTAGTTGTTAGTAATTCGCCTGGAATGTCACTTGGAGTAGTATCAAAGTAGGTCTTTGAAAGAAGTGAGGAAAAAGTTGTGCCCATCTTGGGCTTGAGCAGGGTTTGGAACCATCATTTTGCCATTGGTTTTATGGATCACAGTTTGAAAATCATTGTCCTAAAACAAGTAAATTGTGTTTTTCTAAGACAGTATTAGAGTTTATATTTTTTTTATATACAATGAGCATTTAAATAGAAATGCTTACAGGAGATCAACTAGAAGCATTTAAATGTTATTTTAAATTCTAATACATTCAGTTATATGTTTAATTTTATATAGAACTCTCATTTTAAGAAAAGACTAAATGAAACTGTAGAACTTAATTGAGAAATAGGCCTATGGTGTAAAATGATCTGATGTATGATGTAACTTAGTTGAACAGAAAGGTAATTTTATTTTGTTTTTAATTGATAGGTTAATTTATGGTTATTTACTTGGTATTTGGCTGTTATTTGAAAAAATCCTGCTTAAGAAAGCTAAATGTTTGACCATCAGAATGCTGGTCCCAAAATAGAGTTCAGACTGTTTTTCAACTTGACACAGTTGTCTCTCTTGCTTTGCTTTCCTCCTGAAATGATGTTTCCATTTTTGGGATGGGGAGAGCTATGATTATTTATAGGCTAGTGTGTTTTGGACAGGTGGTGTGTTTACATAGATCAGTGGAATTATCAAATGTCCCCCAAGACCTTTAACGTGAATACGTTTCATCTTATCATCACTCTTTGTATTTAAGAGAACAAAAATAATTATGTTGGCTGGATAGAGAACATCCTCTTTAATTTTATATTTTAACACAGAAGTTGTCCTCTGTGTATTAGGAATTTTTCACAGTTTTGGAATGACAGAGTTACTGGTAAACCATATAGCTTTGACGTTGAAAATTTTAAAGTCTGTATTTGTATCTTCTTAAAGAGCATACAAATTATAAACATCTCTCCCCTTTCCCACAAAATCTCTCCCCTTGCCCAGTTTTCTGCTTATTCAACAGGAGTTTTTTAGGGAGTCAGACCCTATAGAAACCTAAAGTATTCATAAATTGTTGAAGCTTTCCATGTTATATAATCCCAAAATTATAGTAGTCAAAATAACTATTGGCAATACTGCCTAACAAAAACTTTACAACTTAAACAACTTCTGAAGTTTAGCGTGTGCACATATTTTTAAACTCTAAAACCATTGTTATATTAATTATGTAACTAACCATTTATTATTGTACTAGGGCCATTTTGCCACACAAGACATGAAGTGAAATTCTTTCTGTAGACCTGTATACAATAGCTGTCTTTAGCAAAGATACGTCCACATAAGGAACTGCTTTCACTTCTTTGTAATAGGCAGGAACTACTTTCATTTTACTCCTTTTCTCTCTCCTGAGAACCTACTCCCATCTGCTTAGAGACTGGATGATACAGTCCCATTCAGAAAGATATTGTGAGTAAAATAGTCAACTTACTTTTTTTCTTCTCCTTGTCTTCAATTTGTTCTGAAACAACCTCTTTTTCCTATATCCATTAAGCCTGGGTCACCTAAAGCTATCTTTGGTTTTCTCAGTTCTTCATTGTAGGATTATCCAGATACTTCCTCTATTAGGAGAAGTAGTTAGCTTGCCTCTTGAGACTTTTGGATATTTCACGATCTTGTATCACATGGTTAGAAACCTCTTTCTATCTTTCTATCTGGATATTGTGTGTGACCATTAGTGCACATAAGTCTTTTCTGTTCTTACAGTTCTGTTTTACCCTTCCTTCTACAACAAAGAACAGTGAGTTCTCTCCTGAATATGTTAAAACTTAGCTTAATAAAAAACCAGAATCATGTGCCAAATCCTGGAGGTGAGGAGGGGTGGTAAAAAAAAAAAAATACACACATATATACATACATACATACATACATACATACATACATACATACAAGCTATGGTATTTATAGGAGAGAAGATTCTTAAGTGTCTAATCCGTTGAAATAAATATTATAAGAGAAAAAGGAACCAAGTGCTGTGAGAGTGAGAAGGTGACATTCTACCTTGAGGAAAGTTTGGGAGAAGGTCAAAGAATATCAAAGAGGTGACTTTTAAGCAGGTTCTTGAAGCAGGACTAACTTATTCATTAGGCACTGTAAGCACAGTGCCTATGGCCCACAGTTCTCTTAGGAGCCCACAAAATGTTTCAGTTTTAATTTATTTTAAAATCAGGAGAGAAATGAGTATAAAGTAATGAATATGTAATGAATCGGACCTGGATTATATTCATCTTTATAGTAATGCAGTTGTAAAATATAATTTTCAATATTTTTTTAAATGAGGGTAGTGGCTTTCAAGGCAGAAGTGCATGGGATTCACACAAGTCATAGTGTGGCCTGCCTTGAAGGTAAGTAACAGTTTGTGGGGGCTAGAGGCTGAGATCAGCAAAATCTTGAGTAAGAAATTGATAATGAGACCATAGATTCACTTTAAAAAACTTAAATAAATATGGTTTCTTTTACACATGCTGCTAACTAGTAGAAGCTAAGTGATGACTGAAGAAATAAATAGTACTTAGCTAGAATAATACCACTTGATATGCTAAACCCCAAGTAAAAATGTCACTATTAGTGAATTAGTTACTATGTTGAGGCAATATCTATTTTAATACTCCTCAGTTATCATCAATTTAATATAGGCTTTTCTGAAAAAATGTTGTAAGTTGTGCACATCATTGATAACAGGAATGTGGTTTAAATATGGTTATGTGGAAAGTACATCTTTGATTCTAAGAAGCACTGCAGTTTTTTAGATCCACAAATCTTTTGCCATAAAACTCACATCTCAATGTAGAATGGTAAAACAAGGATTGAGCATTTCAGATCTTGATTTTACTCACTGTTATAAACTATAATCTGTAGGTGTAGGATAGTTATAATTATTAGTTTTATTTCACAGATGAGAGAAACAGTCAAAGAGTGGAGTATCTTTTCCATAGTCAGAGATTTAATAAGAAAGAGTCAGGGCCAGTCTTTCAGCCCAGGTTGTCTTAATTTAGAGCCTTTGCTCCCAACCATGACACTTCCAAGTTCCTATATTCAGTTTTGGACATGTTGAGTTTAAGGTGGTGTGAGACAGCCAATGGCAGGTGTTCAATATGGTGTATAAGGCTGGAGCTCAGTATGATATGCGCCAGAGATAAAGATTTTGGCATTTTTTTTCTATCGGTGGTAGACTTTAGTAGGAAAAAATTGTGAAAATTGGTATCTTGGAAACCAAGGTGGAGGGATAGGGTTAATTATAAGTTCACCTCCTGAACTATGAGTGATCAGTACTGTGAAATGCAGCTGAGGGGGCATTTAATCAGCTTTGTCTCTGTATTAGAGGGGAAGTTGGAGCACAAAAAGATTAACCTCAGTCTAGGGTCTTTGTAGATGAAATTAGTTAAGCATCTTGGGCTCCTTGTCTTTAATGAGCCACTGAGGAATAACAGATGCAGTTTAGTTCCCTTGACTATTCATAAGGGAGAATTGATCTTTAATATGTTTTTATTGTCGCTTCATTGATTAATAATGCCTGTTGAAAAGCAGAAGCACACAAGTTCAGAAATACATACTGTCAGAATGTATCTGTTCTGTACTTAATAGTCCAAGTCTGAAAACTAGTCTGATCAAATAGTATTTTTTTTTAATGGTTTTAAACAGATTTGAGTATTACATTATGGCTTCCTCTAGACATTTAACTTGTTTAGACTTAAGAAAAATTGATTTCCAATTAACACCAGATTTTATAAGAAAATATTAGCTAAATAATTGATTCCATGAAATGAGATGTATTCCAAACAAAAACAGGCAACATCTGTTAATTTGATTGGGAGGACAAGATTGAACTTGATGCTTTAATTTTCAAATTAAGTATAGTTCAGAATTTTTATTTTAAGTATCTTTTAAGTACATTTAGTGACTAATACCGTCACATCAGAACTTGATGTATTTCATTCATGTGTAGTCATTAAATATTTTATATTTTGATGAGAGCTAGTCACATGACATTCTCTTAACTTGATCTCCCTGTTAATGATTCCTTTTAAAATAACGATAATTAATAATGGTATATTCTTAATTTTTAATAACTCTGAGGCAGTAATGGTTTTTAGATTGTCAGTAAGTTAGTAAAGAATAAGTTATGTTCAGAATAGTTTTATTGTTTGTTCCATGTATCTAGTTTGAAATTTTATAACTCATAATAAGATATTTCAGAGGATTTTGAAGGTTTCAGTTCCTAACCTTTGCGTGAATCTGTTTTGCATTATTACTGACATGGTCACACAGCCTTCTTTTTCTCCCTCCGGGGATAGGAAGGGCATTACCTCTCAAGTCATACAGCGGCCAGTCATGTGTATACCATCTACTAGACACCAAGGATATGATAAGGCATTGAACAAAATAGATGCTTGCCCTGTCTTCATGGAGTCTGTAGCCTAGCAGTGATTTTGAATGAGTCCTTAGAAATATGTAAGCAGTGTGAGGAAGAAATACAGAGTGCTATAGAAGAATATGACAAGGGAATTTAACATATTCTGGGAGTGTCAGAGAATGTTGTAGTAAGCTATTAATGTTTTTGCTGACACTTGGAGGATTAATTAGCTAAGAAAAAAGTGGGGGTGGTTTTCCAAGTTGAGGACTCAGCATGTACCAAGAGCTAGAACTGAGAACATGTTTAAGTAACCTGAAATAATTATGAGAATGCATTATATATTGAGGACTAAAAGAACCATTTAAGGATTTGCAGCTTTGGAAGGTCAGCATTGCACTGTGAAGCACTTCCCCTTAAGGGTGCCCATAAGAATCAGACATCAACAAAATTGGGACAGGATGTGAAGAACATAAGCACACCTGTGAGACATCTGCGGCCTCCCATATATAACTGGCATTGGGGCTGGGGTGGGAGTTCAGAGACCAAAAGGAGATACGAGACATTATGCAAGTAAGTGTAACAAGCAGTAAACGTTGGAGTTATCACTAATATACCTACAAGCTGGTAAGCCTGGAGAAAACGTAGGTTATGTATTACCTAATACAGAATTTCTACAACAAATGATTTGACTTAAACTACTTTCTTCCTCTTTTTTCATTTTCCTCTTTGCTGGGTAATGGCCTCTTGCAATACTGATAATATATAAATTGATATTGTTATTTGATTACTTGACATTTTAAATTTTATTTTTTAAGTTAACATACAGTAATGTTGACTTTTCTTGGTTATTCAGTTATATGAATTTTAACACATATGTAAATCCATGTAACCACTACCACAATCAGGGTACAGAATAGTTTCATCACCCCGCAAAATTTCCTTGTCTCCTTAATCTATCTTTTAGTTATACCCTTCTCCTACACATAACCCTGTCAACCTCTGATCTGTTTTCTATCACTATAGTTTGGTCTTTTTGAGAATGTCATGTAAATGGAATAATACAGTATGTGACTTTTTGATACTGTCTCCTTTTATACAGCCTATTTCCTTTGAGATTCATCTAATTTGTTACTTGTGTCAGTAATTTCATTGCTTTTTATTGCTAAGTCCTATTCCATTGCAGTGAATATACTACAGTTTGTTCCCAGTCACCTGCCAAAAGAAATTTTTTTTTTGCCAGTTTTTGGCGATTATGAAAAAAGGCTGCTTGAAGCATTTTTGTACAGGTTTTTGTGTAAATGTGGGTTTTTATTTCTCTAGATAATTAGAAGTGAGATTGCTGGGTCATTTGGTAAGTCTTGTTTTACTTTCTGAGAAACTGAGAAACTGTCTTCCGGAATGGCTGTATACCATTTTGCATTCCCACCAGCAACATGTGAGTTCCAGTTCTGCATCCTCACCAACACTTGATATTGTTAGTATTTTTTATTTTAGCTATTCTATATGTGTGTAAAGGGTATCTTATTGTAGATTTACTTTTTTAGCATCTTTATTATAATTTACATAACATTAAAATTACTCATTTTGAGGTGTACAATTTAGTGGGTTTTGGTATATTCACAGAGTTGAACAGTCTTAAGTTTAGAACATTTTCATCACTGATTTTAAATTTTGCTTTTCACTAATGGCTGGTAGTATTGAACATCTTTTCATGTGCTTATTTATATTTGGGGTTGTCTATATTCTTACTGTTGAGTTTTGAGAGTTCCTTAAATATTTTGGATACAAATCCTTTGTTGATTATGTAACTTGAAAATATTTTCTCTCAGTCTATAACTCATCTATTTATTCACTTAACTATTTTCTGATAAACTGCTGTGTTTGCTGATACTTCGAATTCTGGTCTTTTTCTTCATACTGCTTCTATTTACTTTTGAAAGCCCAAAAATAACTATTGCATGCATTCTGTTTGTTTTTTATAGATGAATTCAGTGGGAGAGACAGGTGATGTACGATTATTACTACATCTTAATCAAAAAGAAAACCTTGATTGCTTGATTTTTTTTTAATGAGACATTTTAAAAACTGTTCCCTTCTCTTCTAAACAAATAGACCTTACTATAACTAAACTGTTCTTTCATACATTTCCTTGAGTAATCTTCATCAGCTTCTGAAAAAGAATCTTATTTTGTGTGGGGGATATGAGTACAGGTATTACTTAAAAGTTTGTTGTTTTGTATATAAACTGCCAGTCTATCCAACTGACTTTAAAACATATCTTATGCAGCATGATTGAAATCAGTTTTATGATTTTTATAGTTTGTATTTCAAATTGAAGTCTAATAATCGTATTGTTTTTATGTCAAGTAGTCTTTTATTCTTAATCATTAGTAATTAATACATACTTACTTAAAATGTGCAGCTACTTCTTCACTCACAATTTATTTAATAGAGCTGATCAAGGAATCTAAAAATTATATAATTTCATTGCGTGAATACAAATCTTAGAAATTAGTATACTTTTTTTTTTAAAGAGCACCAGTAATCTTAACAATTTAGCCTTCAAGGATTATTGTAGTTGCCTATAAACAGCCTTAATCTTAATTTAAATCATTACTGGCTGTCAGGAGGATAAGTACTGGCTTTCAGAAGATATTAAGAGTTTGGGGAAAAAAAGGAAACTGATCTTAAGGCAGGCACTTATGTTCAGAGGTCTATCCATTCATTTGGTAATGAATTGTTTATTTGTACTTTTTAGCCCATAAATCACAGATGGATCACAGATGAATTCATTATTTAGTTTGTAATTTGCCTTAATTGTTAGATTTTTAAGGTTCTTAAGTATAGGCATTATTGTTTTTTTGGTACTTACTATTTTTCAGTCAATAGATACTCAGTGAATAAGTTATATGAAATTTGGATGGTGAAGTTTTTTTAAAAAATAAATTATTAGGGAAGACTTTATTACTAATTAAATATGAAGTAATACAGAAATATTCTGATTTTTAATTGAATCCTATAAGGCAGGGAAAAAAAAGATAATGTAGATGTCTGTGAAGAATAAATAGAGCATTTGTACACAGAAAAAATAGAGACCTAATAGCCATAAGAGATAAAAAGACAGTGCAGTCCTTCAGTTGCTGTGGCTTTTCAATTCCCATTGAAAAGAGGCACATCTATCTCAAGATTTTTATAGGTGGGTCCCTAATTTCCAACCAAAACTCATGTCCTTGCAGCAAACCTTCTCTTATTTAAAGTGATTAGAGTGTCTGTCTTTTCTTTGAAATCAAAAGAATATAACAAAAACAGGTTTCCACTTAAAAGTTTGCAAAGCAAAACATCCTTATATGAATTTTAATATTAATGTTTAATATAAATTATATCCTTGATAACCTGGTATGATAGAACATAGATTTAGTCAGTCATACAGCTTGAATTATAAATTGTTACCATTTACCATCTATTTGATCTTGAACAGATCACTGCTGAGTTTTAGTTCCCTTGTTTGGTATCCACCACTTTCTTAAATTGAGACAGTTACCAAAAACAATATCAAGCTCTAGTTCGTAGTATTTACCAGTTTCCATTGTATAAATGTAACCATGACAGATTTCAAGGTACTAATGTGACAACACTGAACAGAGTCGGGAAGAGATGTGCAATGGGACATCATTGTATAGTATTTCACCATACAAATATAGTAGACATAAATAATATGTAGCAAACAATGTAGCAAAATAATTAGGAAGTGATGTATCTAGCCAATAGTGTACTGGAGCTGGTTTGTACCAGCTCATAAGAGCTGATTGTTAAGTTTTTAGAAATCTCACGAGCTGTTAAACACAGCAATCATTAAAAATTAAATTATGTGAACTTATAATTAAATAAGTTATGTTAAAAGCAAAGAGAACAAATGCTCAAAACTCATCACTTCCTAATTATTTTGCTACATTGTTTTTTTTGTTTGTCTCTGAATTAAGAAGGTGTTAGAGAAAGTGCCAAAAAAGCAGATAAAATTTAAAAAAATTTGTTATGCCTGTTGCCTGTTCTTGTGAGTAGCACAAAAAATGGAGGACATATTTTCAACTAATTCAGCAAAGAAGTTGCTCATGTCATTGATGAACAAATGAGGTTATGACATACTTCTTTGTTGTTTCACTTTCCTCTTATTTAACATACGTGAAAATATGAAACAATGTTAAGGTTGGAACTATTCTCATTTATCAAGTTGCAACCCTAGGTTAGCTTCTCATGACTGTGGCAAAACCAGCAAGAGCATTCTGTGAGAATTATAATTGGGTCTATGAAATTTACAATAAAGAGTATTGCATATTTTATTATATATATTTTAAATTGTATCCTGTGCATTCTTTGTATCAGTAGAATTTACAATAAATGCATATACATTTCACTTACGTGTGTGTGCATGCACACACACTGAGAGGGATTTGTTAAATATTTATCAGCATACCACTTGCTGTATCTAGCACAGAGCAGACATTCATTAAATACTGATTTTCCTTTTCCTTTTCACCCCTTTGGCCTTTCAGACAGAATAAAAATGTCTGCCATACTTAATATAATCAGGGTTGGTGAAAGAAAATCTTAACACTGGCTTTAACTTCAAGGCTATTTTATTCTCTAGTATTATCATTTTCACCAGTATTAAAAATTACCTTAGTTAAAAGGACAAATGAAGGGATGAGGGAGTATGGTTTTCTTTTGAATTCCATATGCTGGGAGCTTTCAGGTCTAACAATACCAATACTTCATTATATTTCAGAGGGACATTAGAAGTTTAATGAATTAATGAATATTGAAAAACTATGAATTATAGTAATTATCAACATTTTCTTGAAAATATTTTTCTAGAAATGGGAGTAATTTAAATTTTGGTTTTAATATTTATTCCTTTTTTTTTTGTCCTTTGTTCTCCTTCCAGTGTAAAAAGGAAATGATTTTTATAAAAAGTATTTCAACATTGGGTACAGTCATGAGCCAATTTTTTTCAGTCACTACAGAGATATAGTATGGTTTCTTTGACAACATTAACTTTTCCATTATTATGATGGATTTTCTTCCCATTTTTAGTCTGGAATTAAACATTTTTTAAAGCTCATGTTTGACGGAGATTTGTTTTCTTATGCATTCAGGATATACCATAAGGTCATATTGTCAGCCTTCTGACTTCCCCTGCCTTCATCTAGTTGAAATAAAAGAAAAGCAGCTGTATTTCTGTAGTACATAGCTGATTCCTTTACAGCTCCCAGAGGAAGAGAATTAATTGCTGAAAATGGATAAGATGAACCATTGAGATACCTTTCTGTATGGATTTAATATGTTATCAATTAGGGAAAAATAAGCCTTTACACATTTTAATCTTATTATTCCAAAATAATAACATGGAGTAGATGTTTTCTCTTCACAAATATTGGAAAATATATAGAGGAATGATTGAATTATGTTAGCATCTTTATAGAAAACCAGTTGACTGTATGTGTAGGTCTGGGCTCTCTATTGTATTCCATGGTTTATACTTATTCCTGTTTAACACTTGTCTTTATTACTGTAGCTTAGTAAATTTTGAAATTGGACAGTGTAAATTTCTAGCTTTTTTCTTCATTTTCAAAATTGTTAGCCATTTAGCATTTCCAAATAAATTTTTAAAATCCACTCAAGTTTTGCAAAAAAAGCTTGCTGGGATTTTGATTGGGATTGTGTTGAATCTAAAGCTCATTTTGGTGAGAACTGACTTTAACAGTGTTGAATATTGTACTCCATAAACACGTTATATTTCTTTACTTATTTAGGTCTTTTGTCTTTGCAACATTTCTATTTTTCCATGTAGCTTTAGTTTTTCACATTTTAATGTACAGATCTTACACATATTTTGCTAAATTTATCCCTAAATATTTCATATTTGGGATGCTATTGTAGATGGTAACGATCTTAAATTTTATAATTATTTTTTGCTCGTATATAGAAATACAATTGAATTTTGTATATTGTTCTTATATACAATATCTAATTAAGTTCACTTAATAGTTCTAGTGGTGCTTTTGTAAATTGCCAAGGATGTGGTACATACACATTATATTGTCTGAATAAAAACAATTTCAATATTTTTCATTTCTGATCTGTATATTTTCTATTTTTTTATAATTAACTCACAAGCTACAAGGTATTCTAATTCATTTATCTATCTCATGTCTAATTATTAGTAACTTCCTTAATTTAAGATCATAATGACCAATTTTTCTATTAGTAAATAGAAGAACTGTTGGTATAGCTTTTCTAATAAGATCAGTCATTCAAAACATGAGTTTATATGAGCACCTAATTAATAATACTTGGAATGAATTTATTAGAAAATGAAAGTTTCTAATTTCTGTAGAAAACTGAAGCCATCTCTTTTAAGCTTCTTTTAAACTATCTTTTACCTGCTGCTGTTTTAAAATTTAAGACAGTTATTTTATATTAGTAGATTTACTTGGTGAGCATTAACATTGGTTTTGTAAATAAAATAGCAATAAAAGTTAAGCCAAATCTGCTGATAGCATTTTAAAATTGTGTGTTCTTCAGAAGTATTTGTCACAATGCACTACTGTTTTATACATATCTTAGAAAATTAAATATAGGTCACTTTTAGAGGTAGAGTAATTTAAAACAACCAGTAGTTCAATTTGTAGTGACAGACTCTCTTTCCTATAAAATAAAAAGAGCAGAGGGCAGTAATCATTGGAATAAATCTTAACAGCATGTCTATAATTTTAAGTGTATATGAGATGGTGAGCTCATCTTTCACATAGACCATTGAAAATTGTTTTCATCAAGGAGGAAGGAGAAAAGAATAGTTAATGTCTAAGGGGAATAAATGTGTCGCCCATAAGTCTGGGGATATGAGCTTGGAACCTTATAAATACAGAAAGCAATATAATGATAGCATCATCTATGACACTTAGTAATGAAAAAAGAGGAAGGAGATAGTGTGAATATGAGTGAAAATGAGTTTGAAGCTTCAAGTGAAAGTTGAATGTTTATGGTATTAATTAACATTTACTTGCAGACTCGAATGCTAATCATGGCTGGCAGAAGATGTAATGGGGTGAAAAAGGAACCTTGGTTATAAAAAAAGAACAAATATGACAAAGTAAAGGATAGTAGTAGTTAGCATAGATGACTAAATTTTAAAAAGATTGTTTATTTTTCATTTTGGAATTACATGGTTAAATTTGTTGGTTCTCTTTAGTGTAGTTTCAATTGTAGATATTGAATAATTAAAATTATTTGGATGTGAAAATTTACCATAAGATAATATTGCTATCCCCCTATTCTTTATTTTTTTTCTGAGCACTTTAACAATAGCAACTTTTTACCAAAAGTCTTATATGCTCGATTTTTGGCATATGAAACTTGTCTGATTTTCATATTCTCTATGTAGCTAGTTCCTTTATTTTATTTGGAGATTTTTAGTAATTTCCCCATCGCTCACCCATGCACCTTGGTTAAACAACTTGATTATAGTGAAGAGTCTTATTGACTGTAATTTTAACTGAGGATTAACTTATTTTGATTTGACAGATCCCAGAGGAAGAGTGCTCTTCTGTAGATTGTATCTCTGAAATGTCTTGATTGTGCAGTAAAATTCATACATTCAGTTGTTTTTTAAAAGAAATATAACAACAGTTTCCACAAACATCTTCTGCCTTGTCACTCGATCATCATAGACATTGTCAATGTGCTTTTTAAGGATACTAAAAAAATAAAGGTAAAGTTACTGCTAATGATTTTAGACAGGCACAGGGAATCCTAGAACTAAAAACTAATTCTCCATTTTGATATTGAAACATTAAACCTTAGAAGTTGATAGTAAAGAAATATCAGGTATCTAAAAGTTGCTTTTAATGATTTAAAAAAACAAAAGCAGAAGATAGTTTAGGTGTACATTATGTGGAAAAAATATTGTGTTAGCAGCAGAATCTGATTTAGTTGACTACTGAGAGGGCCTGGGGATCATCACACAAGTATCCAGATATTAGTTTCTTCAGGTATAATGGATTAAATCATTGGTCATTGGTGATTGAACTCAGTCTCTTTCTTCTTTCATCACTGGAGACCAGCCCTCACCTTGCAGTTATCTAGGGGCTGAGGATGATCAATTCATTAGCATAAACTCATATAGCTTGACTTGGATACAAAAGATGTTCCTGTCACTCAGGAAATTCTGAGTATTATGAGCTTCTCCCAGGAACCAGGAGCAATGACCACATATATATTTTCTGTTGTACCGCACTACAGATGCACCTCAACTTGACAGTGGGGTTACATCCCCATAAACCCATTATTAATTGAAAATATCATAAGTCGAAATGCATTTAGAACACCTAATCTACCAAATATCATACCTTAGCCTAGCCTACCTTACATGAGCACAAAGTATCCAAAAACACTGGCAATACAGTACACTGCAGAGTATCTTTTATTTACCCTCATGATCGTGTGGCTGACTGGAAGGGGTGGCTTGCTGCTGCCATCCATGAGAGTATCTTACCACCTATCACTAGCATGGGAAAAGATCAAATTCAAAATTCTAAGTATAATTTCTACTGAATTTGTATTGCTTTTATACCATTGTAAAGTCAAAAATTCATAAATTGAATAATTTGGGGTGAAGAAATGAAGCAGTGAACAGTGTTCTACAAATTTATTGGCTACTTTTGTTAACTCTTTAACAAAAGTTGTACTCATGTTTAGTATAGGTTTTATTTGTTATGAAATGAGCTTGTCCCATACATGTCCCATACAGAGAGTCATGATACTGCATGTAGTTTCTAATGCTGAAGCTACAAGTGCTCAATTCAAAAGGGGGAAAAAAGTCAATTCCAAAAAGCTTCGTTTTTCCTTCTTTTCTCTCTCCCTCTAGTTCTCAATTGACCAGATTTTTGTTAGAGCCTATAAATGAGTATTTGTATTTAAGAGGGGAGAGGAAAATTTTACTAATTGAGCTCCAAACAGATGATTTTCCTTTGTTATTTTTTAATAAAAAAGTTTTCATATCTTTGTAATATACTTTGAAATATGGCATTAAAAATTGAATTGCTGACAGTTTAAAAGCAGTATAAGTAGAAGAGTTTTAATAAGAGAAAATACCCACTCCCTTCAAATAAAACCATTTTAGTAGGAAATTAAATTTAGATATTATAGGCATTACTGGTTAGAAAATAATTGAAATTTTGATCATTATAATGTTAGCAGGGGAATTAATTTTAGTTTTCATGAGAGAATAGACTATTAAAAGATGATCTATTCTGTCATTTTTATAGCAAAAATTTTAAAAATATGTAAACTGATGATAATGCCTTTTTTTTGCAAGATTCTCATAGAATATTAAGTAGGTGAAAGTTGCTTGTGGCTTCTCATTGTATATACATTTGAAAAATAACATTTGGTAATCTTTTTAATATAATTTCCAAGTAGTCATAGGAGGTAGTAAATTAGAAAAATTGGTATATATTGGGCATAGTTGTGTTTCCCCCCTTTTCAGAAAATATGGTCATTTGGTTTATGCTAAAATTTTATTTAGCTTAATTCCTTACATTTTAATAGTACTTTTATATTCATCAACTCATTGAAAACACAGAGAAACATGTTATTGTAGCAGTTAATTCTTTGGGCTCAAGACCTAGGCTCTGATTCTAGCCCTGCCACTTCATAGCCCTGCGTTCATGGACAGATTTCTTCACTTCTTTAGACTTGTTTCCCCATTTTTAAACTGGGAGTAAGAATATTACCAGCCCCGTGTTTATAAATGTTAAGAGAGATAATCCATACATTTTGCCTTAGAACAAAGTATTAATAATTGATAGGTATAATTTGATCCTTCTACCTTCTCCTGAAGTCATCAGGGCAGATACTACTAATTTCATTTTACAGATTGACGGTGAAGTTCAGAGAAATTCAAGTGGCTTATTCAAGCTCATACATCTAGTAAGTGTTTAGAGGTTGAGACTAAACCATTGTTTTTATTATTGCAATTCCAGTATATTGATTTTATTTAAGAATATTTAAACCAGGTTAGATTCGGAAATTTAAAGATAAGTTCTTCAAAAACTTTCTCTAAATAAATTACCAATTTGAGCAATGTTTTACATTTTAGAAATAATTTTATCATTCTTAAAGGCTATCATTTTCTTAAGATTCCCTTATAAAACTGTGAATATTTTCATACTCCTTGATTTTATCTTAATAATTAAATTTATGAACAAAAATGCAAGGATGAAATTCTATTTGCATGACTTAAAGTAGCAAAATTTCAAAAAGATAAATTCCAAATAATATGAGAGAACAGTATGAAGCCATTAAAGTCATGATGTTAAAGGATATGTAATAACATGGAAAAGTACTCCTAACATAATATTACGTAAAAGAGTATAAACTACACACACCATGATCCCGCTTCTATACAGCATATACACATGCATATATGTTCATAGAAAAAATCTGCCAAAATAGTGGTTGAGATTCCCATGAGTTATAGGAATGCTGATGACTTTTTATAATAAAGGCTTTTTACTCTTACAATAATAAACTTAAAATCATTCAAACTTAGTGAGTAGAGGGTTTGACCTAAAACTAAAGTTTACTGTGAAGTTTTATTTATTTTGAATGTTTTGGAAACACTAGAAAGTATATTATGTTATGTTCATAGCTTTCTAGGAGAAACTGCTTCATTAATAGAATATTTATACATCTTTTTCTTGACTTTATGTGCCAAAAATAAATGGTCAGGATTGATGATTCTGTATGAAACCATCAAGCTTTATAATACTGTTGTAAGCTCCTCTAGGTGAATGCTACCCGAGTTTGGATTAGAGACATGCGTGGCTAAGATTACATTTATGCAATTCTTTGCGACTCTGAGAGGAACAAAAGATGAGGATTTTGTATAATAAAATCATAATCATCAAATATTTCACTCTGCAGGATTTATATACCCTACCCTTTAACAGAGTTAACTAGAAAATATTAAATATGAGTCTGAGGAGCACGTAAACTTTGCTATAAGAATTAAAGGCTTTTTATTCCACTGAATATATTCCAGCCTCTTCGACATTTCCGATTCCTTTCTTAGTAAGTAGAGCCATTTCTCAGTGTCTTTAAGACTCTAAGCTCTTGTTGTTCATGCTTTTCAGGATCTTGCCCAAATAAAATAACTTCACTTCTCTTTAAATGAATAAAATTCTGTGACTGAAGATTTCAATAAGTTCAGGAAAAAACAAGGCTTTTCACTGGCTAACATTCAATAAGTTCAGTCAACTGCAGTCTGCTTGGACTAATTTGTTCCAGGCATCCTGGAAAAGGGAAGAATTGCTGTTGTATCCCTTTCTCTTTACTTCAGAGATTTTAGCATTCTGATGCAGTAGGTCTTAACTTTCTTTAAGGTACATAAGTCACTTTATTTTAAGAAAAATAGAGATTTCTCCTAGGATCTATAACATTTTACATCTAGTTTCAGAAGGAATTCATATAATTTTTCTGTGAACTTCTGGTTAAGAATGCCAGTTTTAGGAGTGTCTTTGATTTTTTTTGTATCTTTATGTCTTGGAAACTTTTTGAATAGTTAGTCGTTTTCTAAAAGAATTTTTACCTTGTTTCCTAGAAATATATTAATTATATTTTAATACCTATTTTCCTTAATTTTATGCTTTTTATTTTTATTTTTTTATGTTTTTATTATTATTTATGCCTACAGCACCTTCACAGGTGGTCTCGCATCCAAGTACTAACCAGGCCCAACCCTGCTTAGCTTCTGAGATCAGACATCGGGCTCGTTTAGGGTGGCATGGCCGTAGATCATGGACTGTGACTCCACTGGACCTTCTGTGTGTAAAGCATACGTGCTAACCACTACACTGTGGAACTACATTCTAATTTGATGCTTTTTTAAACGTTAAACAAAGATCTGATTTTCTTATGGAAGAGTCATGGAGGTACTAGTGCATGTTCAGTGTTAAGCATGATGGATGTGGAGTTGCAACCCTGTATACACAGAGTATGTCCTCCTGTTGTGCAAAAGTGCAAATTACTACTTTGAGGCTGACAAAGCAGAGGTAGGATTAAATAACTCTTACTGTCAGGTGAATCGTTATTGGAATGATTATGATCTCTCCTAGCACTTACTAAGTAACAAGTATATACTAACTTCAGGCCCCTGAAAGAAATATGGGAGCCAAGAGCTATACAGAGTCTAGTGAATTTAGCATAAGACACAAATGAGAGCTAAAAGACAGATGAATTGAGTTTATAAAAACTAAGTCACCTAAAGAGAATTGCATTTATACTAAGGAGTTTACTCATTTGTTTTAAGATCTAAATTGTTTACTAAAGTTGCCTAAAAGGAGAAGTTAAGCTTTATTATCTTGATTCCTAAGTATGTACTGTTATTTGCCTGGTGACAGATATCCTAAATGTAGGTAGAAGTTATTCACCTTTATGGATGTATGACATACTCTCTTTAAGTGTAGAAATGATTATCAGTTAAGTTCTTTCATTGTAAGCAATTGAATTTGAGGTAAAAAATGATTTATTGAAGGATGTTACAGTAGCATATAGAATTGAAAGAACAGAATAGCTGGATCACTGGAAGGAAAAAAACAGGCCAACTTTGATGTTCCTGGCAGTAGGGCACAAAGACCTACTTTTAGAGAATCTTTATCAAATTACCTGTGGTGAAGGACATCTATATCTTTTTTTTTTTAAATTCAGTATTCTTCCTTTTAAATAACCATTTTGGTTTTGAGATTATTACTATGTTTATATGTAAATACTATTGAATTTTGATATTTTATTACTTCATTAGCTATCATATCTCTGCAGATGTCGTTGGAGTGGCCTTTTGCTTCAGTGCTCAGTTTCTTCATGGATTTGTGTTTTCTCTCAGAATTCTTCTGTAAGGGAGAACTGTTTCTCCCATATTTATTGATTTATTCATTTATTTATAGCAGTATGGACCTGTGGATATTTGTTTTATTCTGTGGATTGTAATACAATACTATTATTTATTTTATTGCTTTGGCCATTGGGAGCTTCTTTAGGCTGGTTCCTATATCATTTTGACATTCCTCCCAACTTTTGCAAAAATTTCTTTTCTGGCCATCACAAGATGTTCCAGGCTCATCTTGTATTTTCCCTGCTCCAGGCTTGAAATCAACTTTTTTTCCTAAGAGCTCTGATGCTTCTTATTGGAGAATGATATTTAGAAATCAAGAGCCCAGTGCTAGTTGTGCTGTTATTAGAGTATCATTGCTTCTACACTCTGACAGCAGATAGAGCCAGGAAATTGTGTGTGTGTGTATTAACCCTTGCATATACTCATCTGTATTTCTAAGTCTGTCTACATATATGTTAAAAATCATCAGTTCACACTAATGATATCTGATTCTACTCCAACACATAAGGTTCATTGTAGCTTTTTCCCTTTTCTAGCTCCCCAAAGTTCAATTTCCTAGAATCCTTTCTCCTATTCTGTGGCTGAAATTTACTCCTTATCCCAAGAGATATAAACTATTTCCAGTCAATAATTTAATGTTTTAAGTACGCTCAGGGTTGTTCTGGTAAATTTGTCTATATGTAATTAAGAGCCCAAACTATGATTTTTGGGTCAGAAATTATTTAAGTTTTTTAAACTGAATGTTATTTTTTTCTTCAAGAAAATAGAAATATATAAAATTACTAAGCTTTTGCAAAAATTGTATTTTAGTAGCCAGCTGTTCATTTCCTTAATTTCATTGTTTTATATACTTTTCCTTTGTTCTCTCATTTTAATATGATTTTAGGATGCATTTTAATATTCTATCAGTCATTGAAAGAATCTCTGTATCAGTGGCTGTTTTTCTAGTCTAATTTGAAGGAGACTGAATTGTCTCAGAATATAGAGGAGGAGGGAAGCATATAAAACTCTGGCTTTGAAGGAATTCGAGGCAAAAATTTTATTTATTTATTTATCTGTCTGTCTATCTATCTATCTATCTATCTATCTATTTATTTATTTATTTGCTGTTGTTATGTTGCTATAAAACCAATAAAATTTGGGAATAGTGGGGAAATTTTCAACAAAGATGTAGTTTATGAAACTTAAAGAATGAACAAAAAGTGAAACACACTTTAGTTTTTCAGTACTTTTTTTGATTAGAAACCTGTTTCCCAGCTTTTTATATCTGACTTGAATGTCAGTGTTATGTTCATTATAAATGTCTTCTGTTTTTAGCTACATGCCTGCCACTTCACAGAGAACTGAAATAGTTACATAACTGTAGTTCTTTGAAAGCTTTTTTCCTGGTATAGGTAATGAGAGTCATTTTAATTCTTATGGTTTGTTTTTGCACTCATCTTTGCAGAAAGAAAAGAGACTAAAAATTCAGTTAAACTAATACTATTCATTTTGGGTAATCATTAGATATTTTGTATTTGGTTGACAGTAACTCCAGTCTTAATAGTATATATAAACTGTTGCTTTGCAGAAGTAAAAAAGGACTATGATTAGTAATAATTTAGCTAAAGGTAGATTTAAATAGATTTGATTAACAAGAGAGCTTTAAATAATGGCATATACTTTCCAGTTATATGAAATATTAGGCTAACAGAATTAGCAAATTTGAAAATATCATCATTTGTATACAGACTAGTGTTTTGTCATATTGGTTAAATGAAGAAAAGTGCTGAAAAAAAAAGTCTTTTTTTATTTTCTGTTAGAATTCATTTCTGGATCTTTCATATATCCTAATTTCTGAAATTGATTTGCCTAAATAATTACCATCAGTCAAGGAGTTCCCTTTCAAATGAACTTTCCCTGATTTTATAAAATAAAGTCTTGTCTCTTATTAAATCAGAATTTTGTTATGCCACATGCTTCTCTGGCCCTCCAACAAAGGAATGTGTACAGTCCCCAATTTATGATGGTTCTATTAATAGTTATTTGACATTGCAGTGGTTTGGAAGTAATACATGTTCAAATGGAAACCGTACTTTGAATTTTTATCTTTTCCTGGGCAAGCAGTATGGGGTACGATAGTCCTTCATGATGCTGCCAAGATGATTTTGCCTCTTGGCTGATGCAGGTGTTCTGAGCCCATTTAAGGTAGGCGAGGCTATGTGATGATGTTCGGTAGGTTAGGTGTATTAAATACATTTTCGACTTAGATATTTTCAACTTCTGATGGTTTTAGAGACATAACCCCATCGCAAACTGAGGAGCATCTGTAGTCTGAAGTACTCAGATACTTGGTATATATGTTGAGAAAGTAAGTGATTAACAGGGTAACATCTTTTTGAAGTCAGATCATTTTCAGTTGTTTGTTTTGAGTGAAAATGAAGTGCCTTCATTTATTAAAGAGAAAACATAGAGCCAGAGAGTCACTCACTCAGACTAATACAGGTAGCTGGCAACAGAACCATGTCTAATCTGTCACTGAAACTTATTGACTTTGACCTCCAGACTATCTCTTGAATGTTTCTATTTCTCTATATCTAGTGCCTTCACCTGACCTAGTTCAGGCTGTCATTATCTCTTATTTGATGTCTATACTGTATCTGATTGGTCTCCTCATAGTCCCTCATTTACAAAGCATATCTAATCACAATTATTCCTCTGCTTAAAATCCTTCAAAACTGTGTCATTGGTCATAGGAAAAAAACCCTAACTTATCAAGTCCTTCTCACCTGTCTAGGCTTAACTGCCACCACTATCTCCCTTGTTCCCAGGATTTTAGTCACACAGACCTCTTCAGTTTCTCAAATGTGTCATGCCCATTGCTTTTTATGTTATATATTCATTTTTAATTATAATTGACATACAGTATTATATTAGTTTCCGGTGTCCAACATAGTGATTCAACATTTATATACTTTACAAAGTGATTACCAAGGTAAGTCTAGTAACCACCTGTCACCATACATAGTTATTACGATATTTATTGACTCTATTCCCTGTGCTGCACATTATGTCCCCTGCCTTATTTTATAACTGGAAGTTTGTACTTCTTAATTCCCTTCCCCTTTTTTACCCTTCCTCCCAAACCCCTCCCCCTGGCAACCAGTTCTCAGTGTATTCTCCAGCATCTTGTTATATGCTGTTCCTGCTGCTTGGAGTGCTTCTGCTACTCTAGCCAATGCCTACTTATTTTTCTGATTTCATCTTAAATACTTCTTCTTCAGAGATTCTCACACCTCTCCTCCCCTGCTGTTTTTTCTCATCTTTACTTTTTCTTCAAAACTTATATTACAGTTTGTATATTTGTGTGATTATTTTATTAACATCTGTTTCCTCAGGTAGAGAGTAACCTCTGAGGGCAGAGTTTATGTGTATTTTATTTATCATTGTAATCCTAGCACCCGCCTCATTCCCTGGTTTGCTCCATACTTGTTGAGTGAATGACTCCCGGTTATTTCTATATCTACTACACCAGTGAGTTTAGAGTAGACATCTTTTATGTTGGAAATCATCTTTGCCACATGCGTTATACAATTCACCCATCTGTTAATGAAGTAGCATTTGGGGAAAAACAGAATTTCAAGTTATTTATTCTTAATTTGTAAATCACACTTAGAAAAACCTTTTTAAAAAGCACAAAACCAATATTGCTAAATGTTCTTCCTATATTTGATGGAACCTAGTCAAATATTAATTTTTATTTATCAGTTCTCTCATTTATAAGTAGTTTTTGAAAAGCTAAGAAGACACTATTGTGTATAGAATATTAATAAACATGCAAAGAGGTAGTGGTGATATTAAAGTTAGCGTCTCTCAAACTAGTTGCACAGGATACTGTTCCTAGAAATTTTCCCCATCTTTACCCTGCCATTCACCTTGCACCCAACCAAGAAAGAGTGTATTCTTAGAAATAACTTTGGGAAACACAATATACTCTCTCTCTCATAGAATAATAACGTTATTAGCAAAGTGAAGCTTCTTTTGCCTTAAAGCAGAGTTTCTCAACCTTGGCACTGTTGACATTTGTGGGGAGAGAGGATGATGTCCTGGACGTTGTAGGGTGTTTAGCAGCATCCCTGGCCTCTTATCCATTAGATTCCAGTAACAGCCTCCCAGCTTGACAGCCAAAAAATGGCATCCAGACATTGCTAAATGATTCCTGGGAGGCTAAGTTGTCTCCAGTTGAGAACTACTATCTTAAAGAGATCAACTTAACTCTCTTTGTACTCATACATCCCAAACTTATTTGAATTCCTTGGAATTCTTCTTTATCTATATACCCAATGACCAGGGAAATGCTGTTTTAAATTATCTTTTAGTAAAAGCAAACTAATTCTACTTTTTCCCCCTCCTTAACACCCTTCAATACTTTCCATTACACTTAGATTAAAATTCCAACTCCTCAACATGGCCTTCCTGCATGTAAAGACATTTCTTTCCCTACCTGCCAATCTTACCTCCTAAACTTACCCCTTGTCAGTCCCATTTTGACCTTTCAGGTCCTCAGGCACCCTAGTTTCCTTCCCAAAATGCCGTTCCCTCTATTGGAGATCATTTTTACCTCTTTTCTTTCTTATTCTTTAGATTCAGGTTTCAGATTAAACATCATGAAATATGATGGCTGAAAATTATATTTTATTATTTTGAAGTTGCATTTATCTGATATCTAGTATGTTGAACATCCTTTTATTCGATCATTGGCCATTTGTATTTTTCTGTGAATTACTCTAATTTACTGTACATTTTTCGTATGGAATATTGTTTTCATGTTGATTTGTAAGAATTTTTTAGAAAGCATTTTTGCATGTGTATTCTTTATTTTAAATGTTACAGATAAATTTTCCCTGTTCTTGTCTTTTAACTTTGTTTATGGTATCTTGTGGAATGGAGATATTTCATTTTCTGAGAATGTCAGTCATTCCATTTATGACCTCTGTTTTGTGTAGTGTTTAGGAAGACTTTTTCCATGTAGAGTTATTTATTTTTTTCTAGTATTTTGTAATATTCTTTCTTAAACTCCATCTGGAATTTATTTAAATGGATGGTCAGTTGACCCAACCCTAATTGTTAGGTGGTCCATTCTTTTCTCACTGATTGAAGCCCTCTTTATCTTACTCTCAATGTCTATGTACATACAGATTTATTTCTGGATGGTCTCTTCTGGTCTTTTTGTTGTGTTTTTCCAATTCCTTTAGCAGTAGTATGCTTCTAATTGCAGTTGGTTACTTTGTCTTTTGAAATCTGAAAGTACAAAAACATTTTCCTTCATTTAATTTATTTTGCTAGCTAGTCTTGCTATTTTTATCTGTAGTTTTTTTTTTTCTGTTTTCCTGTTTACTATTACTTCTTAGTGTTGCTGTAACCTTACTCTAACCTCTTCTGATTTGCAGCTCTTAAGTTAATGTGAACTAGAAAACTAGGTAACAGACTGCTGGTATTTTAGATAAAACAGTCCCTAAATTGAGGAAATGACAAGTCATATGAGATTGGTTTTATGGGTAGAATGTTTATACTTTAATACATAAAATTTATTACATATGTTTTAGTTTCTCAGGGGCTTATTAGATTTTTCTGTTTCTAGATTATCAGTAATATTTTGAATAGTTGCTGAATATATAATCTCCATATAAACATTAATGTATGTTAGAATTATTTTTAAAACAGAATCTATGTTTAAATCACTTTGTTGAACAACTTTATTTGCATCATGTTAGGTTAATAAAGTTATCTGTTAATAGGGAAACAAAGTAAATATGACCAAGCCCATTTTTTGCTTTTAGATTTTCTTTCCTAGCGATATAATAGAGAATAAAGTAAAAATGAAAAAAAAAAGCGATAATTAAGTAGAGTAAGATATTACTCTTATTTTAAATGGGCTGTAGCTAAATGCTATTGTAAGAGCAGTCTCCGTTACCATGGAGCATCTTTTAACTCAAGGTTAGCTTTAAAAAAAGGTTGACCTGCTTTATTCTTGGAAAAATAATTGTCAGTGGCCTTGGATAGCTAGCGATAGCTTTTATTTTACTTAAATTGCTGAGCTTACATGAGAATGAGAAGCTTAAAGTGAGATCACTTCTTTACTGCAAAATTAGTGGAATCCTGCATTATCTGTTCCGTTTTAAAGCATATGAAATAGAGAAGTAGATAGATAGATAGATAGATAGATAGATAGATAGATGATAGATGATATATATGTTAAGGTGTGTGTAGTACTAATTCTTTACATCTGTGTTATTCAAATCAATAGATTCAACGTGCTTTTTAGAATTTCATTTTAAGCTTTTGTTGTTCTTTAAAATATGGTACTATGAATAACTGTGTGTGTGTGTGTTTTGCCTATTACTCAGGGGAATACTGTTTCTCTTATTCCTGGACAAGTGAATTATTTAAGGGTTTCTCAAGTTGTGCTAAGATTTGGGACATGTGGGGGACATAAAACAATCTATACTTTTTATAGACATTTCAAATTTAGTGCTCCAAAGACCCAGAAATAGGATGGTTCTATATATTATGATTAACATCTGGAGTTCAATCAGCTCTCACTTGGACAAGAAACATATCCTTTTAGGCTTGGGGGTTTCTGATGCTGCCTACATAATCTGTATTTATGGGATTCAGTAAATCAATAATACTATATGACAGAACTCACAAAGTGGATCCAGCCTGCAGAGACATATTGATTGGCCCATGAAGTGTTTTTAAAATGTCTACATTTATGGCTTCTTCTGAAAAATTGGAAGCTCTGACAACCTGGGCCATATGTCACCACATGGATGGACATGTGCTCTCCAGGTTGCTCGAATCCAAACCATTCCTTATCCTTAAGATGGTAGTTGCCATTTATCACACTTGCATAGTCACCCACTAACTCAACTCAATTATGTTCTTACCCCACAGCTAAAAGTTTAGAATATATAATTAATATAACCATCATTCTGCATCTCTTTCTCTGTGTCTGGTGCAGCTAAAGTAAAAATGAATAGACAGCAATTTAAGATAGTTAGAACAATCAACTCACCTTTTCCAGAAACATATTATATATTCAAGTCTTCATTTTCTCTTGCATCTTTTTTCCCTTGAACTATTTAACCTACTCTTGCAGAACCCTCCTTATTTTAACTGCCACCACTTTGAATCTTTCTTGATCACCTGTCTACAGTGGCACGTTTCTCTTCTGAAGTCTTAGAACACTTATTTTCTCTACCACATACATTCATTATAGCAGAGATTTAGAGAGTCTTATTTAATTTTTAAAAATTGTGTTCCTGTGAAGAGGCCTTTGATTAGTCTTAATATGATTCACAGTTCCTTTTTTCAAAGAAATATGTATATTGTCATTTTGAAGACTAAGAATGTAGTAACTTTAAATTTATTTCCCCAGTTTTCCTAATGGGCCTCTGGACATTAAATTTAACTCTTTTCTTTGCTTTCAGTTACAGATGAGGACACAGTAAAGAGATATTTTGCCAAGTTTGAAGAAAAATTTTTCCAAACCTGTGAAAAAGAACTTGCCAAAATCAACACATTTTATTCAGGTGAGTCAATTTTTGGTACAACTTACAAGAGACAATTTCTGCTGCTTAGGAAAGAGAAACTCTGTTATATCATTGTTTATACTTTTGATGATCATTTTAAGGTTAGGGCTTGTTTTCCTTGCTATACTACACTGAAGGGGTATTTTCTTTAGCTGAAGTGGGAACACATCTAGTACCTCAGTGTTTAATAAGCCTTACATGGTCATTGCCTAGATTCTCTTGCAGTTGCAAGGAACCTCATTGTGAAGCAGTGCGTTGGTAGAGCTTCACTATATATAACTATATAGATAGCCCAGTCTAAAGCTTTGAGGAATCAAAGACTTGATTTTATCATTTCTCTCATAAACAGCTCCAGCTTTTTAATTACATCAGTTTTATGCCTTTCCATTGCATTGCATAACACTCATATCTATCTCTAAAGAACAGTCTCCAGAGTGGCATCTACAAGATGAGATTGGAGTTGAGAAGAAAATATTAGAATTTGTCTTTATTTATATCTTACTCCTTAAAAATTTTTGTACATATGTTTACTACCTTACCTTTTTAACATCTGTTTTTCCATCTCACAGAGCTCAACTCAGGTTTCCTCATCGTATTCTAGTTGTCAGGCTCCTCCCAGAATTACTTCTCTGAGTCATTTTAACTACTTGTCCCTTGTGTGTTTAATTCCTTTACCCTTATTGTCTTGTAATGCTTCTGCCTAGCTAAACTCCAGTGGTAGACCATTCCAACCTTTTGCCTTCTTCATGCCTACCCCGGGACTGCTTAGGACAGCTGAAAAAAAAAAAAAAAACACATACAGTTGAACAAATTGGAACTACTCTACATTCGTTGTTGCATTTTTAACTGTGTTCTCAAAGCTGCCTGTGGATCCTAATCAATACCTTTTTTCATGCTCCAAAGTGTTCTTCTAACCTCTACACCTTTCTCTTGAATTCTATGACCTATCTTCCCTATCAGGCTCTTTAATCTCCTACTTTGCAAATAAAAATAAAGGCTTTCATCTCCTGTTGGTGTATAATACTTGTGAAGATCTAGGCCACTCCCTCCCCTCAAATACCTACAGGCATTTTTATTCTTATTAATTTTCATCCAATTTGTGCAGAAAAGATATCCCTTTTTAGTCCATGGCAAATCTCTATAACTACTGACTGAATTTTAGTTCCTTGAGACTTTGTACCAGTAATAACCTCCTCTAAGAATTTTTTAATAAATGTATCAAGAACTTCTTTTTTTTCTGGTTTAGTCTCCTTAACAAGTCACTCCCTTTAAATAAAAAGGGAAGCAAATATCTTAACTCTATGTTCTCTTCCTCATCTTTTGTTGATAGCTGGACTTTTTCCTGGGCAGAGGGAAGTTTATGCAAAGCCACAGAACTGTTAAAGGACATGGTATATACATGTCCTCTTTACTACATTACAAGCACCTAGAAGGCAGAGACAAAAGAGAAATATTTGAAATTATGCAGATCGATTTTTCAGCAAGGGAAAAATTTACAGAAGGAACGGCAGCATTCAAGGACAAAGAAAATTACCGTAATTAGAAGATAAGAGGATAGAGGGGAACTAGCATTGTAGATGGCCATGTAATGTAGAATGAGGAAGAGGAGACTAAAAGAGGAAGGCATTTGCAGTGAGAAGAGTGTTTAGACTGTTTTATCAGTGTTTATCATATTGGATATGATCTAAGGCTGTAAATGAAAAACAAATGAGATCAAGTTTGTTAACATTTTTTTTACTATGATTTTTTGGGGGAAGGGTCTCTGAGTCTAACTCTAAATAGATAACTTAGATCATAAAGAATAGATAATGCTTCTTAGTTTACATTAGCAATAGGTACATACCTTTTATACTTTGAGTTATACATAGACAGGTATGTGTGTTTTGTTTGTATGCATCTGTATATGTGTAGTATACAATACTTTTTTAAGAAACAATACTTATTTTTTCTACTTGTGACATATCTGTATTTTATTATTTCTATTTGATTTTGAAAATGCTGATTTATGATCCACTAAATTGCTTTCATGACCCTATATTGGATTACAAGCCTCGGTTAAAAAAATAATATCTTTGACTTGGTTACTTTTCAAAAACAATTTTAGGCTTTCTACTGTTAAAAACTTGGGAGTATGATTTAATGACTTCCTTTTTCTATATGTATCAGCAGTGCCCGTGAGGGCATGTCTCTTGATGTTATCACAGAGTAGGTACGAATTGATAATCTTCAGACTGACTTTTTACCAGGTCAGGAAGTGATGACATGATTGACAGAAATAGAATTTGGCATTTATTCTAGACAGTATCATTTTTCTCTTTACTTAGCTGCCTTTTCTGTGGCAGATTGTCTTGGAGACTGTGATCCTCAGACATTAGGGCATATGAAACTATAAGTAATACAGGGGATGGCATCTTCACAAAAAAAGCAAACTATCATCTAAATTAATGCTCTTTTAAACTATAGGTTGTGGCCCAATAAATAGGTCAAGAAATTAAAATATCTGGGGTTGTTACAGGCATTTTTAGAAAATGTAAATTGAATGTAGTTGAATAAAAACATATCAAAGTACATCTAATTCATTTATTTACCAATTATATCTACTTTATATGTGCAGTATGATACTTGCTATTTCAGAATTTTGCAAAGTAGTGTGGAAACTGGCATGAAGAAGCATTGATTCTACTCAGAGGAAAAGAAAGGGATCGAGGAAAAGCCTCCAAAAGAAATGCCATTTAAATTGGGTCTTTGAAAATGTATGGGCATTTGCCATATGCCATTGGGAGAGTATGTTTGGGGTAGCAGTTGGAGTGTAGTATTCCAGGGCAAGGAGAAAATCAAGTACATGACGTATTTGGGGGTGAGAAGAATAACAGATAGTCTGCCAAGGCTGGAGTTGTAAGAGAATAACGAGTAAGTTGGTGAGAGATGAAATTGGAGGAATAGGATATTTTATTCACATATGGAGATTTTAGACTTCAGTACTTGAAGTGTAACAATTTCAGGTAATAAGAATACCAGATAAAAGCAGGACAAAAACTACATGTACTGTAACAAGATGAACTATTCTGAATCATCTATGAAGGGTCGACATTCTTGTAAACTTACTTTATATTTCAAATAACACTGAGGCCCATAAAGTGAATCAGGACTGGTAACATTGCAAAAGACAAATAAACAATAAAAGTATTCTAAGACACCATTTTATCAAGAATTATTCCTCAGTTGCATGACAATATTAACAGCTTCACTATTCTGAAGATAGCTTATAGTTCAGAAATAACTTTTTCTAAAGTAAAATAATGTATGTCTGGTGAAAAGTGAAGATCTTGTTAAACCTTATTTTAGCTTTCTGAGGGATGCATGGGTGTTTTGAAAGTTCTTGAATGGTTATTGGAAATTTTTATCAAATATTTTATTATATGGGAACGTAAGGCATTAAGCATATATTATTAAAATAATCATCAGTTCTCATTCAGAGTCACCTGATTTACTGGCATGAGTAGAAAGTGGAATTTATTGGCAAATAGGCTATTTTCATCAGTATTTATAAAATTGCTTTGAAATACTTTTTACTTTTTATAAATGAATTTCTAAATTTTCATTCACTGACCAAAGTATGTTTTATATAACATATAACTTTTTTCAGGTTTCGTGTTGTCCCATATGTTTGAGCTTTTTGCAGATCTGACTCTAGAAAACTGAGGTATCATTGCAAAATAGATTTGGACACTTGATGTCAAAGCATCATTTTTCATTCTTTTTAAACCTGTGCCCCTTTTGATAAGTATAAAAAGCTCTATATAGTAATATTAAATATGATTTTTTTCAAATTACATGTTCTTTATATTCTGTTGCTGCCAACAGGGACTCAGTCTCTTTTATATGCTCTTTAGGTAGTCTTGCCCTTAAGGCAGAGGATCACTAGTTTAAAGAAAGTAGCAACATTCCCTTGAAATTTTCATTTTGTCTGTATTTTATATAGGAACTTAGATTACTGGAGAGAACTTTTCCCTACATATCCACTCATTCATTCATTTATTCATTTAACATACATGGATTGAGACTACTATATGCAAGCTCTTATGAAACAAGGATGAAGATGATAGTCCACACAAAAACTTGAACATGAATGTTAATAGAAGCAAAATTTATAGAGTAAAAAATCCCTAAAACTAGAACCAATCCAAGTATCTGTCAGCTGATGAATATTTAAACAAAATATAGTGTTTCTATACAATGAAATACCATTCAGCAATAAGAGGAGCAAACTGTTGATACATGAACAAACTGGATGAACCTCAAAATCATTTTGCTTACAGAAGCCAGACAGATATGAAAGACTATATATTGTATGATTTCCAAAGTGTCCAAAAAAGGCAAATTTATGGAGACAGAAACCAGATCAGTGGTTATGTGGATGTTGTGGGGTGAGAGTGATGGTTGACATCCAATGGCCATGGCAGATGTGTATGGCTGAGGGAAATGCCCTAAAATTAGACTGCAGTGGCAATTGCACAGTTCCACGTATTTACTAAAAATCAGAAAATTGTATTATTACACTGGGTGGATTCTATGGTATGTAAAGTATACTAAAAAAAATAAATTGTTCATCATTTACAAATGAAGATTATAGAACTATTACCCTCAGAAAACTCAATTAATGAAGCAAACATATAAACAAAGAAATGTATGCAGTGTGCTATCTGTGCATGTATGTTGTCCCATGAGAGCCCTAAAGAGGGACTTCATATTGTGACTGAGAGTTATTAGGCAAGAAATACTTTACATAGAAAGTGATACTTGAGATTAGCCTTTTTTATAATGAGTAAGGAATTTGCCAGATGGAGAGTCATTTGTTTCTTGATTTATTGCTGGCACATAGGAAGTAGCAGGTTTTCTTTCTTTTCGTTGTTTGGACTTCCTGTATTTTTACTATCATGTAATGAAAGATGTAAATAATTACAAAACTTACGTATTGATAATTCTGGCAAGGAAGCTAAACAAATAACAAATGCACATATTAAACCTTTAACAATAAAAGTTGATCATTGATATTACTTATAGTATTCTGGATTTGGGCTTTTACTAATTACCTGAGAGTTTTTTTTATCAGCAGAGTAATTTATAGTTGACCTTGAATAAATCCTCACATCTTTCATTATATATGTGTTTTTAATTGTGTATAATATTTTTTAAAATTGCTATTAAGTGGTTAGGACATAAATATTTAAGTTGTTTGAACCTAACTACTTAATAAACAGAAGTGTTAGGTATATCTTTGGCCTAGGCACATCATGAAAAACTTACTGAGATACTTAAGTAGACTATGAATCAAGAAAGAACCAAGAAGTTCTGTACTGTTTTTGATTATGACAATAAGACGACGACCACATTTTCAATAGAAGTGCTTAACTTTTATAAAAAGAACCCTGATATTCAGTTTCCCTTTGACTTCAGTGTGAGTTTTGAAAATAAATGAATTGTGGTTTTTCTTACGATATGAAAGACTAGAAAGAAATCTTGAAAACCTCTCACTACAAAACACCAAAATGTTGCATAAAAATATGCAGAATTATTGGATATAAAATAAAAAGTATGTTTAATATGGTTAAAGATATAAAAAGAGAATATCAAAACTATGAGGAAAGAATAAGAAACTATCAAAATTGACTTTTTAAAAAAACATTTAGAATTTTAAAAATGAAAATATAATCACCGAAATTTATATCTTAATCAGTTCATGTAAATTAGGTAGAGCTTAAGAAAGCATTTATAAACTAGAAGATAGAGTTGAAATAGTTACCTAGAATACAACTCAAAGAGATAGAGGGAAATATAAGATATGTAAGAGACAGAGCAAGATGAGGTGGCCATAGTTGATATCTGTGATTTGCTATTTCCCCTACTCATTAACATATTTCCTTTGCCCTCAGCCAGAAGTCTAGTTAGTTGGTTAGGGTTTTTTACTGGGTGAGTGGCCCAAACTTTACTTCCTGGAGGGTCTGAATCCTTAGTAGTCTGTCTTTTCTATGATTGCTATGGTTTTCCATTAACTTTTATTATTGGTCATGGAAGTACTAGGAATTTGTATTAGAGCGTCTCCTGGATTGTAGACACAATCCTCCTTGCTCTTATTGTTATCAAGAGCTCACTTTCCCCTTGGTAACCAGGATTCATCCCTTTAACCAGTAAACCTTCTTTGCCTAGTGGCAAAAATATATTTTTTCTTATAATACTACAAAACATTAACATTAAAATGGCCTCAAATGGCCAGGTGGCAGTTTTAGTGGGAAACTAAAGAAGCATTCCCCCTTGAAAACTCACCAATAGGCAGAGCTTAAGTCTTGGATTGGGAAGCAAAAATTTTGTGAGTGGATTATTAGGTATAGCAGTAAGAAGAACCACTCGCTGTTTCCTAGACTCGATTCCTAGACTATTTGGCCATGGTGAGGATAGCACTCATGATCTCAATGCTACATCCTGTAAGACAGAAGCCCATCCATTCAGAGTTTATCTCCCCACTCATTTCAGTAAGCCTTTCTATAAGGGCAGCTATTTCTGGGTATGTGGTGGTAAGATCATTTTACTTCATGGATATGCCTGTTGCTTGACTATCTTTGCTGTGAAATGAGTTCCTTGATCAGAAACAAAGCTGTATGGAATGTCATGACAGTGGATAAGGCATTCTAGTTAATAGTGGTGCTAGCAGAAGCATTATGAGCAGGGAAAGCATATCCATATCATGAATACATTTGGTCCAGAGAGGACAAGTTTCTGCCCATCCTTCCCTCTCCCCAGTCCCTGGCAACCAGTAATGTACTTCTGTCTCTTTGGATTTACCTATTCTGGACATTTCTTATAAATGGAATTATACAATATATGGCATTTTTTCACATACCATGATGTCTTCAAGATTCATCCATGTTGTAGTGTGAATCAGTAATTCATTCTTTTTTTTTCTGGTTGAATAATAGTTCATTGTACATGAATATCATATTTTGCCTCTCCATTCTTCAGTTAATGGACACATGGGTTGTTTCTACTTTTTGACTATTATGAATACAAATTGTGTAAGAGTATAAGGTTTTATGTGAACATATATTTTCAGTTCTCTTGGGTATATACCTAGGAGTGGAATTGTTGGGTCTTAAGGTAACTATGTTTAAACTTTTGAGAACTGCTAAACTGTTTTCCAGATTATAATGTAGCTGTACCATTTTGCATTCTTAATCTTAGTGGCTTTTTAAATTCTGTATCTTCATCTAGAAAAAGAAAGAGTACACTTGAGGTTTACAGGGAGGTAATTGTAGGGTAGAATGAAAGGAGGGTGTTATACCAAAACATTTTTTCCTCTTCAGTTCTAAAAATTACATGTAACTTTATTTTCCTACAAACTAGAATAATTAGTAAAAATTGAGACAAATCAGTGAGAACTTTCACTACCATTTTTATCTTGATGATTTGACAATTCTGTTTAATTTCTTATAGAAAAGCTTGCAGAGGCTCAGCGCAGGTTTGCTACACTTCAGAATGAGCTTCAGTCATCACTGGATGCACAGAAAGAAAGCACTGGTGTTACTACATTGCGACAACGCAGAAAGCCAGTCTTCCACCTGTCCCATGAGGAACGTGTCCAACATAGGAATATTAAAGACCTTAAACTGGCCTTCAGTGAGTTCTACCTCAGTCTTATCCTGCTGCAGAACTATCAGGTACTTAGAGTCTTACCCTGGAGAATGGAATTCTTTAAGTAATTGAGAAATTACAATAAATGGAATTACCTTGAACTGTACTAATGGGCCAATCCCAAAAGGAAAACCCTACCATGTTTCATATTGGGATTTCTGATGTTCTTATTGGCTGAAAACCATGTTATCAGAGGTAGTTAAATAGTGTTAACAAGACTTCTGTTTTTGAAGATAGGTTTTCTAAAACCTTTTTGTACAATATTCAAGAGTAGCCGTTGACTCAAGGGCTAATAGTTAGCTTCTTATATTTAGAGGCATCTCTGTCAGTGGTGAGTAGAAGAAATAATATATGTCTACCCAACCACTGCTGGTTGTGTAAGAGCTTTTATGTTCCTCCAAACCAATAGCAAAATTTCCATAAAAGCAATTGGACAGTTAATTTTCCTACAACTAAATCTAATAATATAAAAAATAATGACTTTTCAACTTGCCATTAAGAATCCTTCCAGTTTTATTTTCCAGAGGCTATAACTGTATTTTCTTTTTAATCTTGTGAAAGAAATCAGGTCACAACAAACATGTCTAAAGACTAAACATGTAGTCTGTTGTATCACTTATCACTCAATATTTTAAAAATCCACCCTGAAAAATTGAACTATTACGTATACTAAATTTCAGAAATATAGGGCATTTATTCATTTGTAATTCTTTATAGATTTGTTTATATAGTTAAATCTATAAATATTTTATTAAAAACAGATGATTTATTCAATAATAAACATTTAATTAGGCAAAAACACCTCTCTAATTTTTAGAGAGACCTTATGCACTATTCTTTTCCCATTTTATTCTTGTGATTCTTCTAATTAGTGGTTAGGATCATTGCAAGATCACATACTATATTAAAACCAAAGATTATACAACAAAAGTATTACCTGGGGTAAATAATTTCATAATTCTACTTTCTTTTTTGGTGATTTAATATTTGATCATTGAAAGAAGAACCCATTTGGAAAATAATTTTAGGAGAATAGAAAAGTAATTTTACAAGATATATATGATAGGTAATTCCTTTTAAATTTATCTATAAGCTTTATAATTTATTTTTTTAAAAAACAAAAATATATTTTTTCTTATAATACTACAAAACATTAACATTTCATATTTCATTAATTATGCTTGTGTGTTACAGGGAAATATTCTTGTTAAATTTTATTTCATTTACTTTCCCAGAAGCTTTAGTTTTGAGTTATTATGAAAAAAAGCTTCTTGCGAAAGCAAAAATAATTGTTAATTATAAAAGTTTTGATCTACCCTTCATTTTTTGAATCTGTCTATTCTGTAAGAAAGAATACATTTATTATGAGAATAAGGAGAAAGGAAAATTGGTTGAAAGCAGTTTCCAAGCGATGGTGAACCCCCAAGGAGAGTTTAATATGATCCATTAAAGTATGAAAAAATATATATAAACAAACCAGCAAGCAAGCAAAGTCTAATTTAGAGTGAGGGCTCAAATTTTTTTTTAGTAATGGAGATATGTGATCAGCAAATGTGGGAGAACTCTGGTTTAAGAACCTTGCAAAAGCACAGTCTCTTGCTTTTCTGGCATGTTGATCAAATAACAGAATTTGAGAATGTAGAAAAGTAGGACGTTGATATTATTGAAATGGAGGAAGCTTCTAACCTTTATCAGCAAAACTCTGTAGATATGATTACTTAAGCTAGCTTCTAACCATTATCAGCAAAACTCTGTAGATATGATTACTTCTTTTCTACTTACTCTTCTTTGCCCTTCCATCCCCAAACTGAGAATGGAAGGTAGCAAAAGGAAAGTTAGGAGAAATACATGATCTTCTATTTTCCATGCTGGTTCATACATGCTTTCATAGTAATGGGGAAAATGCATAGCTATAAAAAACAAAGAACTTTAAAATGAATTCCGTGCATGATAAATTCAAAATATTTTTTGAGACTATTATTTTAATCAAATAATCAAAATAATATGTTAGCTATTTTGAGTACAGTTGTACATATGAAAATGGAAATAAAAATATTTTGAGTTTAGGACTTCCATTAATTTACTTGAAATAGAAATAATAGGGTTCATAATTAGGGTTTCTTTCTATTATTAATAGCATACCACTTTGAAATAGATAAATACAGTAAGAAAGAAGAGTCTTATCCCTTTAGTAATTGCTTTTATGAAAGCATTGCCATTTCTCTCAGTATTCAATCTTGGCTCTGTCTACACATAGCGCTTATTATTTTTCACCTTTTATGGTAGTGGAAATTATAGTAGTGTTTCTCATTTCTTTCTGTAGAATCTGAATTTTACAGGGTTTCGAAAAATCCTTAAAAAGCATGACAAGATCCTGGAAACATCTCGTGGAGCAGATTGGCGAGTGGCTCATGTAGAAGTTGCCCCATTTTATACTTGCAAGAAAATCAACCAGCTCATCTCTGAAACCGAGGTATAGTAATCTCACTTATGTACCACATATTTTCAATAACTTACATGGTTTATTTTTAATGAAGTAAGTCCTCATTTCTATTCTTCTTTATAATTAGTTGCTAGCTTTACATATATATTCAAATATATATGTAAATATATATATTCTTATGATTTTTTTATTTTGCTTTATAAGTATGCATTCACCAAGAGGTTGTCAGAATACTATATATATAAATAATTCAGAATTAATAATGCATTACTCAAATTTAGTATAAAGTGTCAAAATGTAATAATGTGTCTTTCTAGGCTGTAGTGACCAATGAACTTGAAGATGGTGACAGACAAAAAGCTATGAAGCGTTTACGTGTTCCCCCTTTGGGAGCTGCTCAGGTTAGTATTTGTTTCCAGCATTTGGTTGGTTGATTTTGGCAATTTAATAATCAACACAGTCTGTTTAGCTGATAAATTATACTGATTTCATTACTTTAAAAAATGTTTTAAAGTTTGTAAGTTATTTGTTACTTTTGTTTTAAAAGATTAGTTGGCACATCTCCCTTCATAATGAATTATAATATCTTTCCTCCTTTTTCTTCTTTTTATCCTGTATTTTTTCTTTTGTTATTCTTATTGACATGCTAATTTCTTGGTCTCACCAAATGGTTAAGATGAGGTGTTTATTTGATGATGGGGGCCAGGATGTCAGATGTGCTAGGCTACTACATAGCTTCATCTGAAATACAATAGTTACACCTAAAAAAGAATTTATTAAATGTTATCTATACATTAGTTATGCCAAAATACATTTAAGTGAAACTTTCTGTGTCATAAAACAAATTTCAATAAACTTAAAAGGATTTAAATCATAGAAAGTATGTACTCTGACCACAGTGGAATGAAAATAAATAACAAAAGAAGCGCTCTTATCCTAATGAAAAGCATTTATAAAAAAACCTACAAGTAATAATGGTGAAACACTGAATGCTTTCTCCCTAAGGACAACTTTCAGTACTGTACTGGAGATTACAGTTAATGCAGTAATGTAAAAAAAAAAAAAAGTCATTCCAGTTAGAGTGAAAGAAGTAAATAAAACTAGTGGTGTTTTTTGTGCTTGCATAATGACCTATGTAAAATATCAATGAATCTGTAGAATAGTTATTAGAACTAAGAAGTGAATTTAGCAAAGTTGCAGAATATAAGATTAATATATAAAAATCAGTTGTATTTCTATATGCTATCAAGAATGATTGAGAATTAAATTTTTTTAAAATAATGCTATTTATGATGAAAATATAAAATACTTAGGGTTAAGTATGACAAAAGATGGATAAGATCTCTACACTGAAAACTACTGAGAGAAATTAAAGACAAGTACATGAGAGATATATCATGTTCATGAGTTAGAAAACCCAATATTTTAAAGATACCATTTCTTCCTAAATTGATCTGTAGGTACAACACAATCCTACTCAAATTCACAACAGGACTTTTAAAAATATAATTGGTAGGCAAATTTGAAATTTATATAGAAATGAATGGATCAACAATAGCTGGAAACAACCATGTTGAAGGATTAATAACACCTGGTATTAAACTTATTATTAAATCTACAGTAATAAAGATATTGTGTTATAATAGCAGGATTGGCAAGTAGATTAATGAAACAGAATAGTGTCCAAAAATAGATCAATAAATACATGGACAACTAATTTTCAATAAAAATACAAAAGCAGTTCATTGGAGAAAGGATAGTCTTTTCAACAAATAGTGCCAGGGCAGTTGGCTTCCATATTGAAAAAAGAACTCCCATACATCCTTCACACCACGTACAACAATTAATTTTAAGTGTACCATAGACCTAAATGAAAATCTAAAACTACAAATTTTTGAAGAAAATGTAGAAGAAAGTACAGGTGACTTTGGGTTACATAAAGGTTTCTTAGAAATGCTACTTCATCAAAATTAAAAACTTCCACTCTTATGGACAGTGTGAAGAGGATAAAAAAAGCAACAGATTAGGAGAAAATATTTACAAAATGTATTTGATAAAATACTTGTATCCAGAATATATAAAGAGCTCTAGTACTCTATAAAAAGAAACTCAACTTAAAAACCAGCAAAAGATCAGAATAGACACTTAATGAAAGGTATACATATATACATAAGCATGTGAGTAGATGATGCTTGTATCATTAGCAGCAAATGCAAATTAAAACCACATAGAGATAATGCACTCCTATTAGAATGACTAAAATTAAAAAGATTGACATAGTAAATGTTGAAGGCACAAGAACTCTGATATCTTATGCTGTTGGTGAAATATGATATAACCATCCTGGAAAACAGTTGGGCAGTTTCTTAAAAAGTTAAACCTTTACCTACCTATATCTAGCCATTATATGCCTAGGTATTTACCCACAACAAATGCAAGCATATATTTATATAAAGATGTGTACATAAATGTCCATAGTAACTTTATTCATAATAGCCTAAAACTGGAAACAACCCAAATGTCTATCAATAAATTGGTAAATGGATAAGCAATTGTGGTATATTCATACAATGGAATACTACTCATCGATAAGAAATGAATAAACATTGATATATGGAACTGCATGGATGTATCTTAAAATAATTATGCAGAGAGAAAGAAGCCAGGCCAGCAAATACATACTGGATGATTCTGTTTACCTAAGACTCTGGAAAATGCAAATAAATATATATTGACAGAAAGCGGATCAGTGATTGCTTGGGGGTGGAGTAGGGTGTGGTAAGAAGAAAAGGATTATAGGACATGAGGAAACTCTTGAGGGTGATAGCTTTGTTTATTTTCTTAATTATGGTGATAGTTTCATAGGTGTTTATACATATCAAAACATCAAATTGCACACTTTAAATATGTGCAGTTTATTGTCAGTTTAGTCAATAAGGCAGTTTAAAACAATAGGCGTATCATAGTCAAACCATTTTAAAATGAAAGATAAAGAGAAAAGTCTTAAAAGCATCCAGACACAAATCATATACTTTAAATATGTGCAATTTATTGTATGTCAATTATATTTCTATAAAGCTGTTAAAATAAGAGAATTAATTTTGAAAAATTAAGGTGTTAAATGCATGTAGCGATGGCCAAGCTAAAGGAAACATGGAAATGGTTATCTCTGGTGTGGAGGGTCTGGTGTTGTGGATCTGGAAGGGTTAGGGGCTTCAAAGATAATAGAAATGTTCTCTTTCTAAAGATGGGTGATAGGTTTAGTTTTACTGTATTATTCAATTCCTAACAGTCCAAATATATTATATGTATTCTTTTGTATATGTGATAAATTGGCCAATTTTTTTAAATTAAAAAAATTCTGAAAAAGACAAATGACTTTGTTTCTTCTGGATACTTTCAACCCTGAATGAACAATACTACAAATATCTGTTACTGATAAATAATAAGTCAGGTGGTGTCTCAATGCTTTTTTGTGTTTGAAGGTTTCTGGAAAACATTTAAAGTATCTTAAATGTAATATCACCTCTAACAACAACAGAAGTTTTTTTATAATATTCATAGCAAATATTTAAATTTTTACCTCTGTTTTTTATCTCGTTAGGTTTAAAATATTAGACTTTCTTTTATTTATTTTAGAAAACAATAGATTTCTTTTTGTCATTTTCTAAATACAAAATTACATTACATAGAGAAAAACACTTTTGAACCTACACATTCTGGAGATTCTGATGTACCAATCTCTTGAGAATCTAGTATATCTTTAAAAATTCACTTTAAATTACTCCAGTATAATAGTGTGAATATTATCAGAAAATAAGTGTTCTTATTTCACTTTTGTCTATTATTTATAGTACCAAATATGTGGACCTTAATTGAGAATTATTGATTTATGAAATTTAAAGATGTACATATTGTTAAAATTAAACCTCTCTTATAAGAAAATCAGTGTATATATAATTTAATTCCTAAGATTATAATCTTTTTTATTTAATGACTCAGATTTCTGTCAAAGGATTCAAATAAATGGCAACTCTGTTCTAGTATTTTAGAATGATAAAGGATGATTCTCTGTTTCAGGTTTCTAAAAATTCAGATCATAAAATATTTTTTTATGGGAGAACTTTGAGGTTCATACTACTGATTTATTACAATGTATTCTAAGTGTACTTGTATTTTGCCCTGTACCCAAAATGCTGTTTTGCTGTCCACAGCCCGCACCAGCATGGACTACTTTTAGAGTTGGCCTATTTTGTGGAATATTCATTGTACTGAATGTTACCCTTGTACTTGCCGGTAAGGAGTTTAAATTTCTAATTAAATTGTTCTCACTAGTATGCCTGTGTCATATTCTGTTCCTCCAGAGCTACTGCCGAACTACTACAGCTACTGAAAGAGAAATCTGTAAGGGCTAAGTTTTTGTTACTACAGTAAATAAAGGATGAGATGGCGGGGATGGTCATTTGTTTTGGTTTGCTTTTCTCTTTGCGTATCTTATCCTTTAAAACATTGCTAGTTAATGACTTCTTGTTCGCCATCATTTTCCAGTGTTTAAGTAACAATTTTTCAGGCTTTTTCAGTGTTCAAGAACTTCAGCTCTTGATCACAGATGAGGGTAAATCAGATACTACAAAATTCATGTACTAAAGCTCATTCACTTGCTTTTTGGAAACTCACATCCTTTGCTGAATCTATTTACAATTACTTTGCATATAATTTAATAAGTGTGGTTCTATAATTTTCTATTCTACAGATATTAGAAATTAAAAAGAAGTAGGAAGAATTGCTAGAAGCAGGCGCATTCCCAACATCAAGAAGAAACATAATAGCAAGGAAGGCATAATCTTACTAAACCTCCCAACAGAATATGACATACCCCTCAGCAGCATCTGACATTGTGGATCACTCCTTGACACTCTTCAGTTGTTTTCTATTATACTTTGCTGGTACTTTTCTTTCTCATTCTCCTTTGCTAGCTGTTTTTTCTTTGCGACATTTAAATTCTGGGGTGAGGGGTACTACTGCGCTTAATCCTCACATCTCTGCCTACATCCTAAACTAGGCAACAAATGGCTATAAATACTATCTATATACTAATGACTCCCAAGTATATATACTCCCTCATCTCTGAATGCTATCTGGTTGGCTACTTGGATGTTTTAATAGGGCATCTCAGACTTACATGAACACTTTTTTTTACATTCAGTTATACTTTCTCTTCCATAGAGCATCACCTGTCATCACTTTCTCAGGCCAAACACATTTTGCTTCTCTTTTCCCTCATACCTCATCTCTACTTCATCAGCACATTCTGTTGCTCTGTCTTAAAAATATGCCCTAAACCCAACTACCTGCACCAGTGGCATCCTTGTCTAAGCAGCTGTTTCTTGTTTAGTGTACTGCAAGTGCCTTCTGAATTTGTCTCCCTGCAGTCATTCTTGCCTCCTTTTAACCACTAATGTCTTTTTTTTTAATGTAAGGTCATGTCACTCTCCTCTTTAAAATCCATTAATGGCTTCTCTTACAATATAATTGACACTTCTTACTATGTCCTACAAGACCCTAAAGGATCTTGCCTTTATGGGCTTTTCTGACTTTACATCCTCCTCATGTTCAGTTTCACTGTGTTTCCAACCACACTTGTGTTATTACTATTTGTTGAACACTCCAAGTTCATTCCCATTTATGAGCCCTTGAAGTTGCCTAAGAGGCTCTTCCCCAAAATGTCTACATTGCTTACTCTTTCACTTTATATAGACTCTATTCAAATGCCATATCCTTAATAATTCCTTTTCTGATCACCCTACCCTAAAATAGCCTGTTCTATTCCTTTAGCCTACATTAGTTTTCTGTAGAACACTTGTAATTACATAACCTGTTTTCCCACTGGAATTTAAGTTCTTTGATGCCCGGGCTTTTGTCTCTCCTGTTCTTCAGTGTTCTCCAGCACCTAGAACACTGCCTGGGACATAATAGGGGTTTAAAAAATACTGGTGGAAGTTTGAATGGTTGACATAGAAGGACCAAGATGAGATTAAATGATATATAACACACACACACAGCAAAAACATACTCATCTCAAAGGTTGTTGCATTTGAAGACTTTTACTTTAACAGCAGATAATCCTGGCATACGTTAAGAGTCTGTGTATTTACTCTTAGAATGATAACTGTGAATCATAAAGGATTAAATTCTGCTCAGTGAAGTCTACAAAGATACATGACTTAGAAATAGATGTTATTATATAAATCTCCATTGTATTCTGTTTTGGACTTTTAGTAATCATAATAATGCCTGAACAAGGAAGGTTTATATCACTGTCACACTTACTATTCTTGATTGCAGAGACTATGTATTTTTTACTTTTGTATTTCAAGTTCCTACACAATGCCAGGCATATATATGTCAGATGTTTAAAAAATAATTATACCGAACTCATTATTCCTCATAAACATTTTTTAAGATTGTCAGTTGCACATTATGAAATTATAACATGGTTTATAAATTCATGTAAATTCATAAATTCATATAAATTTATATAAATTTATAAATTCATATAAATTCATAATATGAAATTATAACCTATGTTATAATTTCTGTAGGGGAAACTTTATCATTTATATGTGGAATTTTTTCTTTTATTCCAGGATGAGCACGATGGTATTATCATCATCACTAAATAAGACATAAGAATTAAATAAACTTTATTTTTTTTACGTGACTGAATTGAAAACAAGTGTTTTTCAAATTCAGGGACAAATGGAGGTTTTTTCTTTCATAAAAATAGACTAGGTTTTTTGTGAGGCAGTCTGAGTTGTTTTTCCTGTGTTTGGTTTTGCATTAGTGTTGTGCATTATGTTCTCTCACCTCAGAGCCCTTCTTTGTTTGATCTTTGTGTGTGTGTGTGTGTAGGGGGCGTGGAGAGTGGTTAGGCAGGGTAAATATAGTTAAAAAGCCAGCTGTCTATCCTGATTTATTTTCCAGCGGGTGCTTAAATGATAACAGACAGCATTGAGAGTTGAGAAACACAACAATAGCAATGCATGTGCAAGCTCAATTCTTGTTTTCAAACATTCACATCAAAAAATAACGTACGTAATTGCTGTAGTTTCTAAGGAGACATGACCTAATATTTATTTAATAATTTGCCTGAAATTTACATATTTCAGATATTTGGTTTCATGAAGATGAAGAATTACCTATTTAGATTTTTTAAAACTTCTCTTATAGATTCCTAATAACTTTAATTTGATGCAGTAACAGTATACTTGGTCCTTTGCAGTTTATTCTTCACATAACTCAGGTAGCCCTTTAAAATTATTAATCTGTCATGACACTTAACAACATAAGCATATGTGAAACAAGAACTTGTTAAAAGGTTAATAGAATTTATCAGGAGGTAAGAATTAATGTTTAGGGACACTGTGAGATAAGTTTGGGAAAAACAAGTTAGAGATGAGATTGTAGAGAGCTTAAGGCTGAGGTGTGGGAATGTTGTGATTATTAGAGTGCTATACAGTAGTAGTGGTACTGAACTTTGGCATGGATATATGGACAATAGAATATAGTGGTTAAGAGTATAGGTTTGAAGCAAAACTCTCTGAGTTGAAATCATGGCTCTGCCATAAACTAACTTAATAACCCTGAGCAGATCACTTAACCTGTCTGTGTTCTAGTTTCCTCATCAATCAAATGGCTATAATAGTTTTTAACACACAGAGCTATTGTGAGGATTAAATGAATTATTATGTGTAAAAATACTGAGAACAATCTTTGTACATGGTAAGCATTTTATAAGTATTAACTGTCGTCATTTATATGACCTTTCAATTTTCAACATTGCACTCATGTGTACTATTTTTCTTAATTTTCACAGCAACTGTGTGAGATAAATATTACTATATTCAGTTCAATGATGGAGAAAACAAAGCCAAAGAAATTGTGTCATTCCAGAAATCCCCAGCTGACAGAACTGATCTTATGGTTCTAACCTATTTCACCATGGGTCTCTGTAATCTAAGAAACTAATAGAACAATGGACTAACATGCTAAAAGTCAAATTTTAGGGAAATTATTTTGGTGGAATTTTGCAGAGTGAAATGAAGAAGGGAAAGAACCTGGAAGCAAGTTTATCAGGTTCTTGTGATAATCTAGTTTTTGGGTTTATGTATAAAAAAATCATATGCCAGAGCTATATCACTGAGAATTAAGAGAAATGACAATTAAAAGAGATATTATGAATTTTCTAACTTCCCAATTCATGTTCTTTCAGCTGTATTTAAACTTGAAACAAATAGAAGTATATGGCCCTTGATAAGAATCTATCGGGGTGGCTTTCTTCTGATTGAATTCCTTTTCCTACTGGGCATCAACACGTATGGTTGGAGACAGGCTGGAGTAAATCATGTGCTCATCTTTGAACTTAATCCAAGAAGCAATTTGTCTCATCAGCATCTCTTTGAGGTAATCAAAGCAAGATATAAAGTCTCACAATTCGCGTTTGCATTAGCTATAAAGCCGGTTTAGTGGGTACTGAAATCCATCTACTTGAAGAGGACTCATGACTTAATACTAAATACTTTTCTTACCTTTGTTTTATTAAAAAGATTTTAGAGTAATGGTAAAACTAAAATAATTTTTTCTCTTCTTTTTCCCCCCATCCTTTGTCAGATTGCTGGATTCCTTGGAATATTGTGGTGCCTGAGCCTTCTGGCATGCTTCTTTGCTCCAATTAGTGTCATCCCTACATATGTGTATCCACTTGTCCTTTATGGGTTTATGGTTTTCTTTCTTATCAACCCCACCAAAACTTTCTATTATAAATCCCGGTTTTGGCTGCTTAAACTGCTGGTAAGTCCAGAAATTTGTGTACCATTTTTAGAGTGGTGTATTGGTCATTGACTTCCTCCAGAATGAAACCAAGGCTGCTGTATTGCACAACTTCAGAAGGCTTGGTTCACATCGATTATAGTCTAAGTGAGTGGTGCCTCAGATCTAGGGGCAAAGAATGCAGTATGACTGGTACACCTGATGTTGCTCTGTGCAGTGTCTTTTTTTCCCTCCAGAGATGGAGTATGAAGTGTTCAGATCTTGAGGTGATTTTGCAAATTAATAATTCATGATTAATTCATCATACAGATTAATCAGCTGTGATACCATGTAGAATTCTGTTGTTTCCTTTTTAAACAAAGTGGTAAAACTTATTTTTCTGTTAAATTGATATAAGTAGTCCACTGAACATTTTTTAAAAGCAGTAGGAATATCTTGCCAGATCACCAACTTTAGCTTAAGAAACTGACTTTGATTCTCTGTTTATAATATGATTTCTTCTTCCACTTTATGTATTTCTTAATCTCAAAATCGTGCATTCTCAGCATTAGGATATAGAATTTCCTGCAGAAATGTTAGCTATATTTTTTATGATAGTGCAAAGATAGCTCTGGGAAGGGACTTCTGCTTACTCATAAATTAAACCAGCTCTGTTTGGAAATCAATTGGGAATGCTTTTATATAATTATTTCTTAGATTATTAATTACAACTAACAGTAGAATAAAAATTAGTGATTAAATTGACCAATCTCTACACAAACTTCCAGAATTCTCATAATTATTGTCTCACTTTTTTTTTTCACCTTACAAGATATACTGCCTTAAAAACTGTAGTTTTTATTTCTTTTTCTTTTCTATACCCCTTAGAGTTAGAATTTTTTTCTGTACACTTTCTATATATTACATTAACTACATTTTTTAAACCCTAAGACATAAAATACAGCCTTTTTATATATATAAAAAAGAGTATTCAAATAACAAGCAACCTACGTTCCAATATAGGTATGTATTTATAGCAATTAGGAAAAGAAAATGGTACAAATCTCCTTCATTTATTTTGCCAAAGATGTTATTTATTTATATTTATTTAGTCCACTAGGGTTTTTATCATATATTGAGACTCTCCTTCTTTTCCTTCAGTTTCATTAAATATAAATAAATAAAAAAGCAAATAATTTTCTTTAAGCATAGCATCACTAGGCCTAACTTTAGATTTGAATTGAGTGTGGAACTTAGATGCACAAGAATATTTCGATGGCGTAAAGTACACCATCACCTTTAATACATTTTGTCATCATCTAGAAAACATGCTTTTTAGATGACTTCTTTTTAAGACAGGAAAAATTTGAGCCATTTTTTCTCTCTTGAAATTTACTAAAATAAATCATTTCCAGATAGTACAATATTATTAGATTACCTTATGTTGAAATTATTTGTCTTTTTATTACTAGATTTTGCAGAGTTTTAAAACTGTTACTTGCTTTAAAGATATAGTATTCTTCTAGTTACAAAGAAATTAATCTAAGATTATAAACACCTGTTGTTTCCTGCCTCGATTATTGTGAAATCTTTATAAAGTTATTTTGAAGTGAGATTTGAAAGACTCAGAACACTTAGGTGTTAATATGATGGCATCATTGAAATAGCAGAATAATACAGATGTGTACATTGTGTGCAAGTGAGCATTTCCCCAGTGTATCCTTTTTTTAAATAGTGAGCTATAATTCATGCATGACCAGTTAATCTTATTAGCAGAATGATTCCTCATTTAATGGTCATTTATCTATGCATCTGCAGTGTTAGTAAATGAAGCCTTGTTTATGGAATAGGTTGGCAATAATAATATAATAGGAAATGATAGAATAGTAAAATGTACTAAAGCCTCATCCTAAAGTAAATTTGCATTTCCTTTTTTTATGTAATTTTCAGTGGGGAAAGAGCATATGCCACTTGGTCATCGTGGTAGTCACTTGGTGCCATTTGTATCCATATTTAAATTTTAATCTACTGAATTGATATATGCCACTTTCCTCCTCCCAAAAAGCTAAATAATTTTTTATAGGAAATTGATTTATTTTGATATTGTATGTCAAATTATTATAGTTTATTTACATTCATAAAGTCATATATCCTCTCTCCAGGTCTGCATTTTCCCTAATTGGAAATCCAATTAAGAAATATAAATACTGCCTCTGATTTGCTAAACAAAATATCAACTCATTCTTATAGAAGGCTACTTAAAGCTTTTAAATTAGAATACTTTGGTATATAATTTGGGAATTGGGTTTTTCAATATTTTCTTTAGTTGTATAGTAAAGTTTTTACATGTCTCTACTTATAAGAGTAGATTAGAGAGATGTTCTCATTTAATAATGCACTCTTCTGGACATCCTTTTTATAAACTATAAGGTTGGAACTGCTATTAATCCACATTTTATAAATGAAGAAACTGAGCTTCAGAGTCATTAAATGAGGTTACACAGTGAGTAATGGAGATGAGATATGAGCCCGGGCAGTCTGGCTCCATAATCTTTACTCTTAACCACTACCATTTAACAGCTAGACCTAGTAGTCACCTTATTTAAGATGATTAACTTTGATCAGGTAGATCAAACTAATGGAATATAAAAGTCAAATTTGGAAAGAATGTGGTTATTCACTAGCCTCTAAAAGTAGAAATTAAAACTTCATCTCTCCTTAAACTATTTATCTGCATTAACTTAGATGATGATGTTAGTGTGTATCCTTTGTAATAACTTATTAGTGGCTTCTGTGTGTATGTGGGAAAATATAAAATATCCAGATATGTATTTAGGTTTCTTAATACTATTGTTATCATTTTAATCAAAATAAGGTAGAAATTGAAAGACTTTAGCTAAAACTAGAAAGGAAAAAATTCTCAATGAAAAGGGGGAATTCAAATAAATCTAAGATGAATTGGATTGTGTAGATGTCAGGGAGTTAAGTATGATCTGTTTATTCTCTACCCCCACCCACCCTTATCTCTGAACTATTTGCTTCCTTTTTTTATTTGCAGGGTATTTTGCATATATATCCGTAATAGCACTTACTACAAGGTGCTCTCATTATTTCTTTAGATATTTATTTGTCCAGCTAGGCTGTGGGTCTTCGAAGTCTTTGAGAGCAGAGACTGTTTTCTCTGTGCCTCTACAATGCCTGACATAGAGTAAATAACTTAATCTTTGTTAAATGTGCGAATGACTATAATTATATTTTTCCTTCATTAGTTATATTATACCAACATTTACTACTCCCATCTTTCTTCTTCTTTCATTTTCTCTCTTCTTTCCCTTTCTTCCAGTTTCTGTTTTCATGCCACTTCCTTCCTTTTACAGTTCCATTTCTCTGTTTCTTTGTTTCTTATTTAATGCATTCTTCTCCTTTTCTGCTCTTATGAAGGTTTTCTGTATTAGCCAGGTTTTGAGGTAGGGTTTGGCAGATTGTGAGAGAGTAATGGTAGTCTGTCTCATGTCAGTGAAAAATAAAAAATTTTCTCTAAGCTACCAATTTTACAAAAGTCAATGGCTAGAGATTGAGTTAGACTTTCTGATCTTTTGGTGTTGTATCCTAAATTATCCCCTTATTTCTGACTCTTTGAATCTTCTAAGTCTATTCTATACTCTAGAGATTCTTAAAATACTATAAAAACTGGCACCAGAACCTCTTCACAGATAAATAACTGACTTCTCAACTCCTAACTGACCCCTCTTCCAAAAAAAAGTTTGCTGTATCTGGAGCTTCTGGTTGCAAACAATATAGCTTGTCTCTCTGGCCTGCTGCACAACTTATTGAAAAAATAAGCAGTGATCAAGAGACCAAGACATGAACTCAACATATCAGCTCTAGAACAGAACATCCCAAAGCCTATATTGTGTCTTGCAGATACCTGGTATGACTTCCCAAGTTCCAAGGCAATACCTGTCATAGATAGTTGACACCCAGGATTGATTTGTAATATAGCCATTTATCTCCCTAAAATTGTAAAGGGAAATATTTAAATAAAGAATAGAAAACAGCAAGTCTGAGAAGAGAGAGCTTAAGTCTCTCTTAAGGCTGAATATGTCTACTTAAATGAATATAGCTAGATGGATGGCAGGAGAGCTACAGATTTAGACTTATTTTCTCAAAACTGCTGCGCACTCAGAATTCTTTGTTTTGGGAGTCCATTTTTATTTATACAGGATAGAAAGGGTCTGACGGGATGAGGATTAAAGCTGCCTTCATCCTTTCTGTCTTCACTTTACTCAAGGCCTCTCAAAGCACTCTGCACAATTTGAGGCTATTTCTAGTGATTACATTAATATTGAATCCTGCCTCTCTGTCGTGCCAGGATTTCCCTTAGCAATAAATGGTGAACAGGTTTCCTATGATTAGATCTTGATGAGCTTGATGTAGGTCTTCTGTAAAATGGGAATATGAGTAATACTTAGCTCATAGAATTGTTATAGTTAGTGGATTTTGAGAAATGCATTATGAGAAAAATAACATGGATTAGTACTCAATACATTTAACCTGAATTCATTTATCATTGTTTACATAACAGTGGGATGTGGGCTGATTGTTTTTTGTGACATAATTTCAAGACAGATACAGTCACCACCATATCATTAGTGAAATGAAAGTGACTTTGGTTAGAGAATAAGGCATGCTTCAGATGATAGGCCATCATCTCTTCCTATCCTTTATAGTCAAAGAGCTTTGTATCATTTAGCTAAGCTCTCATCCCAGCTAAGATGGAAGCATATTCCAGAAGTTATCACAGCCTGTGGATCTCCAGCACAATTTACCCTGGAGCCTAACATTAGACTCCCATCAGTGCTTCTATTTTCTGCCAGTTTCCGCTTTTGCCTTCAGATCTTCCCACCTCTCTACTTTTTTTTTTCTTAACTGTAGCTATTCCTGCCTTCCCCCCACCCTCTTTATTCCCTCTCTTAGTTATGCATTCAACTCATTCCCTTCATTACTAATTCTCAAACTAGCCTCTGTTACCAGGTCCCTGTGCGTGTGATTGGTTCATTGATTTCCATTTTATCAACTAGAGTAATTATGCTACATGGTCAGACATGAATTAGAGAAATTTAATATGAATTTTCTTGTTTCTTTGTGTTCGATTTTTTTTCCTCCCAGTTTCGAGTATTTACAGCCCCCTTCCATAAGGTAGGCTTTGCTGATTTCTGGCTGGCCGATCAACTGAACAGCCTGTCAGTGATACTGATGGACTTGGAATATATGATCTGCTTCTACAGTTTTGAGCTCAAGTGGGATGAAAGTGGGGGCCTGTTGCCAAAAGATTCAGAAGGTAGGGTATGAATGTGCATCTACACTACTGAACTGCCAATGTAAACCAAGAAATATTGGGAATGATAACTGAGACTTTTAAGATCATGGTGAAAACTCATCCAATGATATTAAATGTACTTGGCATTCTTTTTTCTGATATAATTTGGCTCTTAAACTATATGTTATGATTTTAGCCATCCATTTGCCAAGAGATTTACAACTTACACTTAAAGAGTTCTAAAAATAAAGTCCTAGTACACTGGTAGTTATATCACAAAATGATTTATTGCCAGCAGTTGCCATCATAGTATTACTTTATGGTGATCAAAAATACTGGTTATTTAGAGCTAGATCAAATGCTTTGAAAAAGTCATTGTAGATTGTTTTTTAATTCTTATCGGGGACCTTGTTTTCCTTTTGATTCTTTTTGCCACTCTTAGTTTATGCCAAGAGTTCAGATTATTAATGAATTTTGCCTTAATGGCAGAGACCAAATAGACAGCTTATGTAACATATGACTAACAAAAGTTAATGAAGCTGGTGCCAACACCTTTTCATTGATTGCCAGGAGATGACAACTGTATTGTAGGCTGATCTCTCTATAATACATTCTCAGAATTTGAAAAAAAATTGATACACCAATTTCATTTTTCTCATTTAAACATACACACTCTGCTCTTTGTTTTTTTAAAAGAAGTGTAGCATGAACAACTTCTAGTGGGTATGTTATATTATAGTGGTTTGGAATACACTCATCTTCTAATTTTATTATGATTTTACTGCACTCCACAGAAAGTGATTCCAGAAGAGATAGTCAGAAACCTGAGAGGGCATATTTTCCCACTAGCTCCTTTGTATGTATTTTACCTTCTCTCCTTGGCTTATCTACCACTAGAAAGTTTGAGAATATAGTAGTTGCAAAGAAGAAAGTGATTCTGAAACCCAGGCTCTCTGCTTTTATGAACTCGCTAGTAGTTACAATATACAACTAAATCATGTGAACAAGTTATTATTTTTTTTAGTTATAATTTTTTCTTCTTTGAAATCTTTACAGAACCAGAAATTTGCCACAAATATACGTATGGTGTGCGGGCCATTGTTCAGTGCATTCCTGCTTGGCTTCGCTTTATCCAGTGCCTGCGCCGATACCGAGACACAAAAAGGGCCTTTCCTCATTTAGTTAATGCTGGGAAATACTCTACGACTTTCTTCATGGTGACGTTTGCAGCCCTGTACAGCACTCACAAAGGTATTCTCATTGACTGTGAAGAGGTTTTTCAAAACCTAATTTTCACTACTTGAATCTATTTACTCTGGTTTCTTTTTCATTTGTCATGCTTTTTTCCCACTGAAGTTCTAGTCTCCTCAGTTATATTGGTTTGTTCTTGAACACAATTTTGGTCTGATTCCAGTATTTACTAACAAGTACCATTAAAAAAAATCAAAGTCATCCACAATAAGAGTATTTGTGACAACGTTTGAAATCCTGAATTATGTTTAATGAGTTCAATCAGTGGACACCTTGGATTTTTATTTGGTTTTTGACTTGTTGTTCATTAATGAGGTTGGGAAATGTTAGGTGAAAAAGAGTCCCTCTGGCAATCCATGTATATTTTTAATCGCTTTTCTTCACCAAGATATAAGAATTTTCCAGCCCATTTAACTGCAAATTGAGTTCTCTGATCTCTCTAGTTTCTTATCTCCATGGCAACCAGTTATTACTTGAGACTGCTCTTCTGGTGGGAGGAGAAAAAAGCTTTTAGGTTCTGAGACACATGCAGTCACTCCTTTTGAATTTTTAACCTTTTTCCAAGAACCATCCATCAAAGATCTCGCTTCCTTTTACTAAATGCATTACTTCGTCTATTTAAATAATCAATATCAGCCCACATCTTAAAGGCTGCACTCTTATCTGGGGGTGGTAAAGAAATGTTACTAGTTAAAAGTATTACAATTATTTTTAAATACTTCAGCAAATTTTTTTTAGTGATTTTTTTTTTAATTGAGACTGCATTTTAAGAGGCTTAGTGTTCTAGAATTGCTGTTTATCTAAAGTGTGCCTAAATGGTCATGAAAGATTTGGAAGGTGTTTTTTGGTAAAGCTTGCAGTTTGGTCCAGCAGACACTTTGTAACATACTTCCACTTCCTGCAGTAGATTCTGTGATTACAGTAATATTGATAAAGCAGCCAATAATCTTACTATGTAGACACCCTTAAATAACTTAACTTATTAAATGATAATTTGACTAAGTGGCTCTGTGAAAGAAACACATCTTCAAAGCTCCCATAATTTTAACTCTTGATGAGGAATGCTGTTATTCAGTCTAGCCTGCCTCATTGTTCAGAAGGTTATTTATTACTAAAGAATTTGTAAGTCAGACAACCGATTTGAACATGGTATGAGTCATGAACCCTTAATTTTCTCCCATTCTAGGTAAAAATAAATACTGTTTTTTGGTTGAATATTTAGTACATAGCTTTAACTATATTGATACTATTCAGTAAGAAGTTGAAAATCTGAATTCTTCAAATCTGCAAATGCTTCAAATCTAGAAGCTGATGGCTAGAAGCAGTAGTTTGGATAGTGTTGTGGTCTTCAGATTTTTTTTTTTTTTTGCTCATGTACCCCTTCAAAGAATTCTTAAACTATATTTTTATTTTATCACTTTTATTTTTGTGTTTTAAACTATATTGCTTCTTGGACATTTTTAAAATTGCATCTGAAAGTTTTCATCTTAAGTTTAAATAATTACCAAAAAAAGTAGTTTCTAATTTATTTGAAATAGTCACAGTTTAAAACAAAACTGTTATATGTTTCTATTAAATGTATCCAAATATTCTAAAAATAAAAGCATAATACCATGATTTATTTTTTAAATGAAGCAGTTTTTAATAGTTAAAAATTTTACATGTTTCCCATTGACTTTATTTTAATGTAATATATTTTTATGTTTTAATGACTGTTGTCTGAGACATACATATGTAAATTATTGATTTCCTGTTACTAGAAGGTGCTAAGAGATTACATTTTTTCTTTCTGTGTTATAATTGTCATTACCTTGATGATTATCTGTAGTTGATCAAAGTAACATTATAAATGTATTATAAATTTTAATAATTATATGTAAACAATTCTTAATGAGATAAATTTGGATTATTAATATTGCATTTTTCAGTTTTTAAGTAAACTGTGAGAAACTTTTATAACATAGCTATGTGCATAAGAATAGAAATTTTGTTGTAGTGTGACTCAGTTTTTTTGGACAAATCCTGAGTTATATGCCAAAAAATGGCATAGTAGCCTATCATCAATAATTATTTTTAGTGACCTATCAAGATTATTATTTTTTTTTTGCTGCAAATAAATTCAATAACGTAAAGAATTTAGTATAAACTGAATAAAAAAAGATTTGTTAACTAGACACTCTAGAGTCTTTCACTTTCTATTTCTGGACAGTATACCAAAAAGCTTGAGTAGGATCAATCATATGATAATTAATTTTTGAAGCTTCTTGTTTAGCCCAACATACTCAAGAAACAATTAGGAAAATCAAAATATTGTTAATTTCAATAACATTTGCCAATACGGTATTTTTTTTTAATGAATGTTTTTATCTTATCACATTTTTTAAATGTATTTTTGAAAAAAGTCTTGGAGCTGCAGATTATACACTCAACCAATTTACAAAGAATATCTGCCATATACGCACTCAGAAAACCAGTTGGCCACATCAGGAAAAGTTTTGAATTAAATTAACAATTACACCCCTTTTTAAACACCTTACTTCTTAATTCTAATTCTGAGTTAGGTAGATAGTTGAGTGAGTAGGTGCGAGCATAGAGAGAGAGAGAGAGCAAGCGTGCATTCAGTAAGTATTATTGAGAATATTCTATGTATCAGGCTTGTCAGGCATAAAAATAGAGCAACAAACTAAACATGGTTCTTGCCTTTAAGAATTTATAATCTAGTAGGGGAAATAGTCAAGTAAAAAAGAATTAATTGGTTGCACAACAATGTGACCATACTTAAAACTTCTGAACTGTACACCTAGAAATGGTTAAGATGATAAATTTTATGCTATGTGTTTTTGTTGTTGTTGTTGTTTACCACAATAACAATAAATTTTAAAGATGAAGGTTAAGAGATAAGCAAAATACCAGAACAGCCTACATACAAGTGCAAGTCTCTAACTCAGCTTTTAGACCTCAGAATGAGAAGTACAGAGAAGACTTCCCAGAGGTGATAGTTAAGCTATCTCCTATTGTCTATATTGACTTCAGGAAGATTCCAGTTATCCCATTATGTGTTTTGCCCAAGGCCATGTAATTCTGAGGTTACTATTTCCTAGTTCTAGTCATCTTCAGCCTAGGGCTTCCTGCCCTCCCCCTCCATAAAACCATACCTTTAAATTAGAGGAAATAGTATCTTTTCTGTTTACTTCACACATATGATGTAAATGATGTAAGAATTAAACATGAAATTACCTTATGCACTCTAACTTGCTATACAAATGGAATTTATCATTAAATGAAGTATAAATTCTCTTTGCTGTATACAGCTGATATATGTGTCTTTCTTTATGGAAAGTCTTTTTAAGATAAATGCTTATGATTTATCATAATCATATCCCTAAAAATAAAGAAAAATACTTTTTGTAGTTGCTATCTATTAAATATTTAGATGATGATGATGATGATGATGATGATGATGAAGAAGAAGAAGAAAAAGCATTAAACAGATCGGGGAAAAATGGAAAGACAATTCAGAGGGACCATTGACAGAAAATTTGACATTGTGTGATAATCAAAAGTAGAATTTGATTTCTTTTGTTTTCTTGGACAATATTCCAAGAGAAAAGACATCAAAAACATAAACTTTGGAAATAATCATTGAACCAAAAGAATAGATTCTGTATGGTTAATTAGGTAGATCTTTTTCTGATGAATGTGTTTGTGCTATTGCAGAACATAAATTTTATGAGAGGGGAAGTGTAGAAAATGGTGAGGTAAGCTTGTTCAGACCCAGGGGTCTGTCTTTTGAGTGTACTAGCCTGTAAGAGTTACCATAGTAACAGCATTATTGGGGGTATTTTCAAGATTTTTTCTAAGGTTATATCTTATGTATACATCAGGGGTCCCTAACCCGCTGAGCCAGGGACCTATACCTCCCTGGCCTGTTAGGAACCTGGCCGCACAGCAGGAGGTGAGCAGCAGGCGAGGGAAGCTTCATCTGTATTTGCAGCTGCTACACGGCGCCAGCATCAACGCCTCAGCTCCACCTCAGGTCATCATCAGGCATTAGGTTCTCATAGGAGTCCTTGGTGCTAAAAAAGTTGGGGACTGCTGATCTACATGATTTGTAAAGATAGAGGCACAAGAGTTAACTCTGTACCTAGAATCATTTTTTAAAAGGTGAGAGAGATGGTTTAGACCCATTTTAAGGAGACTATGATAATATTGCAGATAGCTCACACTTGTTGCAGTAAGAAGGAAACACATTTTAAACATTTTAGTATATTTTATTTTCCATCACTGACTTTAGAAACAAAGGAATGTAGCTAGCAGCCAATCTCCATATTTTAAGAATTCACACTTCATTACAAACCTAAATTTGATGCCAACTCCTACAAGTTTTTTGTTGGAATTGGGATTGAAAAACACAAAAAAGTGTTTTAAATGGTTTTTTGTGTGTCCTTGAGGTTTCTTGTCTTTGGAAGGAAAAGCCTGGGAGGTACAATAACAGAAAAAGCCATCATGTTGTATTTTCCAACCTGGTTCTGAGGAGAGTGCACTTCATTAGATTTTCAGTTTTTCATTTACACTTTGTAACATTCTAAAATACTCATAAATTCTTAGTAGATTTTGTTCTTGCTATTCTCTGAATATATAGAATAAAACTTCTTTTAAAAATACTTTGTATTTTTAAACTTCTTCATTAGCATTGCTAACAAACATTTGCTGTTAGACTTTTAAAAATACTTGGGAAAAAAGAGAGTTTCTCTGCTGTCTTAAAAGCTGAGCACATTTATGTTTGTTCCTTGTTTTCTAGTGTCCAAATCCCTGCTAGATCCTTTCTTGTTTAATATTCTGTAAGGGGCACTGTGCCCCCTAATGAGGATTCCGAAGCAGTAGTTCAGTGCCTTCAGTGCAAATAGTTATTTCATTGTTTTGAGTGAGCACACATCGTCCTGAAGTGCTTCCTCTGGGGATATATGGCCAGTTCATTACCCTATTTCTATCCTGAATAATAGACTGATATGCCCAAATTTCCAAATTTTAGGCATATTGTAATAAAAGCACGATTTAAAAATTTCTCTGGGGAAACATTTGTTTTACTAATTTTTAAAAAGATAAACAAAAAATGTCAAAAGTCATTTGGATTTTTTTTTTGGCTTACTATTGAAAGTAGCTCAAATCTAACCCTTTTAAAATGTGATATTCTGTTGTAATTTCTCTAGCTTAATGCAAACAAGAAATAGATTATTGTATCACAAGAAATAGATTATTTTAGGATTTATCATTTGTCAATATTGGCTTAAATTCTGCTGATGCCATAAAATCAAATATAAGGTATTATTTGCTTCTGATTATTTGACTAACAAGTATTTCTTGAGTAGCTTTTATCTGTTTGGCCTTGTACTAAGTTTAAATGGTTTTATAAATATTAAACTAACAATCCCACTTATATGTCACCTTAAATTACTTTAAAAATATTCTAGCTTTGAATTAATTAAATTTTTTTGTATCTTCCATCCTGCCCCTACTTTCTCCCTAACCCCTGGCAGTCATTAATATGTTCTCCATTTAATATTTTTTTCATTTCAAGAATGTTATATAAATGGTATCATGTAGTCTTGTAAGTCACCATTTGAGATTTTTCCACTCAGCATAATTCTCTGGAGACTCATCGAGTTTTTGCATGAATGAGTAGTTTGTTCCTGTTATTTTATTGCTGAGTATTATTCCATGGTATGGATGTACTAACAATTCACCCACTGAATGACACTTGTCTTGTTTACAGTGTCAAGTATTATGAACATATATATATATACATATATATGTATATATATGTATATATATGTATATGTATATATATGTATATATGTGTGCATATGTATGTGCTATAAATATTCATGTACAGGGTTTTGGTGAATGTAAATCATCATTTTTCTGTGATAAATGTCCAAGAGTGCAATTGCTGCGTAGTATGTTAGCTGCATGTTTAGTTTTTTCAAAAGCTGCCAAACTATTTTCAGAGTAGCTGTACCGTTTTACATTCTCAGTAGCAATGTATGAGTGATCTGGATACTCCACATCTTCCTAACCAGCATTTTATAATATCACTATTTTTTATTTAAGCCATCCTGATAGATGTGTAGTGAAATCTCATTGTGACTTTAATTTGTTGACTCTTTTCAAATGCTTATTTGCAACCTGTATATCCTCTTCAGTGAAATGTCTGTATCTTTTGCTCATTTACTAATTGTTTCGTTTTTTTATTGTTGAGTTTTTAGAATTCTTTATATATTTTAGATCCTAGGTCTTTGTTAGATAATATTTACAAATATTTTCTCCCAGTCTTCAGCTTGTCTTTTGTTTTTAATGATTAATAGGCTTGATTTTTTAAATATAGTTTTAGATTTACAGAATAAATGAGCAGATAATACCTGAAGTTTCATATATCTGCTCTACCTTCATCCCACTACACTCTCAGAATTTTCCCTATTAACATCTTTTATTAGTGTGATACATTTGTTACAATTAATAACTAATATTGATTATTATTAACTGTAGTCTCTAGTTTACATTAAGATCCACTCTTTGTGTCTCATAGTTTTATGGGTTTTGACAAGTGCTTAATGACACGTTATTTACCATTATAGTTTTATACAGAAGAATTTCATTATCCTAAAAATCTCCCATGCATCACCTGTGCATCCCTCTCCTTCCTCCCTCTGAGCAACCACTGATCTTTTTGCTAGCTCAAGATTTGCCTTTTTCCAAAATGTTGTATGGTTGGAAACATACAGTATATAGTTTTTTGACTGTCTTCTTTCACTTAGGAATAGGCATTCTTACAATGTCTTTTAGATTCTTCCGATGTCTTTCTGTACTTGATAGCTTATTTCTTTTTATTCCTGAATAATATTCCATTGTATGAATGTACTAGTTTGTTTACCCATTCACCTGTTGAAAGACATCTTGATTGCTTCCAATTTTTTGTAATTATGAATAAGTCTACTGTAAGTGTCTATGTGCTGATTTTTATGTGGTCATAATTTTCAACTCAACCTAGGATTATAATCACTAGATCTTATATTAAACTATGTTTAGCTTTGTAAGAAACTGCCAGACTGTCTCCCAAAGTGGCTGTACCATATTTCATTTCTGCCAGCAATGAATAAAAGTCCCTTTTGTTCCACATCATTGACAGCATTTATATGATCAAGTTTTGGATTTTAGCCACTCTAATAGGTGTGTAATGGTATCTCACTGTTATTTTAATTTTCAGTTCTCTAATGACACATGTCATTGAGCATCTTTTCATATGGTTATTTGCCATATGTGTATCTTCTTTGGCAAGGTAACTGTTCAAACCCCTTGACCATTTTTTAATTGGGTTGTTTTATTGTTGTCTAAGAACTCTTTGCCTAGCCCTAAGGCTTATAGGTTTTCTGTGTTTTTTTCCCTAAGAGTTTTAGTTTTATGTCTTACATTTAAATTCATGATTCATTTTGAGTTAATGTTTGTGTATGGCATGAGACAGGTTGAGGTTCATATTTTTGCCTATGGATGTCTAATTGCTCTACCACCTTTTGTTGAAAGGGCTGTCTTTTCTCTATCAAATTGCTTTTGTTCCTTTCAAAAAATCAGTTGGGCATATGTGTGTGAGTCTTTCTGGACTCTCTATTCTGTTCCATTGATTTGTGTGTATCTATACCTTGCCAATTCCACACAATCTTGATTAATGTAGCTATATAATAAATCTTGAAGTTGGGTAGACTCATTCTTCTGACTTCATTATTCCTTTTCAAAAATGTTTTAGCTATTCAAGTTCTTTTGCCTTTCTATATACATTTTAGAATGGTATTGTCTTTATCTACAAAAAGTCTTGCTGCGATTTTGATAAGAATTACGTTAAACCTACATATTAGTTTGGTAAGAATTGACATTTTTATTATGTTGCGTCTTTTAGTTCATGAACATGTTATCTCTCTACATTTATTTAGCTCTTTCATCAGAATTTTGTGTTTTTCAGTGTACGTCTTTTACATATTTTTTGAGTGATTGTAAAGGATGGCATATTGTTGGTATCCATGTGTTCATTGCTAGTACATATAGATACAGTTGATTTTTGTATGTTTATCTTATATCCTGTCACCATGCTAAACGCATGCATTATAAGGATATGTGTGTGTGTGTGTGTGTGTGTGTGAGAGAGAGAGAGAGAGAGAGAGAGAGAGAGAGAGAGATTTTTTTAGGATTATCTACATAGACAATCATGTCATCTACAGATAGAGACAGTTCATTTCTTTGTTTTCAATCTCTGTGCCTTTTCTTTCTTTATCATACTGTGCTGACTCGTGCTTCCAGTACTATATTAAGAGCAGATATCCTTGCCTTATTTCCACTTACTTGGGGGGAAAGCATTCAGTTTTTCATCATTAATTATAATAAATAAAACTTCCTCAGCTAACAGGTTTTTTGTTGAGGAAGCTTTATCAAGTTATCCTATATTCCTGTTTTTTCTGAGAGTTTATTTTTTTAATATCATGAATGAATGTTGAATTTCTTAAGTACATTTTTAGATCTTTTGATATGATCCTGTGCTTTAGCCTATTAATATGGTGAATTACATTATTGATTTTTGAATATTGAATAAAAACCTTGCATATCTGAAATTAACCACCTTGGCCAGGGTGTGTTCTTTTTCTATATTGTTGAATTCTGTTTGCCAGTATCTTGTTAAAATTTTTGTGCGTGTATTCATGAGGAATATTGGTCCAAAGGAGCTTTCTCCTTTTTTAGTGGTTTCAAAGTGGTTTCAACCAGCATTTAACCAAAGTGTATCTCAAACTTATTTTTATTTCCAATTGTTTCCTGGGCATATTTCACCTTTATGTCTCACAGATACCTCAAAGTCAACAGGTTCAAAACTAAACTCATTTTTTTTCCCAAAGCTTTTTTTCAGGCCCCATATTTTCTATCTTAGTTCGGACACTGTCCTACCCAGTAGCCAGATTAAAAATGAGGAGTCATCCTTGACTCTGTACCCTTTATCTCACCTTCACAATTTAATTCCTGCCAATTTTAGTTTCTAAATCTTTCTCAGTTTTGCCTGACCTCTCTATACCTGATACTTCCATTCTGTCCTAGTCCTCGTTATTTCTCACTGGGCTACTAAAATAGCCTTCTCAGCAATATACTACTTCTAGTCTTCACTTCTCAAACTCATTCTCCCCTATAATACCTAGGACCACACTATATAGCAATGTAGCTACTAACTACATGTAGCTACTGAGCACTTAAAATGTGCCTGGTCTAAATTAGGGTGTGCTGTAAGTGTAAAGCACAAATTGGATTCCAAATACTTAGAATGAAAAAAAAAGAGTATAAAAGATCTCAATTTTATATCGAATATATATTAAAATAGCATTTTAGATAGGTTAAAATATATTACTAAAATTAATTTTATCTTTTTCTTTTTAATATTAAAAATATGGTTACTAGGAAATATAATGTTACATATGAAACTCTTCTTCCAGCTTTTCACATAGCTGGCTCCTCCTTACTCAGGTATCAACTTAGAGACCTTCTGTGCATGGCCATTGTTTAAAGGAATCCTGCTAGTCATGTCACCATGTTCTGTTTTCTGTGGTACTTTTCACTGTCTGAAATCATCTTGTTTATTTGTATACCTGATACTTGTCTATTCCCACTAAAGTAGAAACTTCATTGGGACAAAAATTTGCCTATTAGTGAATAAGATTCACTACTGTATGCTTGGTACCCAAAATAATATGTGGTATATAGTAGGTGCTCATTTATTGAATAAATGACTGAATGACTACTCTGTTTGATATGGCTCTCCCAGCTTCATAAACCTGTTTAACTAAAGACTGTTGACTTTCAAGACTGATCTCAAACAGCACCTCTTTCAGGAAGCCTTTCTTGGCTGTTCGCGCTCCTGAAAGCCTAGTTTATTGATTTCTCCTCCATGCACAGTTCTGCAGTTACACTTAACACATTGTTTTTATTTACTTTATATCTCTCAATTATACTTAGCTCTCAATAGTACTTTAGTATATCTCATTCTCTAGAATGTACTTGCTCACCCAATCAGCATTCAGCATATGTTTATTTAATATACTAGTAATCTATTACCAGAGTAGGAAGGTTTGACTTGAAAAAAAGACTATTCACTTTCCCTTTACATAGTGCATCTTCTTCAATTTTAAAATATCCTCTCTGAAATATGGTTCAGGATGATTTCCATGTGTAATTTTTCTTTTTCTTTCTTAGCACTTTTCCTAATATGTTATTTTGTTTTATCTTTTCTATGCTGGCTTTGGGTACAAACTCTTAAGAACCTTATTTTTATTTGTTTTAGCTTCAATAGATGTCATTACCATAAATATGTCCAGTATAAATTATGCTTCTAACATGGCAGGTGTATAATAGAAACTTTGGGTGGAATAGCAATGACTTGATTTTCTGTGATTCTGAACATCATTAAAGTAGGCTACCAGAGTTAGCCAAGAGAGAATTAGATATAATTGCTTGCCTGAAGTGGTAATATTTTTCCAGTACATTCTCTGAATACCAATGAAGGCAGATGATTTCAGGGAGAAGCACTTCTCATTTGGGAGATGGGAAAGATCAAATAAGGGTAATAATTAAAAAGAGACCAAAATGTAGCAGATGTAGATCAGGTGTATGCTTATCATTGTTTGAAGAAGCTCGCAAGATAAAACATTACTTATTCTAAAATATTCTGTTAAAATGTTTGGTCTTTTAAACTCAGTATGTCCTTGTGTCTTTTTAATAGAAATTTTACAGAAATAATATGGGCTTAGAAAGGAGGAGAGCACCTAACCCATTGTACCATTTTAAGAATTATTCTCTAAGGATAGAACTTATATTTAAAATCTACAAGAAATAAAAGAAAAATAGCACATTTTCTTTTAGTTTTATTATTTCTTTTTTCCCTTTTCCCCTTGTAATCTCCCTTTATATAATAATTCTAACTCATTTTTAGTCATTAGGAAAGAAAATCAGCTTTCAGTAATAAGACTTGATATTACCGATAGTTGCTTGAGAAATACTTATTTTGTTATCTCCTGCTGAGTGTATCTATTACTGTATTCTCATTTTATTACTTTTTATAGCAAACAAAATGCTGGCTTTTTGCATGAATTAAATGAGATATCTATAAAGCACTTGGCATATAATAAGTATGTAATAAAAAAGCAGTTGCAAATATAATTTACAGCTAAGTCACTTGTCTTTATCTCATTGTGTATATCTTGTTTTGAAAATATGAGACGAGCACGAGTTTTATTAAATTGCTAAATTTGCTTTATTTTATACAAACCATAATGGATGAGTTATAGGTTTTAATGCAACTATGATGCTAATAATTTAACTATACTACTCGGCTAGACCCTGTGTCTGTCTATAGACTGAAATAAACATATGTCAAACACATCCAAATAAACCTAGACAATAAATATTTTGTTAGCCTTTTTAAGCTGATGATTCATGTGACACAATGTAGTAGTATAAATATTCAGCCCAATTAGCTTTTGATGACAAAACATTTTGTGGAAATAATTTAAACCTGAAAATATGTTTATATCCAAGCTTGACTGTTTAATAGAATCTCTTGTGAACTATTTAAAAAATATTTGTTTCTGTTTCTTACCACTGACTTTCCAGAAGAAGAAGCTGAACAATGGTGTACGATATATGTTTGACACACCAGCTCTCTGGTGGGAGTTGGGATAGAGAGCACTGATTTGCAGCTTTTGCTGATATCCAGTGTAAAGACTTCCACCATCGCCAGTTTCAGGCTACTAAGATGATAACATTGAACGTTGGGAAAGGTGTATAGCATTGTATAATGTTTCCATCATGCAGATAACAATAAATATATATAACCTAAGACAATAATAATAGCAAAATTTAGTAAAATAATTATGAAGTGGCAAATTTTGAGTTTTTATTACCTTTGTTTTTAATATAACTAATTGTAAGTTTATGTAATTTATTTTTTAATAATGACTGTGTTTAACAACTAGCTTACAAAGTTTTCGAAAGTGTAACAGTTAACTCTCATGAGTTGGTACGAACTGACTTACACAACGCTGGAGCTCTGAGATATTTATTTTGTTTTTTAACGAACTAATTCTAATGCAAGAAACCTGCCAACCAGTTATTTTTCTAAAATACAGATCCGATTTTAAGGCCCAAGAAGGCATTCATTCCACAGTCAGAAACAAAATGTTTTCCCCATCCTCATTTCAGATCATACCCATTTCCTTACAGCCTCTATTTCACTCACACTGGGTTTAGATTACTTGCAGCTTCTCAGACACACATTGTTCTTTCCCACCCTCATGCTTTTTATTATCTTCCTTCAGCCTTGAGTGACCTTGCCTCATCTGTCTGACTTTTGCAAGACTATTTATTTATCTTTCTAGAAATAACTCAAATGCTACTTCCTCTCATTTCCAACTATTGGAAACATTCCCATTTTCCTTGATGTTCTCATAGTACTTTGTTTATAATTCATTTTGAGCTCAAATTTATTTATCAATAACAAGTGGTTGTTTCACCTACTAGATTATAAATCTCCAGAGAATGCTTTTGAATCATACTGTACTTAACACTTTAATACCTAAAAACAATGTTAATAAACACTTGTTTATTTTAATAGGCAGGATTATAGATAATAGATGGTTCATCCTTTACTTTCTGTGCCTTTGAGAAACTAACTAAAATTTAAACATTTTTTGAATTAGATGTTTTGTATCTTTTTTCATGATGATTCAGGCCTGTATTAGTATTTATTTACCTACGTCCTGCACCTAGAGAACACAAATAACATCATGATGACTCTAGAGCTTAACAATGAAGAATTTCATTAGAGAATATATGAAGCATTTAAGAGTGAAAAAAAGACTAAGTTGTATAACTACATTTGCAAATTATTTTTATTCTGATTTAGCGCACTTTATTATGTTCTCAGCATCAAGCCAAAAGTTACTTTATAGTGTTCATAGCACAAAGTCAAATTAGGTCTTTGTATCCATAAACAACCTCTGTAAGCAGCAAAATATTGTGCTTTGTTTTGTGATTTGAGAGATATTTGCTTTCATACATATTCCTAAGGATAAATTCTTAATCAATTATTTTCTGATATTTTATCTAGAATTAAAGTTATCTGATTGCCATCACAATAAGTATTGACAAGGTGTAAGTGTATGAAGGAAATGTTGTTCTAAAGTAAAAACAATCCAAGAATTTCTTGAAGCATATTTAGTACATTCCTTGTCAGTAATGTTTCATAAATTTTTTTTATCTTTGACCTTAAGCTGCCACCTGATGGCAAAAATTAAAATGACATCTTTGTAATATTAAAAACCTACCATCGCAGTTATTTGGGTTTTTATATATTTAACATAGAGCCTCCAAAATTCCAAATGAACATTTCTACAAATTTTATGTATTTGATAAATGTTTGGTGATTACTTTGGACTTCAGGAGAATCAGATTTATTATTTAACCTTTGTGAGACAATAATCCTACTAGGGAGATTTGTTTAAAATCTACTTTTTTTGATGGCGCCATATAAAGAATCTGTTCTTTAATTACTTTTATTTAATTAAGAATTTTGCTTAAATATAGTAATTTGCTCATTCCCTTTTCTTTCTTCAGAACGAGAGCACTCAGACACCAGGGTATTCCTTTACCTGTGGGTTGTCTTTTATATCATCAGTTCCTGCTATACCCTCATCTGGGATCTGAAGATGGACTGGGGTCTCTTTGATAAGAATGCAGGAGAAAACACCTTCCTCCGGGAAGAGATTGTATATCCCCAAAAAGTATGTACAGTGTTTGTGTTTGTTTAAAAAAAAACAAACCCTCAGGTGTACTACCAGCTAAATCTTATTATAATATATACCAACCTAATATAATTAGGAAAAAATAACTACTTATGACAAAATACTCATATATTTAGTCAGCAAAAATATGTCAGGTGTTTACTGTGTGCTGGGCACTATAGAAAATAAAAATAAAATTAAATTCTGGTTCTCAGGCCATGAACTATATTATATTCTAAACAGATATGTAAACATATTGCAGTACAGTGTAATAAGGATTAAAATATAGGAACAAATGGCTTATCAGAATTTATGATTTATTTTTGAATATGCATTTTCCTCCACTTAAATGCCCTCTCTTCCCTCTGCCTTGCAAACTCCTGTTCCTTCCTTTAAAAAGTCAATTTTAGTGTTACTTTTTTTATTTCTTCAAGCATGTTTAGCTATTCATCCTAATCCCATTTTACGCTGTACAAATTTTCATTATAGCAGTTATCACATTGTATGATAATTATGTTTGGGTGTCCATATCCCTCACTGCCCTGCGTAGTTCCTGGTGTATAGTAGACTTAATGTTTGTGGAATGAATGTATAAATACGTGACCAAATGAGCTGGGCTATGAAAGCACAAAGGAAGGGGAGTGCCTGACTGTTTGGGCGCATCAGGAAAGCTGCTCCTTTCATTTATTTCAACCAGCTTTTGTTAAAGTGCCAATTCAATCTGAAAATATATGGATAATTTCTTACGAATTATTTTAGGATTTTATTTATATGTGAATAAAAAGATGAGAGAGGCTGAAATAAAAAGCCAAAGACCAAGAATATCTTTACGCAGATATTGAAAGAAATTAAACAAAGAACTGGAAATCCTGATAAGTAGAATTCTAATTCCAGCCCACTCACTGACGAGCTAGCTGTATAACTTTAGTCAACCACACTACAGTGTATTCTCTTTTGTAAGACAGAATGTTATACTAGGTTATCTTGATCTTTTCCCAATTCTAAAATTCTGTGATGGGAGGGGAGTATAGATTGGGTTACTCATATTTTATACTATGTCAGAATGTCACCAGTACCTCAAAATGGTACTTTGAAAAGGGTGTGAATGTGTAATATTCCACTAGTAAATAGGGAAGGTTGTTTTCAATTATGAGGATGGAAGATAAGAGACAGGAGAGTGGACCCAAAGAATGATATGTAGGGCAACCACAGATAAGCAGATGAAGGCACAAAAGGGGATATTAGTTGATGGTGATCTTTTTTAATGTAAGCTATACCAATAATCCTAATGTGCAGACTTAGACTATATGATCAAGATACTAGATATAACTTCATAAATCTCATTTGAAAAGAAAATCAGTAATGGTGAGCACAAGTCAGAGAGCAGACATGAGCTCAGGTAAAAATGATTCTTTTGTGCTCACTAGATGTATGTGCCTTATTGCTCCTTATATTGTTCTTACTTTACTGAGAGATAGAATACATTGTAATGCTGATTGCTTAGATGAACTGTTTGTATCTTTATATAAATGTTAAACCAGTCGTCCTTTTAAATAGTTATAATTTACTTGTTTCTATGTGATAAAATTAGTAGATGTTTTCAATTAGTTTCTTTATTATTACATATTTCATGACCCTGGAAAGTAAAGTCTGTGCTTTCCTACATTGTAATTTGCAAATTTATGAGAAAAAATGTTCTGCTGGATTGCCATATCTTTTTCCATTTTAAAAAGGCAAATATGGGAATAAAATTCACTCCACTTAAAAAAAGAAGAAACTATTTGTGGAGTCCAGTGGAGCTTCTTTTAAAAATTAAGAACACATCTATATGAACCTTAAAATCAGTTCTTAGGAATTAACAGTGCATAATGTTGAGCACCACATCCAAGTCCAGGAAACATTTTTATTATTTCCATATTAAAACTTAACTTTCCTGTGTCTCTTGACCTCAAGTTAAATGATTCCTCCTAAAAGACTTTCACATTTTTGGTAATATCAGCTCCTATAAACTGTGGATGAGCTTAAGACTGACTCTTAAAGGCACATGAAATTGTTTCTTTACTGAGGCCTAATAAAGAGTTTACTGAATGTGAATTTATCCAAAAAATTCATTATCACTATATTGGATGGATGGGAGAGATATACTGATGTGTTAAAATCTTCATAAAATCTATCGTAAACAGTCCATGGATAATGTCTAAAATTGATCAATCAAGATACAGTAATATACACACATTATTTAGAACTAGGATAACTACTAGGAGAAACAACTGCAGTTTTTTTTAAATGTCTCTAGAGAATGGGGAAAGAAGGTGGCAAAGGGACTGTTTTTTTGTTGTTGTTATTGAGAGCCTTGATAACATGACTAGTATTGGTTAAAATTTTTAAAATAAAATGAAATCTATGGCTTAATACATAGTAGTTCCAATTCCCATGAGGTGTCACAGCCTTTAAATACATATATTTGAATAGCTAGTTATCCAGAGATTAATAATGAGCTAATCTATGAATTATGGTTCTGGTGTATTGACAGTTTGTATACTTAAGACTATGTAGCTAAAATTGGACTACTAAATACTGGGTACTAGTACTTGGAAGAATTGGTTAATTGAGTGCTGTTTTCCCCATGTAAAATTGGAACATTCCTTAAATTCATCCATGTTTGTGAAATTCAAGCCAAATTTCATTTACTGACATCAAAAAGCAAGGCAAAACCTCCTTCAAATACAGTGTAAAGCAATTTGAAAATAAACTGTAAATAGCACAATTAATCTGGTAATCTTTTCTAATATGAGTTATTGAGTCGGTAGCATATCATATGCATATGTCATCTCAGTCAGATTGAGGATCTCGTTGGGCTTATATTTCTGGGATCTAGAAGAGAGCCTGGTATGCAATATGGGAATGAAATGTGTTGGTTAAATGATTACTGAAATTCAATAAAACTTCATTTTGAATATTGTGCAATTTAAGAAAACTAAAGCTGTGAAATCTTTCTAAAATACAAAATAAACTTTTTCCTCTTTAATCTGTGCTTGTTGGTAAGACTTGTGTGAGGCTTGTTGCTGTGATAGTTGTACTTTTGTGTGAGAAACGTGATTGAGTATACTCAATTTACTTACTATACTCAATTTACTTACTATTCCTCAATTTACTTACTATACTCAATTTACTTACTATTCCTCAGGCCTATTATTACTGTGCCATCATAGAGGATGTGATACTGCGCTTTGCTTGGACTATCCAAATCTCAGTTACCTCCATGACTTCGTTGCCTCATTCTGGGGACATCATTGGTACAGTTTTGGCCCCCCTTGAGGTTTTTCGGTAAGTAAACTACCAAAAAGTTTGTCAAAGATTCTTTTTATCTAAAAAATGTTTAAATTTAATTGATTAAAATTTATGCTTGAAAACTTAAATTTTACAACTTTTCTCAATCTTACCAGCCTCAGAGTTAGAAGATCCTGTAAGAGTAAGAGATCAATTCTTAGAAAATTAAAATAATTTTAATTTTGACGACTTATAATAAGCTTTTTTAGAATTGGCATTCATTGGAAGGGTCATGAATAGAAATTGGGAGCTAAAAAGACTTAGAACCAAAATTAAATTTAAAATATTTTGAGAATCATTTTTTGTAATTTTTCAATCTCGGTTATTTGGCCCACATTTCTCAATGGAAACAAACAACAAAAATGTCAGATAAAATGCTTGTTAAATTTTCCTAAAAACATCAGTGATCTGACAAGATAGCCCAAAATCTAAGTGAAAGCAGATGTCCCAAGATAAGTAGAGCACTAGAGCCAATTTTAGCACTGAAGAAATTTGCCAAACTAGAGACTTGAGATTCAGTTGTGATAGCCAATTGAAAATTTGTATGCAGCTAATAACATAGCTTAAAAATATGTAAAACAAAAGTTCATGTTGCTGAAAAGTAGTAGATGAATTTACAATTTTAGTGAAAGATTTTAACATTTTTCAGTAATAAACATGTAGTCAATTAAACAATTTGACCTAATTGATATATGTATAGAGCACTGAATACAACTACTAAATAAACGTTCTTTTAAATGCATGTAGAACATTTACCAAAATTAACCACATGTGGGGCCATAAAGGAAGTCTCAACAAATTTCAGAGGATTAAAACCACAAAAAGATAACTGAAAATTCCCAGATATTTAGAAATTTTGCAGTACATATCTGAATGACCCATAGTCAAAGTTGAAATTGCAATGGAAAATGTAAACATCTTGAATGAAATTGAAAATGTGACAAAAGAAAATGGAATGCAGCTAAAACCACGCTTAGGGGGTAATGTATAGACTTAAACGTAAATTAGAAAAAATATACAGCTCAAGAAATTAGAAAACTTTTAAAACAGCAAATCAAACCCTAAAGAAAATAGAAGGGAAGAAATATAAAGAACAGAAATGAATGGAATAGAAAACAAACATACAAGAGAGAAAAAGTATCATCAAATTTTTTAAAAGACTAATAAAATCAATAAAATGTCTAAACAGGACTGATCAAACAAAAAAAGGAAAGAAGGCACAAATTACCAATATCAGATATCTGAAAGAGTAATCTCAGTAACTTTATGTCAATAAATTTACAAATATCGATGAGATGGACAAAGTTTTCAAAAAGCACAGTTTATGAAAACCAATTAAGAAATAGAAAATCAGATTGACTTATATCTATGAAAGAAATTAAATCCATATTAAAATCCTTTCCACAAAGAAAACTGTAGGCCCAGTGAATTCTTCCAAATATGTGAGGAGGAAATATTATCAATTTTACACAAAATTCTTCCAGAGAAAAGAGGCAATAAAAGGAACACATCCCAGTTTATTTTGTGTAGCCATCATGACTTTGCTATCTAAACCTACAGGGATTATTCCAAGAAAGACAAATCTATGTTGTGTACAGAAATGCAGAAATCCTGAATATTAGCTAATGCGTCTAACAATATATAGAAAGGATAATACATCACAACCAGGTTAGGTTCATTTTAGAAATGTAAGATTTAATATTCAAAAATCATTTAACATTGGAAAATAAGCCTGTGTAACTCACCACATAAATAGAATAAAGGGAAAAAACCAGGATGATTTACTGATGACATGATGGCATATGCAGAAAATTCAAAAGAATTTACAAGTAAGCTATTAAAATGACTGTAACTATGTCCCTGAATACAAGGTCAATATAAATATAAATTAGTGTTATTCTAAAACACAATTATGAACAACTAGAAAATGAAAAAAATTTTAAATCATACCATTTTGAATAGCATCAAAATATATTAAATACTAGAAATACATTTAATGGAAGATGTGTGTCTATGAAAATTGACAAACCAATTCTATAATTTACATGGAAACAGGATCAAGAATTTCTAAGACCATTCTGAAAAAAGCGAAGTTAAAGTTGTACTCTCAAATAGTAAGACTTATTAGATAGCTACAGTAAATAAGACAGTTTCTGGTGTGGGAGAAAGAATAGACAAATGATCTACTGGAAAAGAATAGGGAGTCCAGAAACAGATCAAAACATGCATTGACACAGTCTAATTTATGACGAAGGTGGCTAAATAACGATGGAGAAAGAGAGGTCCTTTAATAATGATATTGAGTCAGCTAGATCCATATGGGGAAAAATGAATCTCAGCCTCTTTGGCATACTGTATGCAAAATCAATTTAGGGTGGATTATGACCTAAATATGAAGGGTAAATCAATAAACTTCCTTTCTCAGAAGGGATATTAGTAGGGGGAAAAAAGTGAAATCCAAATAAAGTTTGGAGTGTAGTTAATAGTAATGTACAAACATTGATTAATTGTCACAAATGTACCATGGTAATGTAAGATGTTAACAATAGGAGAAGCTTGGATAGGGGTATACCTGAATTCTGGACTATCATTGAAGTTTTTCTATAAATTAAAAAACATTCTGAAATTAAAAGTTTACTAAAATTGTGAAAAAAAATAAAAAATAAACTCTCTTGAAGATAACATAGGAAGGGGCCATAAGAAATGTAAATGTTATATTTCTTATTTCCGAGTGGTAATTACACAAGCTGCATACTTAACAATTTATACACTTTTATATATCTATGTTATACTTGAATTTAAATGCTTGTTTTTTAAAAAACCCAAAAGAAAGGATTGTCTTTAAAAAATATGGCACTTAGATTGACAGCTGACTTCCCAAACAGCAACAGTGGAAGTCAGAAGTCATTAAAATATTATCTTCAGTGTGCTGAAAGAAAATACTGCCTCTCTAGAACTCTTACATAGTGAAAATATCTTTCACAAATGAAGGTGAAAGATACTTTCAGATCAGGTGGGATAGCATTCCTTTGAGTCAGGATGGGCACATTTATCAGAATGGCCTAATAAAATAAGATAGAACCTAGAAACATAAAGATAAACCCTAAAGATAAAGATTGAATCTGGAAACAATATATTTGTTGCTTTCAGTGCTCTCTGCAAACCATTTGTTAGCCCTTCTAAACTTTCCCAACTGTCTAGGTCCAGGACCTGAAACTCTTCATTACTACCAATATGTCCCCCACTCACTTCTTTCTCTTTCATCTATGCTGATTCATTAAAAAAAAAAAAAAAAAAAAAAAAAAATCTAGTTAAAAAAAGGTTTTTTTCCTTGGTTATTTCTTTTTTAAAAATTACTTGCTTAATAATACAATTAGATGTTCTATCACCTGTTTAAAACAAAATAAAAAAAAAACCTTCGAATCTACTTTCTTCCTCCAAATATTGCCCATTTTTCAAAACTCTTCAAAGAGATGTCTGTATTTGCTGTCTACAACTCTCTCTCTCTTCCCTCATTCTCTCTTTAATTCAACTTATCTTTTTTCCCAATACTCATTTTTGTTAATAATCTGTAATAATACCAAACTTATATATTACCTAGTATGTACCTGGTACTATTGTAAGCCCTTTATATTTATTAACGTATTGAATCGTCACAAAATCTTCTGAGATGAGTACTGTTACTGTCCCATTTTACTGGTGATACTGAAGAATAGGTTAAGTAACTCATCCAAGGTCATTATACCTAGTAGGTGGTGGAGCCATGATTCAAATAATCTAGACAGCCTCCCAGAATCTATGCTCTTAGGGCATGTGGCTCTCTTATTTTGCTGAATCCATCGTCAGTTCTCTGTGCTTATCTTAACTCTCTGCAAAGCACTTTCTGCACTTGATTTCTCAGAAAATACACTCTTCTGTTTCACTGACTCTTCTTTTCCAACTCCTTTATTGGTTCTTCTTCCTCTTCCCAAATTGTAAATGTTGGAGTGCTCCAGGATCTAACCTTCTGCCCTTATTTCTCCTCCACTTGTATTATTTCTAAGCTCATGACTCGAAACACTGTCCTTTTGCTGTCTCCAGCCTTAGACTCCCCTGAACTGCAGACATGTCCATCTAACTCCCGTATTTTTGTCTGGACTATCTAATGGCTCTAGCCCAATAGGAGCAACCCAGAGCTCCAGTAAATGGATTCACTGAGACCCCAAAACCAAGACACATCCCAGTAAGTCCTGTCAGCTCCTTCTTCATAAATAAATCCCTAGTCTGTCTGCTTCTCGTCACCTCTGTTATTACCACCTAGTCTTAAGTCTCCATCTCTTTCCTGGACTACTGCAACAGCTTCTGATTGGTCTTCCTTCGATTGTTCTAGGCTCCTAGTACAAGCAGGTACAATGATCTCTTTAAAAACAAATCACAGCATTCTCCTACTCAGAACCCTTCTTGTTTCCCATTACATTAAATCTAAACTCTCTACTATGGCACATAAGACCCTCTGTGAGTCACGTCCTTTTCTACCTCACCATCTTCATCGGCCATTTTAACCATTTTAACCTCCCCTTTCCACTCCAGCCCCGCTGGCCTTGCTGTTGTTTCAACATAGCAAAGGCCTTCCAACGTGGATGCTTTATACCTGCTGTTTGTTCTGCCTCAGACACTTTTCTTCAGGATTTTACATGACATGCTTCCTTTTGCATCATTCAGATTTTTGCTAGATTCCATCTCTTTAGAGAAGTGCGCTCTATCCCCTTGCCCTGCTTTATTTCTTTATTTATTTTTGATGCCCTTACCCTTAGCTGATTATTTATTATTTGCCTCTGCCACTAGAAATCACACCCCATAAGTGCACAGGCTTTGTCTGTGTTGTTTTCCTGTCATATTGTAGGCACTTAATAAATATGTGCTCAATTAAATGAAACAATGAATACTTTGCAACTGCCTTCCGTGAGTCCTTCCTTTTGCCCACTTCATTCTCATGTCCCCCCTTCACCACACCTTTTCCTATTTTATTTTAATATTCTGGCCCTTACTTCCTCATTTTTGTTAGTCTCTGTGTGGAAACTTGTTTTACTGGAAAGTTTACAGGTTATAGTAGTATGTTCATATTTTATAAGTGATTTGCCTCCTCTACTCCATTTTGCTAAGGCGATTTGTGTGGAACTTCTTCCGCCTGGAGAATGAACATCTGAATAACTGTGGTGAATTCCGTGCTGTGCGGGACATCTCTGTGGCCCCTCTGAATGCAGATGATCAGACTCTTCTCGAGCAGATGATGGACCAGGATGATGGAGTACGAAATCGCCAGAAGAACCGGTCATGGAAGTACAGCCAGAGCATATCCCTGCGCCGGCCCCGCCTTGCTTCTCAGTATGTACAGCTTCCACTTATGCGAGATGAATTGCCTCCAGGATTTAGCGCTGGATAACATCTAAGCTAAGATGCTGCCAGGTTGAACCAAATGAAATTGTTGGCATTCAGCCAAAAAAGATCAGTAACAATAATTTCATATAATCTAACCTATAGAATGTCTTAATGAGCACATAAGGTAAAGTGATATTACTACATTAATTAATGCCCACTAATGTGGCATTAAAAGTGTACTGGGGAAAAATCGTTGGAGGATAATTTCTTTTGACTTTTTAGTATATTATAATTTTCAAGTTATAAACTATAAGAATCCTGGTTCTGTCTCTTGCCATCTGTGTAACCTTGGCCAGATACTTAATTTCTCTTTATTAGCCTCATCTGTAAATTGGGATTAACATGGTCACTGCTCATAGGGTGGTTAAGTGGATTAAATTTGTTGTGACATGGGATTTAAACCAGTTCCCTTACAGAAAGAGTTCAGTCAATATAAGCTGTTTTTATTTTCTTACTGAATACCTACAATAATATTTTTATCAGTCATTGACTTTGTACATTCCTAAAAATAACAATAAATATAGGATATATTGTGGCTGCTTTTGAAATTTAGAGATAGTAGATATCACAGTGGATTAGAACGAAGGAGAAGACTTAAAGTTGAGCATGAGCTGTTTCCTAAAGGATAAGGGAGTGTTTTAATAGACTAGAGGCACAGTAAAAACAGAAGGGTGGAAATGAGCAGCAGAACTTAGTAAGATTTAGCTGAATAGATGAAGTATGACTGTAAAAGACTGAAAAGTACAAGCTTGATCTTGTAGGCAGAAAGGAGTCAGAGGATTTTTTCATAGAAGAATGACATTATGAAAATATTTTTGTAAGTTTTAATGGTATTGCAGTATTTTTACTTTGTATATTTTTGCAGTATTTTTAAGTATGAGAAATTGAGGACTTTGATTAGGATGCTTACAATAGGACTGAAAAGAATGTAAGGAGATGTTTTAAAGGAGGTAAAAATAGAAGAACGTAGTAATGGTAACTTATAGGGGAGCAGAATAGAAATTGCCCACATTTTTGATAGAATTTGGAAGTTCTCTGAAGAAAAGAAGGTAGAGAAAAGAAGAGAGCAAGGAACTGAGTCTTAGAGAACAAACAGGCAAGAGAGAAAACAATAAATGAAAGGGGCAGAAAAGGAATGGTCAGGGAAGTCAGTATGAAGAACTTCAAAACAAAGTATGGTACCGTCATATCAAGGAAGCAAGAGTTCTGAAGCAGCAGGAAGAGGGGGTTTGGAGGCTGGTAGGGTCAGCAAGATAAGTGCCACAAAGGTCTGGAAGACAGTATCTGTCTGTCGGCGGTTGTCTCCTTCACCTAAATTTGAAAATCTAATCCTTGTTAGTTACCAGCAGAGGGCAGTCTAAACATACACTATTTCTACTTCAGAAACATGGAAGTTCTTTGGCAAGATAATGTTCACTTTTAGGTATTCAGTGGAAAAATACTGGGATACTAGGTTGTAGCCAGAGGAAGATGTTTAGAACAATGGAGTAGGTTCTGTGCAAAGAGAAAGTAGGGAATCTAAAATAAGAGCTGAATCTGAGTACTGACTTTGTGACTCATGCACCCTTTAATACATCCTTAACTTTTTTTGTTTGTTTCTACCTCTGTCAAGAATAATAGTACCTACTTCACCACCACTTCCACCTCATGTGGGTCAGGAGTTGTGGAATATTTGAACTATCTAACCCCTTTTTCATCCAGTGCAGGAATTTCTTCTACAGCATGCGGAATAGATGGTCATCTTCTGCTGAATGACAATGATCAGTGGTAAAGAAGTTTATAACTATATGAGGCACCTGATTTTGTTGTTGGATGGTTATAGTGGTAGATAGCTTATGGGGGGGCTGAAATATGTTTCATTTTTACTTCAATCATTTGTTCTTAGTTGGGCTTTCTAATATAAACTTAGTCTCCTCCCTCTTCTACATCATACTTTGTCAATTATTTGAAGACATGTCATGCCTCTCCTTAGGTTTTTCTTTCTGCAGGCTAACTTCTGGTTTTTCATGTGTACCTCATATGGTATTATTTCTGTCATCCTCATCATAATTTTTGTATTTAATGCTTTGCTGATGCTTTTTACATCCATTTATCACTCAGTAGTCATATTATCTCTATGAGGTGAGAGTAGCACTATGTGAAATATATATTATTACTCTTGCTTTACAGAGGTGAAAATTGGCATTCAGAGAGGTTAAAGATATGCATCATGAAATCAAAGTCAGTACTCAAACTCAGATCTTATTCCAGAATACTCCTTCTATTGCATATGACCTGCCATTGTTCTTATTGCCTTCCTCTGATTGCAATCTAGTTTCTGAGTGTTTTTCCAGTAATACCTGAAATTGAATACGAAACTCTAGGAATAGTTCATTGGTATAGTATATAGTACCTGTTTGAGTGTATTTTTAATGTTGGTAAAATTGGAAACAGACCTGATATTGTAGATGTGTTTGTATTTTAGTAATGGACTAAGTGCTTTTTTCCCTCTTATTACTACTAGATCCAAGACTCGTGACACTAAGGTATTGATAGAAGACACAGATGATGAAGCTAACACTTGAATCCTCTGAAGTCTAGATTAACGTCCTTGGTTTTCCTACTCTACAATTCTTTCCTCGACCAACGCAACCTCTAGTATCTTTCCAGCCGAAAACAGGAGAAGACACATAATACATTTTCCGAGCTCTTCCAGATCGGATCCTATGGACTCCAAACAAGCTCACTGTGTTTCTTTTCTTTTACTCTGGTTTAATTTTCATTTTCTATTTTTAAAACAAATATTTACTTCATTTTGCCAATCAGAGGACATTTTAAGGAACAAAAACATAGTATCTTATGGATTGTTTACAATCACAAGGACACAGATACCTATCAGGATGAAGAGCAGGCATTGTAAGGACCCTCTGATGGGATGGTACTGAGATACCTTGGCTTCTGCTTGGCCCGGTTTTGACTGGTTGAAACCGGACATTGGTTTTTAAATTTTTTGTCAGTTTATGTGGAGAATTTATTCCTTTCCTTCATACCCAGCGCAAAAGGACTGGCCGCACTTGCAGGGAAAGTGCAACTTAGAGCAGTACCTTCATTCACGAAGCTACTTTTTAATTTGATGTAACTTTTCTTATTTTGGGGAGGGTTGCTGGCGGGTGGGAAATATGATGTATTTGTTACATAATAGTTTTCTCATTATTTATGAAACTTAACCATAAAAGAATGATATAACTCCTGTGCAATGAAGGTGATAACAGTGAAAGAAGACGGGGGAAACCAACATTGGACAACATTTATGAGGGTTTAGGCCGCAGTACCTCTTGCATGAGACAACTTGCACCAGTTTGACTTTTTTTTTCCTCTTTAATTTGAAGCCAAAGTTTCATCACTGATTTTTTAAGTTGCTGCTGCTTTAGAATTCTGAGCATGTCTAATAACAAAGCATCCACACACTTTCACACAACTGATTGAAATTTATTTAAGAAGTTTGATACCCTTTTTTTAAGGGACAGATGTGGAATACATTTGCCCATACTCCAACTATACAACTAAAGTCATGCCTTATTAAGCTTCAGCATGTAGGGTAATTGAATAGTATAACCTTCACTAACTCTGAGTTAGAAGACAAAGCTATTGAGAGACTCTCTACACCCTCATTGGATAGATTTTCTTCTGGACTCGCTCACATCAGCCAGAATTTGATCAAATTAAGTTTGTCTTGGGGAAACCATATTTTTGAGAGCAAAGAACAAATTATCTTTCCTCTTTCACATTACACTGATAAAGCAGACCTTGGCCGCCATTTCTCTCAGCAGTTCTAAAGGATGAACATTGGGTTTCATGCCCCCCTGTGACAGAAAACCTGCTTTAAAAATTTTTTAGGTCTAAGCTTGGTCATACACAAGTATATTTTTAAGATATATCATAGTCTGTATACATTGCCCATTTTCACATCTTTGACTTCTTTCCTATGTTCCTAACTCATCCAGATAAGCCCACAGACCATAAGGGATTGTACTTTCTTGAATGTGGTTGGCATTAAATTTAACATTTCATTGTCTAACAAACTTAAATACTAGAAAAAAGTAAAATATGTTTTAATCCTCCCTTCTCCCCAGATGCAGATGAAGGTTCCAAAGTCAACCTTAGTAGATTTGTGCAATAAAATTATTGCTATTGTTTTCAGCTTAATTTTAGACAAAGGAACAAATGAGTGGAAGGGCAGCTATTACCACTTACTTAGTCTTAAGAACATATGGCTACGGCCCCTTAATATACTCCTTTTGTCATCAGCTTTTCTCCCATGCATCACAAGTCTTTTTACTCATCCCTGGCATAATTCCAGTAGATTAAAGTTACTCTTACTACCCAAAGTCTATCAATTAACTGACAAATAGTTTATTTTTAAAGGAGTTTCTTCCATCTTTATTCTGCAAGCTTCCAAAATTTGTTCCATTTCCAAGATTTTTTTTTTCCTGAAAAATCATATGACTTTGTGGCTTTTATTGCTTTTTGTGTGTTTTGCCACATATGTTCCTTGTCCCAAAACTGAAGAGGAAAAGCTTAATTACTGTTTTGTTTTTATTTTTTTAGTTTAAGTAAATTGAATCATTTATAATAATCAATGGTAACAATTTAGCGCCCCTTGATAGATTAAAGGTTGCATTATTTTTACTTGGGTTTTTTTTTCTGTTATTTTTGTACTTTAAAACTATGGGGGAAATTTGGTCCGTCAAGAGAGTAATTATTTCTGAGTTAAAGATATAAGTCCAGTGGACCAGTCATTTCTTATTCAAATAAAATTGGTGGTACTAATGTATATCCAGAGTAATATGGATTATCAACTTCATTCTCTATTAGTAAACCTATATAATAACACACATAAAATCTTACAGTTGACTTTTGGTATTTGAACTTCCCAGTATTTTTCCTTCTGTGTGTCCTATGGCTGATTTGGTCTTTCTTCCACTGTTATGATTCTAGGCCCTAATCAGTATTATTTTTTCATAGATAATACAATATTAGAATGTATTCCTTTTCTGACATGTTTGTCCTATTAGCGTAGTCTATTCAAGGATGATAAGGTTTATGTAACTTTCAGCTTACCATGACAGATGCTTAAATGTGTATTTAAACATATGTACAGCTTTATATTCCTCTAAAGCTGTAAAGAAAAGAGGGCTTTTCCTCATCAAGAGGAAACAGTTTCGGAGACAAAATATACATGTAAACTTTTTCCTCCAAAAAAGGCAATGTGCATTTTTCTCTTCTAAATTTTACATGTCCTAGCAGTTGCAAATACTATGCCCTAAAATTTTATTGGAGACTCCTGTGCATTGAAACTCGCAATAGAACTCTTAGGAAATGAATGTCCCAAAGCCATTTGAAAGGAGCAGCAATCTCACCAAAGGTAAAAACTTCATCTCATTTTAGGTTTAGAAGTTATAGTTTTCTTTGAGAATTACACAATCTATTATATCAATTAAAATACTTCCCAAAGAAATGTAAAAAGTATAAATAAAATAAAATACATCCTTCATTTTATGATAGTATAGAAAGCATTGATGTGTGTAGAAAAGCTAGAAGACAAAAGTGGCTTATTTTCTATGCACAAATACGTGCTTATATTTAAGGCTGCCTATACTGTTAAAATTGAATAATTGGTGATTTCATATACAGAAAGATAAATAATAAAAGATTGAGTTATTAATTAGGTTATAATGGTTATTTTTAAGATTGGAAAGAAGTTGAAATCCCATGTGCAACTTTCTTTTCCAGCATCAACCATTTTTCTCCTTAAGAAAGCTGCTTAACTTCAGATTCAGAAGTGATGTGAGATGAGAATGCCAGTCACCTCAGCAGTAACCCATGTGGACCCTTAAAGAAGGAAAATGAGACTCAGCCCCTAGGATTCATGACTTCCAAATATTCTCAACATGAGAGAGTTCTAAGAATTTAACTGAAATTTACTAGACATAAAATTTACCATGGTTTGACTGAAGTACATTCATGATAACTAGAGAAAGCAGTTCATCCTTAACAGGTAAACTAATGCAAATTAAGAATAGAAGAAAGTAATCTATTACTGAGTTGTACAGGCATCAGATTAACAGATATTTAGTTGAAGAGAAATAATTGTGGAAATAGCAGAGAAGAGCAAGAGGATGTTGGACCTTGGCAGCAGAAGCAGGGCAGTTAGGAAAGTATGTGAGCTCAGTGACAAGGAGGTGATGATGTCTTGCTGTCTCTCCTTTCAGTAGCTAACGTTGCTGGTAGAGACCTGCCTTTATTTTTCTGTCATTTTTCTCCATTACTTTTGCATTATTCGGGAAATAGTTCTTTATGCCCAAATGGAATTTTCTAAGGAATGACTAGAAAAATTTTTTAGTCTAAAGAAAATAATTTAGAAAATAATCCTATCCATGGCATTATTTTATTCAAAAACAATTCTCTGAAGTGATTGCACTTTATATTTGGTAAACTCATTTCAGGTTATTATTTTCTTTAATAGTTTGCACAAAGTTTGCCTCAAAAAATAAATACTTATTGCTATATAACATTTAAATTTTTAATTTTTAAAAAATTTTTATTAGTTTCAAGTATACAGTACATTGGTTAGACATTTATATAGTTTATAAAACGATTTCCCTAATTGTTCTTTCTCTCCTTGGCTCTCCACCTAACCATTACAGAAATATTTTAATTTAGATAGCTTCTCAGATTTGAAAATAATCAAGTTGATTCTGTGGCTTTCTCAAACAAAAAATGTCCAAACTTTTCTCAAATCTAATTAAAAAAAAAAGCCAATATCATTACAGATAAGATATGTAGTCACTAGGTTAAGACAACAAAACTTGTAGTAGACCTTTGGGGAAAAATAGATAAAAAAGAATAAATCGAATTTATCAGTTTAGTTTATTTTCTTTTTATGATGCATCTAAATTGTATTTCTTGCTTGTGATGATTAGCTAAAGCAAGGAGAGTTAAAGTGAATTTTATAAATTACTTAAACATGTATTTCTGCATTTGAGGTATCAGTCTTGATAGTAAATCTTAAAAAGCTAACTTTCTGCATTGAATTTCACAGTGGTAATGTAGGATAGAGTGATTATATTGGAGCATAAGAAATGTGTGCTGGTCAGTGCTAAAACTCAATAATTTACCAGCATTAAACCACACTCCACTCACCAAACATGAAAAAGTAAAAGCCTCTTATTAGATTTGGAAGAGGTTAGTTGAAGCAGTGTGAGACATTAGCCTGGGAATGGAAAGGATTCTGCTGGTTGGTATGGCTCATAATGCCTTTTTTGTATGAACTGGCAAAACTCTGATATGGAGGTGACCATTAAAAACAACTTCAGAATGTATTTGCTTGCTTAACGGTGGAAGAGAAAGTGAAAGGGATGAGACGAGAATTTCCCCCGAAGTGAAGAGAATCATTATACTGATTTTCATCTAAGGTATGTTTTCTTTTAGTAGATCTTTGGTTTGTTTTATTATTAAATCAAAGCCACTTTCAGTTTTTTTTTATGATGCCATCAAGCTAAGGAGGACAATCAAACAACCAATTGTTTGCCTTGGATTCAATGTGTCTGCTAATTACACAGTCTCATATACCTTCAGACCAGTTTCTTGACCAAACGTCCACCATATTACCTTAGTTCTTCCTATGCCCCTTCCTCTGTATCCCCACCAATCAAAGGGAAGACGTACACCAGAAAGATGTGGACTTCTAAGAAAGAGCAAGGATTCCATCTCATTACCCCTTCATCATGATCTCCAAAGTCCCCACCCCGATTTCCCTGACTGTCCTATTAGCAACACCAGCATTTTGGGAATAGACAGAAAGATTGGGGAATCCCAAAAGGGTAGTTGATTATGACATAGTTATTCTCATATTTGCACAAACAGCAGAACTCTTTAAACTTTATCACATTGTGAAGATTAATTTCTTGCTATTTTCCACATTAGCACAGAAGCTTGTATCTGAAGAGTATTTAGGAGGGAAGTAGGGTGTAAAATGTATCTGTTTTTTCAAACCCTCTCCCTCTACTCATGTTTCCTTCACCCCCTTACCACACTGTGTTGGTCAATTGATACTATTCTATGAAACTATGAGCTATAGTTGTCAAAAGTAACTGTGATTGATTAGTCTTCTGTGGGTGCTTCTTTCCTTCTTTTGTTCCCCTTGCTTTCTTACTTCCTCCACTCTGGTAAATGGAAAAGGTGATGTCAAAGAATTGATGCTTGCTTGGACTCATGTTGTATCTGTGACTATGCTATTATCTGTCTCCTTTTTCCTTCTTATATGGGTAGAATTCTTAAGAAGTGTGGAGTTCCCTTCTTGATAAGTAGGTTAAATGCACAAGTGGTACTGTTTTATAGTTTCTAGATGGTTGTATAAAGCAAAAAGTTAATGTGGTTATGTGTTTTTAAAAGAAAACAAGTGATTGGTTACAAAATTCTGTCCTTTTTTCATTATTACAAGCTCTCTCTGTTTTCCAAGTTTCCTGACTCCTTTGTCACTGGTTTGTGTGATTGTGTTTTTCTCTCTGGGTTTTTTGGATTCCTGAACATGGTTCCTCTTGGGACTAATTTGTATAAGGGTTTAGGGCAAACAGACTTCAAGGGTGAAAACCATTTTTAATACTATTACTAAATTAAAAAATTATCTTAAATGGCTTTTTTTTCTTTAGGTTGACATATGAAGTGTGACTCTAAAGCAATGAGACTGAAGGAACAGGTCATTTTTTGTTTTCCTTTTGTTTTTGTTTTTTTTTGTTTTTTGTTTTTTATTCACACTAAGAATCTCAAGTGTTAGTTGAAATAACATGTTTAGTTGATTTAGAGAGCTGGACACTTGGTATCATTACATATCCATGCCCTGTGTTGGAATATAGAACTTTCTGTAAAATACCTAGATTAGTTATCACTCCTTATATCTCTCTGTCTAGGAAAAATTATAAAATTAACTGACCTTAAGATGAATATGCTCAAAATGCAAAGAGAAAAAATATTTTATTGACTAAAGCATAAAAGCCTTTTCATTTTAGTACCACAAACTCTATTTTTACTATATTTTTGTGTAGGCTAAACCAGAATATGATTATGTGGAGTTTCCAGATCAAATTGAAGATAAGTTGTGAGTATATATGAATCACTCGATACTCAATATACCTTCCTATAATCTGATAAGAAGAATAATACATGCTCAACATTTGTATGCCTGTAGTATTTTACATTTTCCAGACACAGCATCTCAGATATGTGGGTTAACAAGTCATCTTGATTTGTAGATGAAAAGACAAAGACCTAGACCAGCTGCTGTACAATCCCTACTTGGCTGCTTTTCACAAGAGTCCTCTACCTTGCACCAGCCACCTTCCTTCCCTTCCAGTTGTTAAAATCTTCACTGGTGGTGAATTGGGATGGTATCCTGGCAAAAGATATGTGCTTGCAATGAAATAAGCATTTGAGGTGTAAAGAGGAGGCAGTAGCTATAGAGCAATGGGATTGGTTGATTATTGCTAAGTGCCATTGATACCTACAGAAGGATAATGAACAGCTGAGGGCTAGTACCAGGCAATTAAAAGCCAAATATGGAACCAGAGAGTCTCTTTGGTTGCATGCAAAGAAGCTCTCATCTCCTACAGTGGGAAGGAAGAGAAAGGACCAAGCCCAGGACTTCATAGAATAACAAAACTTCAAAGATAGTTAAACACCCAACTAAGGCAAATCTGTTACATAAGGTCAGGGCAATGACTGGCGAAACCTGACACATCAGAAACAACATCTAGTTGGATCCCTTCCCCAAAGATTTTTGCCTCCCCATCCCTATTCCATTATCCATGATAGGAGACATGACAGAAACCTCTCATGCAAGACATGCACCTCTCAGGATTCTCCATGACTCGGGGTCCGGGGAGCATGCTGGGCCTGCTAATGGAGGGTAGGTACTATACACTAAAGGAGCCACAAGATACAGTCAGCAAGTACTCATAGGAGCTGGAAGAGATCCTTGAGGGCTTGAAGAAATGGACCAGAATATAAGATTAAGTAGAGAATAATTTTTGACTTGGAAGTGTCCCCAAAGATACAGAATTTAACTGCCTAGTAAGAATTTGAGGAGTTGGAACAAACTTGTTACTAGCATGGCTCCTAAAACATGGGAAAAGTGATGGCAGTCACCCAACTTGTACTTCTAGGCTTATACTAATGGAGAAAAAAAAGATGGACAACGAAGAGGCCAAAAGCAGTTGTCCCAATAAAAGTCACAATCCCTGGCCCAATCTGAAGCTGAGCCAGTTTTCAGATCAAAAACTACTGACAAAAGAGATGACTAGTTCTGTAGGACGGAAAACACTGCAATATCACAGCAAGTACAGATAGTAATGATTTCCCTACATCTTCCTCACAGGTACTTATGGCTATTTACGCAGGTTAACTGTGCAGTAGGGAAAAGGCATACCAAGACATTTTGAAGACTTACACTTAGGGCTTGTGTTGTCTTTGGTGCCCAAAGACCTTAATCATCTTGGCACCTGTGTTAGATTTGGGTCCTATAGAAGCCAGATAATGTCCTGACCAGTGTCTAGTTTACAGAGATCCACAGCATCCATGAACCCATTGATCAATTACTCAGTCCTCAAATATGTGACTGAGATGATCTATTTGGCAGTTGGCCTAACCCCAATACTGCATCCTTGGTCTACAAAATAAGAGCAATATTGGCAAAGGCCAAGTAGAAGTCTTTCAAATTAACCCTCTCCCTAGGCATAAATTGGGAGAGGGGGAATAGAGATTATTACCACATTCTACCCTTCTCTTCCTCTCCACCCTTGTTTGTTTGATCAATCTGGTCCCTGAAGAAACTGGGTGGATTAGGATGGGTCATTGGGACCATCACATGCTCAATCAAATGTAACCACATTCTCGGGCACAATGCCAAATGAAGTATTTTCATTAGACCAGATCAATACAATCTCAAGTATATATATATATATTAGCATTTAGCCATTGATTTGAATAAAGGCATTCTTTTCTCTTCCAATCAAAATAGGCTCAAGAACAATTCACATTCCCATGGAAACGACAATACACATTAACAGTTTTGCTCCAAAGAAATCTGGCTGAATATTCACAGAACATAACATTGATCCATTACGTCGATGACATTATTGATGGGTCAAGTGAGGAAGAGGTGGCCAGCACGCTGACTTTGTGCATTCCCAAGAATTGCAGCCTCTTTGGCTTGCAGACAGCTGCCTTCTTGCTATGTCCTTTCTTTGTGAACCCATCAAAAAATAATTTTTTAAAGAGGACATAATCATGCCTCTCATATAGTTATAAAATGAACACCTGTCAGATTTTATTTGTCATGAAGGAGAGAATCAGTAAAACGTTACAATCTATTCAAAAGAATTTAAAACACACACACACACACACATACATATATATATATGTAGACATCTGGAATGCTGAGAAAAATTTACAAATGAATGCAAAATCAATAAAACAACAATATTCATGGGGCAATTCTATGGACAAAAATCATTTGCGTTACTCTCAGTTTCTCTACAACTAATACAATTGTAAAATATTGATAATCTGCAAGGATGCACTAGTCAGTGCACCCAATAATCTTTTGGTCCATTTCAAAGTCTTTCATGTTTTCCCTTATATTTTAATTATTGGCTGACCCTTCCACCCCAAATTATGAGTTTATCAGGTCATTTGACATAATTTTAAAAAACACACAATGAAATGCTTGTTCTCAAAACCTTAGAGAAAAATCCTTTTTGGCTTTAGCCAGTTAGCTAATGCCAACAGCCTGGTTTAGGTCCTGGGGCAGGTTCTCCTTTCTTCTAAATCTTTACAGAAATAGTCCAACTCTTGGAGATATTATTAGCAATATCAATATTAGCAAGAGAAAAAATTTTTTTTTGTCTTAGATGCTCCATACTAAAGAATTAGAAAAAGCTAACCCCTCTTTGAGGGATCTACCAAACATGATTGTTGCCACTACTCTCCTGGGCCCAGCGCCCAAGGCTGCTGCAAAATGGAGCTGGACATTAGGGGAGACCCCAAAGGGAGAAAGGGGAATAGGAAATTAGAGAGATGATTCTGGGTGAACAGCATCTTAGAGGGTAAACAGCCATGAACCACAGAGTAATGGGCCCAATGGGGTAGGATTTTGTGCATGTAAAATCAGCTTTTTGCTTGACAGCACTCAGACATTGGCACTCTTGAAGGCTTTCTAAGAAGGTGCATAGAATCCACTTTGGCCTGATACCTGGCCTCCAGGGGACTGAGTTCTCTGCTCTCAGTTCAGTAAAGATGGCGCTCCATACCCTGTCTCAGCCAGCTATGCACTGACGAGGGCCACTGTGTCACAGGCGCTTCACCTTTAAACACACACTTCTGCACACAACCCAGTGGCTCTTGGAGCAGCATCTTCCCTTGGAACACCCTAACCCCCCGCCACAAGACCCTATTCACCCTTTCGCTCTCCACCATCGTACTTTTAAACTGGTTTGAACCCAACCACTTGAGTCAGTAGCTACTTACCTTTCCATTACCAGTTGATATTTTTATTACTTCCAAGGCCCCAAGTTGGTAAAGATTTTGTACAACAAACCACCCATATTTATTGCATAATAATCCTTGTCTCATGACAGCCTGTGTTGTCCTACCAGTCAAAAGCAAAAACTCTTCTCATAGTAAATGTATAATTTCCATTAGACTTCTTTAAATATTGGAAATAGCTTATGCTCTCCTTCCCATTAGGTGTATGGGGACCCCAGGTTGGGAAACTTCTGAGGGCTAATATTGAGTGATTGCCAACCAAGTCTCTCTAGTTCTTCCTTTTCACAGATGGCAAACTGAAGCTATTAGTTTTAAGGTGAATTGACATAATCAAATAGACAAAGAATCAGAGTGGAAATTGAGGTTTTTTTTAGACATCCTCCTTTTTTAGTCTCTTGACTCCTCATAGCTCTAACTTTCTAAAAAGAAAACTGGAATGGGCCGTCACTTGCCCTTGAGAGAGCTTCTTTTGCTTGCAGTCTGCCCCCTTCTGTGGGATCTTGGAATTTGCTGTACAGCAGCTGCCTGATCCTCCTCACCTGGGGAGAGGCCTAGTCTATTCCAGCAGGAGGGAATGTGAGAGGTTATCTGGACCGTGTTGTCCTGTAGTGTACGCCATAGGATGTTTATTGCTATTCTGAGGGAAATGGCTTCTGTAGTCAATTACTTTTGAGCAAGACAGGGTTAAACAAAGAAAAACTGGTGTAGTTTTGTTTTCAGTTCAGGACTTCCCCCGAGCCTTTGCAATGCCTTTGGACCTAATGACCTGCCTGCAGGATAGGAAAACTTACTGGACCTGAATTCTCTTTTTCAAAGGAGACCTGTTAATACCTCATGGGATTCTGGGATTCTGAGGAATTCAGTTTGGGACTTGTTAGTCCAATCTACCATTTCCACCAGGTGAGGAAACTGAACTCCACAGAGTGACCAGCACTCAGTCCCACAAGTAGATGTGGCCCTAGCCAGAGCTGGATCCAGATTGCCCGTCTTGGACTTTTCAAATTTGAGTCCTTTCCTCCATACCTCACCTATCATGTACCTTAATTTAACACAGGAAAAGACTTGTCAATGGACCACAGAAGTGGAGGGAATTCTGCTCAGAGAGGCTGCTTCTGAGGCTCATTTGTGTTGTCAGCAAAATCTCCAAGGCTGGTGGAGGCAGGAGTGAATTGGGAGGCAGGAACTCCCACAAGATAAGGCATTGCACAGCTTGGGGGCTAGAGAGGGCTTTGGCTCCTGGAAGCCCCAGATAATGGTAGATCTGAGGAACTAGTCTTCAGCAGGAATGCCCCGAGGCAGCTTCCACAAAGGCAAAAGCAGGCTCTTCTGGGCCGGCAAGCTGGCCGCCAGGCGGGTGCCCCTGTATGCCCACACCTTGTGGCCTTGGTTGGTTGGCGACAACTAGCCTGCAGCTGCTGATGAGGGTGTCCATCTCCACTGTAGCAGGGACCTGTCTCCAGGAAGAAGAGAGGCCCTGACTGCTCTTCAGAGCTTGTCGAGCAGCATTCCCAGCAGGAAGTGAGGGGTCAGCAGGGCTTCATGCTGACTCCCCACACTTGCTTGAGACAGTGTCCAAGGGGCTGCCAACAGCAAGATAAACAGGGACTTGGCTCCCTTTAAAAGCGGCCTCAGGTAGCCAGTCCAGAGAAAGGACACAGAAAAGAAAAACGAAGAGCTGGGGCTTTCCAGTGCAATAGCTCGATCTTCCTTGCAGTCAGTATGTACTGTCTTTCCCCTCTGTTTAAAGCAGCTTCTGAGACTGGGGAGACCCTCCCCCACCCAAGGCTGAGCCACTCTCCTTGGCCAGATTAGACCTCCACTGGCACAGCCAGATCTTCCTCCCTCCCTGCCTGCCCACGAGTGTGAGACGGTCATAGTAAGGAGCTTTCCTCCATACCCGAGGTGACCACCCCCAGCACAAGCCTTGTTTCCCTTTGAGCACTAGCAGGTTAGGAGGGCTCTGTTTTGAGAGGGACACATGCTTGTGGGGCACCCATCTGAAAGCCGTGGTCTGGTGGGGCCATGTGTAGGATTCTCCCTTGAAGGCTAGTCTCTGCTACAGAAATGTGGTTGCCAGTCCTGGAGCGGGGCTGAGGGCTGGGTCATTCACCAGCCTTTTAACTGTGGGCAAACTCCTTGAGATATGGCCTCCTTGAGTCTTAGCTCCTTCCTTTGCAAAATCTGATTTGGAAGGTTGTTGGGGGACATTAAAGAATATGAGGTGCTGCTCTAACGTACACACTGTGTCTGCATTTCATGACAGGAGGAGTGTGAGGCAGACAGCTGTATTTAACTCCTGTCCCAGTGACGTGTGTGGGGAGCGCTGTGGGAGGAATGTTCACAGCCCCGGATTCCAGCATCAGTCTGAGTGCACACCTCCTTAGGGAGTTTCTTCAACAAGTAAAATGCATTTCCACTGTCCGCGTTACCCCCCTCTCCCTTGATCAAGCTCGTACTCAGACATGAGCATGACCCTTGACCAAATTAAATGCTTGGGTTTTTCACAGTAAGCAATCATATCATCTATAAAGTATAATGACTCTGCACGCCTTTAAAATCTTATACATTACAATTATACTTCTTTTTAATAATTATATACTCCAGAACTTAGAGACCATTGTTAAATGAACATGGCTGTGCAGAACATTCTCGTTCAGTCCCTGATTTTGATAGGACCACCCTGGGATTTTACCATTTTGTAATACGTTGGATTTGAGAGAGAGATTTTTATTGTGTTAAGGAAGCCTCTACTTTTAGGTACTTTGTTAAATTTTGTCAATTACCTTTTCAGCTTCCATTGAAATAACTGTCATTTTTAATGGAGCTATTAGTGTGGGGATTATTTTTTCATAGTCTCTCATATGTCTTAAGCAAATCATTAGTATAGTACCAAGCACTTTGTCTTTTCTCAAAATCAGAAGTCTCACACATGACTAGGTCTCAGTCATCCTCTACTATCTTTCTCCCTGAATCTGCTCTCATTTTGTAGGTGAGAAAATTGACTTGCCCAAGATGATTATTGACAGACAGGTTAAAGTCAAGTTCCTCTCCTTATATTGATGACGGCTTCCCCCAGAGCAGGCATGGTGGAGTAGGAGGAAGAGTATTAAAATATTTTCCTAATCTTATTCATTTCCCTGTGATTAAGATTATGAACTGAAAAGCTGCAGTTTGGACTCGGACATGGGGACAGATGTGCAGCAGGGTCAGGGTGAGTGAAGTCTGGCGTCCGTATCTCCAGGGAAGGTCCCTGCCCCATCCCAGTGGGCTCCCTGCCTGCCAGAGTGAGGGAGCGGCGCAGGCTGACGCTGACCAGGTAAGAACCATACTTTTGTTCTCCTTGGGACTTAGTTTCAGACAGGTATGGTGTAGGAGAGCACAGCATACATGTGTTGTGTGTGTACAGGTGTGTGTGGGAGTATACAGAGAGACGTAACAGGAAATAAAGTGGCTGCTCTCTGGAAATGCCCAGATGTCCTGTTGCCCAGCTATATGTTTCTCTGGTGTCCTCTCCCAGCCTGTTTTGCATGCTTCTCTCTCATTATCTTCTCCTCTCCCCTTTTCCATTCGTTTCTTCTTCTGATAGCTATTTTATCTCCAAATTTCCACCATCTGTGATCAATGACCATTTTTGGAAGAGGGAAGAAGAGCAAGGGCTGCGGCATCAATTGAAATTGGAAGTCAGGGAGCTTGGGTGCTGGTCCTGGCCCTGCTGGTGTCTGACTTTCTCCCAGGCCCTGGGGCAGGGCTGGTCATATTGAGTGAATGAACCTAAGTTTTTAGAAATGACCTTGATCCTCTTTGCAAGTAGTGATCCCTCTCCTCCTCTTGGGCATCTTTACCTGACAGGGATTTTTTTTTTTTTAACTTAACCATCTGGCATTTAATCAATACCTTTTACATGGCTGGCACATGTTAGGGGCCGGGAACAAAGATACAAATGACGACACACTCTGTAAAGTGTCATATGTTGACAGCCCAGTGCAATAAGTGTCTGGCAGAAACAGGCCCAAGGTGCTTAACTCAGGTCAGGAGGACTGGGGAGCATGTTGGAGAAGGCTTCCCTGAGGAGGTGACCTTTGAGCCTAGTATGGAAGGTCTAGTAAAAGAAAACCAAATTGGTTTGTGTTTGTGGAGTGAAGCAGGGTGTGTCAGGATAAAGGGAAGCCTGGGCAAAGGCAAGGAGACATGAATCAGCGTGGCCAGTCGAGGGAAACAGGAGAAATTCAATATATGGCGAGCATATAGGATAGGCTTTTGGGGTGGTGAGAGCTGAGGCAGGAGGGACCATGGGCCATGCAAAGGTGTATAAGTTTTAGCCCCAGTTCTTGTGCTTCTCAGAACTGACTGAGCCTCAAAATCACTAGGGAGGTTTTTTAGAAAGCAGATTCCTGGGCTTTACTCCAACGTAAGGAATCAGATTCTCCATGGGTGAGACCTCAGAATCAGCCTTTCATTGGTGTCCCAGGAGAGCTGACACAGGCACAGGTCAGATTAGTGTTTGAGAAGTCGTGGGAGGGCTCTAAGCAGGAGAGAGGCAGTTTGCATGAGAGGCGATCCCAAAGCTCTCTGGAGCCTCTGCTGCAAAGAGATGATGAGGCCTGAGTGAAGGCCCCTGGGACAGAGAGCAGTGTCCCCACCAGGTGCTCCTCAGACGATGTGTCTGTCCCATGACCGAGATAGGAGCAACTAGAAATTTTAGTTTACAGTTGGAGAAGCTCCTTCAGGCAGTACAGTAGAAGGATGGCAGAGGTGTCCCTCCCACCCCATTCCCCATCCCCCCAACCTGGCTATAACATGTGACCTTGAAGGACTGTTTCTCACCTGTTCCTTCATCCTAAGTGAAGTCTGATTTCCACATCCCACATGGCTCCTTATTCAAGCTGAGTGTGCAGAGCACGGTGGGGGAGGGTAAGGAGGAGGAGTGAGGCTTATGTTTCTATCCAAGCTAAGTGAAAGAAGGCTTCTTGGGATGGTAGGTTTCCCTAGTCGTTCAGAGGGAAGAGGAAGGCTATGTGATTGCTCCTTACCATATTTTTTGTGTGTGTGTTTCTCCTAGATTTCTCTCCAAAACGTGGTAATGAAATGAAAAAGTCTGATACATAAGGACATAAGGTAGTTCCTTAGCCCAGAAACATTCCATGCTCGAGGGCTGAGGCCTGGTCTCCTCCTTCTAGGGTCTCCTCCTTCACAGGATAGAGGCCAGGTTCCCCATTCAGACCCCATAGGCCACAGCACCCTGCTCTGCAGCTGCAGCCCTCCCCTTGCCTGGGAACAGTTTGACTTTTACACTTGGCAACACAGAAACCAGGCAGTTTCACACCTCATTGCCTGTGTTTATGCTAATCTCACTGTCTGAAATGCCTTCTCCCACTCCACCCCCTTTGTCTAGCTAATTCCTGCTCATTCTTCAAGACCCAGATCTCCCCTGTAATACCCCCTCTCACCCGATACACTCCTCAATCCAGCTGTTCCTGTGAGCTAACCACCACCACCACCACCACCACCCTATGCTACCTTCAATGGAAACACTTACATGGAAAGTTTATGTGCCTGCCACTCCTCTGCCCTAACTTGACCAGAAATTCCTCAAGGACAGGCTCTGCGGTGTTACATTTCTTCTCCTCAGTGCTTGGCACATAGTAGGAGCTCAAAAGATATTTGCTGAACCAAACAATCCAGATGAGTAAGAAGTGCCCTCAGACATGTGAATGTCATGTTAATTTAATAGCATTATGAGAATTTGCTTATTGGTGTTTTTAGGACAGGTGATATTTTAAAGCCTCTATGTAGATGTGACAACTCATTCCCCTATATTAAATGTAAAACAACAAATTTAATGAGTAAACTGAAGTTGACTATTTGCATCTCAAAAAGCAGGGGGGGCAGGTTTCCTTTTAAACATTAAACTTCTGCTGGAACTCTAAGAAACTTGCCTTACAGATCATTAACTTCTGGGGGAGGGGTAGGAGCAGGAGTCATGGCGAAGTTACCTCTAAGAGTCTGAGTCCTGAAGATGCCTCTGTAAGGAGGAAGTAAGGCAGAAGATCTGGGAGCCAGACAGGACCAAGTTCAGATTCTGGCTCTACTACTCTGTGGTCCCAGTCAAGTCCCTTAATCTCTCTATACCCCGATTTCCTTATCCCTAAAGTGGGAAGATACTATACCCACTTTGCCGGGTTCTTGTAAAGACCTAAAAGATCCTAAGTGGAATGTCTTAGCTCTTAGGAGGTCCCTGATAATAGTAACAGTACTGTTGTTGTTAGGTTTGATGTTGCACATGGAGGGCGGGACTGATTTTACCTTATGGCAGGAATAGAGAAGGCAGAAAGGAACCAGAAAGGAAGGGCCACACCATCATGGCTGGGCTGCATATTTTGACTATCACAGCACTTAACAATTTTTTTTTTATTTTTTTAAACTAAAGATTTTCATGTTGAACATGCAGGATCCTGGCAATACACATGCAGTGCAGTCAATGTGAAAGCCTTGGACTCTAGAAGGCCCGTCAGTTACTAGCTCTGTGACCTGGGGCAGATCACCACAGTTTCCTCATCTCGAGAAAGGAGACAATAAGTAGTACTCATATCCTAAGGCTGCCGCATGAGATAAGGAATGCAATGTGCTTAGCACAGTGTGGGTGCATAGTGCATCCTCATAAATGGTGTGTTACTCTGTTATGAAGTGATCAGTACTAATAGATAGTGGTGAGTGCCCTGTTGAAGAAATTACTTGCTCTGGCAATATGTGTGTGTGAGGTGGGGGTTGGGATTAACTGGAAGAACACTGGCCCTAGACTCTGGAGACCACCTGTCATGAAAGCTTTGGGACCTTGGACCTGTACTTAAACAGATGACGACTGTCCCTCAATAATCCCTCAGGTTCCTAAATTAGCCCAAGGCCAATCTACTGCAGCTCCATAACAGCTGCTCCAAGGCCTGGGTGCTTAGGCCCTGCCCGGATGCCTACCTCCTGCCGGGGAGTTCCTACTCACTCAGGAGGCTGGCCTGCTCTGGAAACATCCTTGGCCTCCACTCTGCTCCTGCACTTCCCTCATCGTGTGGTCCTTACTGTCGCTGTGCTGTGATCTGGATGGGGACCGTGGTGCTGTGCAAGGGCAACTAGCAGAGCAGAGCTTGCTGGCTGCAGGAAAGATGAAGGAGCACTTTTCCTTTGTAGAGAATTTCAGAGTCTCCAGGGTCTTAAGTCTTATTATTTCCCATTCTTTGTGGGAAAATAGGTTTGGAAATAGGTGAGGCTCTGGCACCCCCCTCAGGGTGGAAAGAAAGAGAAAGCTCCACTGGTTTGGGCCACAGCTGTGGGGGAAGCCCTTTGCAGCTACTTCTTCCCAGGTCTGGAAAAAGTGACATGGTGTCTTCAGGAGTCCTCAGTACCCTGAGACCCGTTCCCTACCCCAGGCGGCTGGCAGTGCAGGCACCAGGCTCTCTCTCCTCTTAGCATCACAGGATGAGGGAACCCACCTCCACTCTGGTTACCCGCGTGTCTCTGAAAAACAAACCAATGACCTTGACCTTGGAGGAAGCGGCGCCCTAGAGTGATGGGGACGTTCCCTCAGAGAGGGCGGACGACTTCACTGGGAAAGCTGTGTAAACAAAGGGCATTCCTTAGCTTCCACCCGGATAGCGGAGCCTCCGCCCCCTGCCGTCCCCCCACCTCCGGGTATAGAGTTACGCGCATTCCCCCGAAGCTTGGGGAGAGCAGGCTCTTTTTTTAGCTTTTGCTCTCGTTGAGCCACATCCCACATCTGCACTCCCCGCAGCCCCTTACGTCCACTGCCCACTGCGGGGAGTCAGTCCCGCTGAGTGCCCCGCATCTCCGAGCAGGGCCCGGGCGTCGCTCCCGAACCCGGCCCGGGCCTCGCCCGTCCTCCCGCCCCTCTGACGTGTGTGAGGCGCTTGCTCCCTGGCCGCCGCCGCCGGGGAAGCAGCTCCCGGGGTTCGGGCGTCCAGCCGGCGGAGCGGAGCGTACGGCGCTGCAGCGGGCGCCGAGGGCCAGGGAGCCGGGCGGGGCAGGCCCGCTGCTCCAGCTCCTCCCGCTCCCTTCCTTTCTGCGCTCCGCTCCCGCTCTCCCCGTCGCGGCCCTGGAAGGCGCCAGACTTGGCCTCTTTCCCCTTTAGTGGCACAGCCATCAACTTAGTAGCTGATGCCACTGCCTCCCCCGCTCGGCCCACTTCCTTTTGGGCTCAGAAGGAGGCCTGGGCCAGACCCTGCCCAGGCTGGGGCTGCCCACCGAGCTGAGAGCAGATCCCGGCCCCAGGGCCTGGGAAGGAGAGGGGGCTAGAGGAGGGCTCTCCTGTCAGGGATGGAGGGGATGGAGGAGGCGGCAGCCAAACCTGCCGGCGGCGGCCCTCAGTGAGTACGGAAACCAGCGGGTGGTGGGATGGCGGGGGCCACAGAGCGGGAAGGGTTGGGGCGGGGGGAGGGGGTGGGGGAGTGGGGAGGCCCGCCTTTCGTGTCCATCTTCGTTTCAGCCTTTCTGATTTTGTGCAAATACAGCCCTTGTGCCATAGACTCTGACGACTCCAAGCAGCACCACCTATCTCCCCAGACGTCCCGCCGTGCCCCAGTGGAAGGTTCTTCCCGAAGTGCTCCCCCATGGGTTAGAATATGATCCAGAACTGACTCATCAGAACGGTCTTTTAATTGAACTGAAACCACTCCTGCATTCTGATCCCCTGCTCTCTGGGTTAAACCTCAGAAGAGAGGAATGCTGTCGTTGGGCTGCGGAGAGAGAGTTGGTACATTCTAGATTAACTGATAGAGTTAAAGACCTCAGCCTCCTAAAGATAGCCCTTAAACTTCACTGGCTTAAAGCTGATGTGACATTTTGCACTCTGTGTGTATTTTACTTTATGAAATATGTTACATTCCTGAAACTGTATTAGTTGAATTGTAATAAACAACAGTAGAGGGACTTGCTATTTAAGAGACTTCCATGGAATCTTTAGTCAATATATGAAGTAAATAACTCCTAATTTGTAATTTCTGTAAATAGGGATTTTTACATATGCATTTTACTTCAAGTGGGACATACTTGACATGTGGCATATTAACTGTGATGTTGAGGGAGCATTTTCTCTGAGAACAGAATAAATATTAAGACATTGTGGCCTATATGTGTGTACAGAACAACTCGGTGAATAAAATCCCACGCTCACTTTCATTCCCTGTGAACACATTGACAACAACCATACCACCAAGGACGGTGTCATTCTGGCAAGTCACTGAACCTCTCTAGACTCTCTGGACTGGATATTCTTATCTACAGAATGTGGGGAGTGGGGTTAAGTGATCACCAAGTGCTTTGGAAGAGCCCTAGCCTTGGAATGTGAAGCTTTGAAATCCAAACTGGTCTCCCCTTGTGACAAAATCTCGCTGTACCTCAGCTTTTCTGTCTGTAAAAATGAGGATAATAATGGTATTCTGGCTGAATTGTGTGAGGAGTATTTGAAAGAGTGTTTGAAAATACTTGCACGCCTGCCCGGCACAGAGCAGATGCTGGTAGGATTTAGTGAATGATCGTGGCCACCCTTTGAGCACAGCTCCATGCTGTGGTCCTGCGGTTTGGAGGGTAGGGGTGAGGGGGTGCACAGGGCACCATCCACCCAAGGGTCATATCCTGAAATCCTGTATGATTTCACATCCTCACTGAGACCACCTGTCAGGAAAGCAAGAGGCCAGAGATTGGGAATTCTGACCTGGCTTTTCACTTTGATATACATTTGGCATAGGATTAGTTATTGGACGCTTGTGTCCCATCTGTAAAATGAGGATAGGAAACCTAGAACACTATTCACACTTGGAAGACAAAATTCAATAATACCTTATTTGTATCATTCAATGATTTGTACTTTTCAAAGTGTTTTCATGTTATCTAGAGGGTATCCCCTGCTCTGCCCCCAAATTACTCTCATCTGAACAGGACTCATAGTGAAGGCACTTGGGGGACCCAGGAGGTTGTTGGAGCTAAGCCAGGTCCTGGGTCTAAGGAGCTCTTGTCTGTTTTCTCTTCCAGAGGACCCAAAATAAGGAGCAGAACAGCCAGCTCCATGGAGGTGACCTCAGCTGTGGAGATATGTGACACTGAGCCACAGTCCAATAACGGACACCTCCCACCCTGGCCCTACCCTCAGGAAGACAGAACATCCAGCTTGATGGCCCCTCACCCTCCTAGGGTTTGGGAGATACGGCTCCAAGGCCCTTCTGTGCTGGAGTCCAAGGTCAGGGCCTTGAAGGAAAAGATGACAGCAGGCAAACAGGGGGCGAGCCCCTGCCTCACTGCCCATGAGCGGCCATCCCCCAAGAAACCCAAATGCCGACGAGTCAAGGCGGGTGGAGTGAGGACTCTGTCTGAGGGGTCTCCTTTGCCAGATGCTGTGGCGGTCCTCCATGCTCAGAACCTGACCGATCAGCAGCTGGACAGCAGTGTCAATGAGGAGGAACGCGCCAGGAATGGGAGTCCCAGATTCCCCAGGCCACCTGCCCCTGGGCTCGGGTGCTGGAATGGGAGGAGCCCATGGCCTCCAGAAGCAGCATGGACACTGGCTGACCGTGAGGGAGGTCTGCCGCCAGGGCCTGGCTCTTTGCAAGAGAGCTCCATCCACGGAGTCGCTCCGGGCTGGTCTAGGGGCCCCGGACCTGGTAACAAAACCACCCACTTGCTCAACCTGAGGAAAGGAAGGTCATACCCATTCTGGGATAGTCTAGGTACAGGGGGAGACCTGGACAGCTTGTCTCTGACGTCTGAGGAGGATTTTGTCCCCAGTCCAGCCCTGCTGGGGGGTCTCTGGAAAGCTGGAGACCTGGGGGATCTGGACACGGGGGGCAGCACCTTGCCCCTGTCTGACCGGGTGGAGAGGAACCGCCTTCTGCTTCAGGAGATGCTAACTTTTGCGGGGCAGAGTACCCCCAAGGTGGGAACCCCAGCCCGGACTCCGTCCTGGGACGGAACCGTACCAGGTGAGGCTCACTCTTTAGGCCTGGGTGGCGGGGGCAGCAGGAGAGAGTCCAGGAGGAGGAAAGGGGACGGGGGGATTATGGAAGCGGTGGGGCAGGGAAGGGAGGAAAGCACAGTTGTTTGTCACAAAATCATCAGGATGCCTTCTCATTCTTGGTTGTGACACAGATTCTTCACCACCTCACAGGTGGCCCCATCTGCTGAAGACCCCCATAACTTCCCACACGGATGGGAACATCACTTCTTCCCTGTGGCTTGTACCCTTTTCTAGAGTGGCTTTTTGCACCTTCCTCTAAGGACATGCCCTCACGCCCTAGTGGACCCCTCTCCGCAAAGTGGTCGAACGTCCTGTCAGGTGGGCTGAACTCAGGCGGTAGCACCACTGGGATGTGCAGGTGTTCAGGTGTAGACAGACACCTTCTTCCCCTCTTTCCTCCCCATTCCAAAGCTTATTCCTCACCCATGTCTGAGGGGACCCATGTTTGCACCGCAGCCCATGGCAGTGCCTACCAGCAGCCACTGTAAAAGGCTGTGCCTTCACCTCGCAGGCTTGGGGTTAAATGGCTTCCAGAGAAAACTTCTCCTTGACATTCATTAAGTGGCAACTGAGAGCCTAGTTTCTTGCTCTGCCCTGATCTCTGCTTCTGTTCTGGGTCCTAGAGCGACCAGCGGGGGATGTGGACTGGGACTCGGGCATCTCCCCCTGGGACTCGGGCATCTCCCTGCGGGACTCGGACCAGAACAGGTAAGACCTCAGAGCGCACATTTTCTCCCCGTCCTCCTCACTGTCATCCTTCCATTTATTCCACATCAGGAGGGGAGGAGATTTCAGGAAAGCACAAGAGCAGGCAAACCCCAAATGGCAGACCAGTGTACAGTGGGCCACTTAAAGATCATCATCCCTGAGATGACAGAGAGGGTGCCAGTCACCCACATGCCCCAGGCTGGGGCCTGCCTGCAACTCAAGCAAACCACTGGGCACGAGTCACTGTGCAAAGAGCATCGCAAACAACCTGCTCTGCATTCTTGAGAGTCGGTTCCCCTGCCTGGCCTCTGTCTCTCTATCTTTAACATGGACCAAATATTATCACAGAACTGCATAAGGCTAAAACGAGATAATGGTTGTGAAATCCTTAGGGAAGGTGTATGTATACAAAGTATTTACTGCACCAATTCCTTCCTAATCAAGGGTGTGTAAAGGATCTCACCTCCTCCAACCCCATTACGGCATCCCACAGACTATGCTCTAGCCCCTCCACCAATGTCTCTGGGAAGGTAGGCACACCAGGATTATGGTGGAGTAGGATGGGAAGAATACACAGTGGGCCATCTGTGGGTCCAAGCTGCCTCTGCTGATGTCTGCTCAGAGGTTGGCATAGCCTAGGTCTGTACCGAGCTCCTGGCACATGAAGCTATGAGAGGTCCTAGAGCTAAGAGCAGCCCCGTTTCCGCAGCTGTGCAGTCATGGGGGGCTCATGGTCTCTGCAGAATGCAGAGGCTAGCATTGTTGCTTCTCCATTATCAGGCCACTTCCTGTACAAATTCCACTTACTTTGTCACAAAGCAAGAGCTGCCCAGATTCAGATGATTCAGCTATTGCTCGGCTACTGGCCTTTGAGGTAGCTTTGGCCAAGGGCCTGATGGAGAGGGGGTGGTCTGGCTCTTCATCCCTTATTGTTTATGATTTGGAATCATAGTTGTCTTCTGCCAGGGGTCTCTTCTCCCACCTCCATGGTTAGCGTTTGCAGCCTCTCTTTGCATCCCCACCCAGCCTTGCCACAGTGTGGAGAAGTGACTGCAGAAAGGACTGTGGTCCTCAGCCACATTCTTTCCCTCTCCCTCCCCCACTCCTTCCTAGGGGCCCCCTAAAGAAGGCAGGCTTGGGCAGAGGCACCTGACACCTTGTGTCCTGTGGAGATAGTGCACTTTTTTCCTACAGCTGCTTCTTCCCACTACTGCTTCCACCCTTTCTTCCCTGGATGGGAGAGAGGCCTAGCTATGAGGTGATGCCACTGGGGCTTTTGTCCAGAGGTCACTATTGAAAGGAGGAGCCAAAGCTCGTGACTGACATGTTAAATAATAAGTAACAAAAACACCCATTTTAAAGGTGGAGAACCTCAACCATGGGGTAGGGAGGGACTTGCCTCCCTCCCTGTGAGGACATGGCATTTGTGTAGAATTTTCAGAATGGGTATTTCTGGCCTGTTGCTTAATCTGGCAAGGCCGTCGGCAGCATTTTAGGGTTTAGGTAGGGTACATGTGGGCAAGGTAGGATGTGTAGGGTGTGCATGTATGTGTATTAGATGATGTGTATATATATATGGTGGGTAGGTGAGTGTAAGAGTGTGTGTGTAGAGTCAGAGCAAAGGAGAGAGGTCGTGCCTTAGTGAGCTTTAGGATTCTGCCCCACTTATATGCGGGTAGAGCTAGCATAGGGAAAACTTTGTCCTCTGATTCATTTAGAAATTCTTTCAAAGTGCTCCATTGACCTCTACTGGCGATTAAAGCCAGGGCCCTGCTGAGCAGACACCCAGGCGAAAGGGCCAGGGAATGAATCTGGTTCAAGGATGGGGGAAAGGTCAGCCATGTCTCCAGGTCCCCTCAGACAGGGAAGCTCACTTGGCTTTGTTTCTGAGTCTCCTGGGCAGATGTTAAAGTGGTCCCTGAGACACAGCAGGGCTCCATCTCTTCCTTCAGGGGGATGGATTTATCGATGCCACTTCTGTATAGATAAACTTCCCAAGGGACCTTTGAAATATGCACATTTATCTCAGCTTGTACCTGAGGAGTGCCAGCCACATGGGACCAGAGTCCTGGGGCTTAGTGTTTGTCCTGAGGGCCTTAGGACCCTGGCAGCAGAGTGTTCTGAGCCTGTGGCCATGCATCATGATGGCCCTTCCGCAGTGGACCCAGACATCAGTCAGGACATGCTCTGGCAGTGAGCCCCTCAGATCTTCTCAGGGTTTAAGGCATAAAAGGTCCTGCTTCACACTCTTAGCATCAGTACAACTAAATAACCATTTTGACGTTAACCCAACATGTATCTAATTATGTCCACAATTGTTAACTGCTCTGCATGGTGATAAAACAAGAAGCTCATGATGATGATGACTGCACAGCTCAAGACAGTCACTCTCTGATTGGACTGGGGTGAGGGTCGGGGGCTGGCACAGCTCATTTGAAGGGCAGTCACAGGGAGAGTCCGCCACAAAGGTGAGATCCTCGAGATGCCAAGGGAATACCAGAAATGCCCCGGGACCCTACATGCTAAGGGCCAGATGCAGAGGAGACCCCCATCCCCCAACCCCAAGGTTGTCCTCTCTACTGAGGAACAAGAGATTTCAGTGGCTGTTCCTTCCTTCTAGACCATGCCAGCCCTGCCTCTGTCCAGCCGTTCTTATGTGCCAGGCACGTACACCCCATACACGAAAGTCTCATTATGGTCTCAATCTTTATGCATAAAGAGGCTCAAGAAAGTAACCTACCCATGACCAGTCATCTGTGAGGAGTTAGGCTGAAATTCAGGAAGAGGGAGCCCTCCGCTCTGGCCCCTAGAGCTAGACAGGCCATGGCCCCCCCATCTGGGGTGCCTTGGACACCCGCCCCATGCACCAAGGCTTGACAGTACTGCCCATAGGGGCAGCCCAGTAGGTAATTTGTTAGCCTCCTTAAAGAAGGCAAGGACAGAGCCACTCTCCCCAAGTAAGAAGCTGACATTTTACGGAAGCTCTACATGCCTCCACCATGATTATTTTAAAGGTGTCAAATGAGGTGTATCCTACAACAGCCGGTCTTAAGGATGCCCACTCCTCTGTTGAGAGAAGTTCCCGTTTATTGTCTGGACAGCTGCTTCCCTCTGCTACTGAACAGCCCCCTCCAGCTCCCCATTCTGTAGAAATTGCCTTTGCTGTGGAGACCTTTCAAATGTTTTTGGAAGTCTAGAGCAAAACCAACAAGCCCTCTTTAGCTTTAAGATGGTTTGCCACCTCCAAACATGACTTTCCTTGTAGACAGTGACAAAGCAGTCTCTTTGGTAGGGTTTCCATCCTTTGCTCGGTGTGGGGTGATAGCAGCTTAACAAAATAGTGGTGCTAATAAAAATAGCCTTAATAATAATAAATGCTAACACTGCAGTCTTACCAAGTACCTAGCTCTGGGCTAACCTCTTTTAAGGGAATCAATCTCACTTAATAACTGAGTCCCTAAGGACTCAGGAAACTGAGGCTCACCCCCTAAGTTACCTGTCAGGGTGACACAGCTAATAAGTTGCTGTCCAGAATTAGAACTGGGCACGCTGCCCCAGAACCACTGCTCTCGGCTCTGTCCCATCTGGGCCTTCCTTTCCTTTTCCTCTCTCTCTACACAGTGGTCATCAGAAGGCTTGATAGTATACAAATCTGGAACGAATGCTAGGCAAAAGGTCTGCATATGTTCTGTACAGTATATATTTTTCCTATACCTGTTGCATCCTGGAATCTGGGAAATGTCAGAATGCTTTATATTTCCCATTATTTCCCTAATTCATGTTCCTGGCATGAAAGTCTTAAGCCCAGACTTGCTGGAGCTTATTGTTTTAATCCAGGATTATGATGGCTGCAGAAAGAGGCCACTCTGTCTCATTGACCTCGCTGGCTAGGAGAGAAGTGGTGATTGCCCGGATTCAAGATTTCGGGCTGCCTGGCTGTGAGGAGCGGAGCTCAGAGCTAAGCCTGTCCCTCACCCAGGGAACTTTACATGGCCATATCAAAGGGCTACATGCTGCCCTTGGTCCTTGGGAAGCAGCTTCATTCTCTGGTGGTTGGAGGGGTAGAGGGAGGGGCCAGAATACTTGGGCGGTATTCCAGTTGTCCCTGACAATTCAGTCTTTGTCGGGTTTGATGCTCCTTGAGGGCCAAATATCTGTGGTGCGAACCCCCCAGGGAGAAGACCTCAAAGTTTTCACCCCAACTTGGGGTACAACAGACTACTAGGCCAAAGACCCAAACTCACAGGGTAATAAGTTCACTCCCCATCCAACTACTGCTGTTTACACATGGAGAAACTGAGGAAAAGCCCTCAGCCACTCCATCCCTGTGCCCTACTCGCTGAGCAAATGAGCCCAATGTGTAAGTTTTCAAGAGAGTGACAAAAATTGTCTTTTCTTAGGTGGAATTGCCTTTGCCTAATCATGCACTGACTGTCCCAAGCCTTCTGGGAAATTTCTAGAGGAATTGTGAGATCTGGGATTGTGGGTTATCGTTCATGATGGGAAGGTGTTGGGTCTGCCACCGTGTGTCCTTGGCAGAGGCCAGGGTCAAATTAGACTGGAAAGGCTCCCTCAGATGAAAGAGTCTACACTCATCTGCCTGGTAGGGTTGGCACCCCTGGGGTGGGCCAGCCTGATGTGGCGATGGGGGGTGGGCAGTTAGAGTAGGACAAGCTCACTATCCCTCAGCACCGCACCTGCTTGCCCCCCACCTCTTAGGAGGGACACCGCCTTCCCTTCACAGGGCTGCGCAAGGCCTGCCCTTTCCAAAGTACTCCATGACGAGCAGTTGCCCGCCCTGCTGACCTTGGCTGCCATCTGTGAAGGTGACTGCCACTCTTCCCCTTGCTCAGTTTGTTACTGCATGGATGCCTCCGGGTGCCTAAAAAGCCCTGCTTTTCTAATCAGTGGAGAAACCAGCTTTGTCTGCCAGGAACCAAAGCAGGGCAGCTGATGGGAAAAAAAAAAAAGATTAACAACTCTAAGCTGAGAGAGAGAAAGGAAATAGCAAAGCTGGAATAAGGCTTAAGAGAAACCTGGGGCAAGGCTGATCCTGGCAGCATCTGGCCAGCTGCCTGGGGCCCTCCTGCCTGTCCACCAGGTCTTGTGACAAATGCCCTCCGACAGCCGGGGAACCACAGCTGTCACCGGAAGGCTCCGAGTGTGCAGGCTGGCAGCCAGAGGCCCGCGGCTGCAGGGGCGGCTCTCCGGGCTGGTAACCTCATTATCTCTGCTGTCAGAGCAGGAGCCCCAGGGAGCACAGCTGCTCTCAGCAGCGTGTTGGAGGAGCTGCCTGCTCACGGAGCTGTGCAAAAGGAGGCCCCTCCTGCCAAAGGAGGCTTCACGGGGCAGCAGGCCTGGAGACTCGCTTTCACATCTCTCCAGTCAACCCTCCTGGTTCCAAAACTGTGCCTGGGCCCTGCCAGGGTTCACAGATGGTGCCTTTATTCTCGCAGTTCTTTTTTTATTCCTTGGGCCCCAAAGCAGTGTTACATACAAATAATGAGAAAGAGAGAGAAAGAAAAAGAGAGGGAGGGAAGGAGGAAAGGAAGGGTGGGAGGTAAGAGGGAGGCAGAGAGAGAGAAGATCCTAGACTGACCAGAGCTTGTCCAAGGATGTCCCAAGGAGGCCTCAGAGTTGTTCCAATCACATCTGTGTTGTCTGTCATCCAGAAAACTGATTGGTACATTCCCTTTGTCAGGATGAGGCCCCTTTCTCCAGGTGACATACGGAGTCAATAAAACAAGGGCTGGCTGGGCTGCAGGCTGAGATCTAGGCCCTCGCCTGGGCTCTCTTTCTTTGGATCCTCTGTGGTTACGACAGCCTAGTGTATATGACAGTGAGGACAGGGGCAGCCACATGGGATGCTGAAATCACATCAAAGAGGGTGTCTGACTTCGGCCACAAACATTTACAGCTTGCCTTAGGACCCAGGAAGTTGAGGGAACAGAGGATGTGGGAAGGATGCTGGAGGCGGTGGAGCTGGCTATTGTCTGCTCTGCTCTCAATTGATGTTCGACCTTGAGCAATGTGCCAAGCGTGCTTCTCTGCTCTCAAACACTCTCATCTGTCAAGTGGAGAGAACACCTGCCCTCCGCCAGTCTGGCTGGGAGTGTGAACTCCGTGGAGAGAAACGTCTTGTCAGGAAGAGGCTGTGGGGCTGCTGTTTCTGTTGTAGCCCAGTGCTGGCTGTATATCACTGTCTGGGAGACAGCTTTGAAAAAGGGCTGCTGTCATTTTCTGCAGCCCTGGACTGGCCAGGAAGGCAGCACATATGTAGGTAGTGAAGGCTGGTAGAGGATCCTTATTATTATGAAAATTGAGCCATTTGCTGACTTGGTGTGGGTTCAGCTTAATTTCTCTCAGCCTTCAATGGATGCCTGATGGGTTTAGATTGGGACTGAAGCAGGAAAACACCAGGACTTATAAAAACGTCATTCCCTAAGGAGCAGAGCTGTGATGGGCAGAGCCCTGAGTCCTTGTGTCTGTGGGGGGAGCTCAGGGTGGTGATGGGTGAGCTTGAGTGGGAATGTGTGGGTGCAAAGAGACAGAAGGAGAGAGGGAGGTGATGCATGTAAAGACCATCTGGCTGGGCACAGGCCCAGACCAACAACTCAGCCCCGTTTTTCTCCCTCCCCCCAGATAACTCCTGCTGTCTGCCCAAGGAAAGAATAATAGAATAATCTGGAGACTGCCCTACCCTTTTCTAGATCCTCCTGGGGTCTCTGCCTCTGGTCCCTTAGCAGATGTCCAAGATGAGCCAGCTCTGCGGCCCTGTCCAGAGGCACTCAAGGCCATGCCCCAGGCCCCAGGCCCCAGGCCCCGGCCTCAGGCCAGTGCCCTCTGTGTGGGAGCTGGACCAGGAAGGCTGCACATGCAAGGCTGCTTCTGGCACGGCCGAGCTCGGCACTGTTAAAGCCCTCCTAATCCATGTTATTTTCTTCTAATCTCTCCCCCACCCTCTCTGGCCTGTGTGCCACCCTCAGGACCTTTGGACCCAAGCCGGAGCCTGTGCTGAGGAGCCCCAGGCATGAAGAAGCCAAGCACCTGCTGCAGCGTGCCCGCATGAAGGCCCGGACCCGGCCCCTTCGTGCCAGCCATGATATCGTGCCCGCCATTGCCCAGGGCAGCCGGTGAGTGGGGCCCAGGCCAGGCTGATGGGACCTAGCCAAAATGCCTCTGCTCACACCTCCCTACTGTCTTGTGCATGTGTGCAGAAGACATCAGGCACTTGCTTTAATTCATTTCGCTGGCCAGCACACCTTTACTGAGGGTCTAACTGAGTGTCAAGCATTGAGGATTTGAAGGCAAGTGAAATATAGTTTGATCTCTCTAGGGGGACTGAGGTTGCCATCTCCAGGAAGAAAGACAAATAATGATCAATACAGTTCTGTGGACTGTGGTATAGGAGAGGAAAGATGTGTGCAGGGCAGGAAACCTGAGGCTGTATCTAGAAAGGATGGGAGAGGCTCTAGAGCAGCGGTCTCTAAACTTTTTGACAGCAGGGACAGTGCTCCTGTGAGAATTTAATGCTTGGTGATCTGAAGTGGAGCTGAGGCTGTGATACTAGCACTGGGGAGTGGCTGCAAATACAGATGAAGCTTTGCTCACTCCCCTACCACTCACCTCCTGATATGCAGCCTGGTTCCTAACAGGCCACAGACCAGATACTGGTCCATGGCCCGGGGTTTGGAGACCCCTGCTCTGGAGGAGGTGGCTTCTGAGTTGGGGCTTGAAAGAGGTGTATTTTTTACTGGGTAGATGAGGGAGGCAGGGGTGAGCATGCCAGAGCAGAAACCATAAGCAGAAGCACCATGCCAGGGAGTTCAGCCAGGCTGGAGCCTGAAGACATACTGAGTGGATGGTGTGGAGATCAGAGAGCCCTGGAGAGGCGTAGAGGCCCGCAGCCCTGCTGAACAATTTGCACGTCTCCTGTAATAGCTAGACACCACTCTAGGGTTTAACTAGGTGGGTAGAATGATCACATTTGTGTTCCAGTGAAGCCGTTCTGGCTGCCGGGATGTGTTGTATCCATGGTTCTGGTGAGATGTAATAGGGAAGAGGGTTCGGAGACAAGAGATTATCAAGAGCCAGACACAAGCAGTTTAAAGGAGACAGCAGAGAAGTGATTAAGAGACTCTGGAACCAGAACTGGGTTTGAATTCTGGCTCTGTGTGTCTTTGGGGAAGTCTCAGTGCCTCAGTTTCCTCATCTGCAAAATGGGAATTACGATCATGTCTGACTTACAGAGTTGTGAGGGTTATATGAAATGCATGTAACGTTTAGAGCAGCACCTGGCACATAGTGAGTACTGAGTGTTACTTCTTAATATTAATTGTTCACAGTAGCACAGAAGATATTTCTCAAGACTTCCAGTGGATGCCTGAAACTGTGGATAGTACCAAATCCTACATATATTATGTTTTTTCCTATATGTACATAACATAACGTTTCACTTAAGGAAGCACTTGATGGCTTCTCTTTGGCATATCTAAATTGTTGGCATCACTACTCTTGCACTTTGGGACCATTATTAAGTAAAATAAGGGTGCCTTAAACACAAGCACTGTGACACTATAACAATTGATCTGATAACTGAGACAACTACTAAGTGATTGATGGGCAGGTTGTATATGTAGCATGGAGACGCTGGACAAAGGGATGGTTCACATCCCCAACTGGGTGGAGTGGGAAGGTGTGAGATTTCGTCATACTACTCAGAAAACCACACAATTTAAAACTTGTGAATTATTTATGTATGGGATTTGCCATTTAATATTTCCAGGCAGTGGTTGACAGCTGGTAACTGAAACCACAAAAAGCGAATCCATAGGTAAGGGGGGACTCCTGTAATTAACTGGATGTGGGAAGTATGAGAGGGGAGCCATCCAAGATGTAGCCCAGGGCTCTGACTTGGTGTCTGAAGATTTGATGGAGCCTCAGCCAAGGGGAGAAGCCTTGGTATAGAAGCAGGCTTCAGAAAGGGGTGCCCACAGAACATCCACTGGAGATGTTTGTTAGGCAGTTGGATATGGGATCTGTAGAGGGGGAGAGAGGTCAAAACTGCAGATTTGGGCTTTACCCTAATTTCATGATGCTGGAGCCATGGGTGGGGGTGCATCAAGGATGAAGAAATGGGAAAAGAACAAGTTCAAGGACATTCAGACCAGTACTTCACATATCTGACTGTTCCCTGAGTGACATCCCAACCCCACCATTGTGCCTGCTCTTGTATGGTGCACCGCAAGGAACCACTTACACGTGGAGTTCACCACACTAGAGCTGGCACACCTGGGCCTGAGGTGAGACTGCCAGCCCACACAGAATTGTGCCAGGCTTGAGCTGGACCATCTGTGAGGCTGGCAAGTCCCATGGCTTCCTTGGAACGATGGTTGTGCTGGGCCTGCTGGTTTCCATCTCCACATAGCACTAGAGGAAACGAGGATTCTCGGTGGAGCTGGACCATATGTTCTTTGATGGGAAATGCCGAGCCCACTCATGGGAGGCTGAGGACCTTCAAAGCACCACTGAAATGACTCCAGCATGAGCAGAGGGCTGCAGCCTGCCTTCATGTTCCATGTCAGCGTGACCCCTGGGAGAAGGGCTCAGATGACCCTATACTCTGGCAAGAGGTGCCGAACAGGCTGCCCTTTAATTTCCAAATTTTGTGTCTTGTCTCCCTCTGGCTGGAGGGTACTAGTGTGGAATGGCATGGCTTCTCTGAAGCATCCTAACCATTCTTCTCAGAGTATATAGGGGGCCCAGAACCTTAGACTTCCATGGAACCCGCCTGGTCCACTGTCTAGTACATAGATTGGTTTGGGTAGCCTCAAAATTAGCAAGTGGACCTGCAAAACAGACTTGATTGTGTAAATGTACTACTCTCGGATGCTTCCTTTTTCCCATACCATGTCAGCAGCTCACAACAACCCTAGTCATTAACCTTAAAGTGAGTTCCCCTTTGCCAGGCTGTCCCCTGGCCATAGAAATGCTATAGAAGTGCAAGGTGACCCACTTTAGCAGCTGCTGTGTCCAGAAAAGAATTGCTTTGACTTGGCAGTGCTGGTGAATCCTCAGAGGGTATAGCTGAAAATCAGTGCCAGATGGCTTGCTGCAGATGCTTCTAAAGGTTACGCTTGTCAGATCACCCTGGAGAGCCATGCTGAGTTAACATGGAGATGCCACACAGGCCCTGGGCCTCAGATAGATGCAGGAGTGCCCCCCATCCTCCCCAGCCCAGAGGTGTCACTGCTTCCAAAGGACAGTTTGGTAAAAGACAATGGAAGAGTGGGGGCAGGCAGAGTTGTCCCCAGAAGGCCTCCATCTGGCGGAGGCACCTGGGACAAGCTTAACAGACAGACAGGCTTTTCCAGGAGGTGAAGAGGTAGTAGTAGCTGCTTTTTCTGGAAATAAAGCATCGTAGATATTGAGCAGCTCGTGGAAGCACATGCTCTTGTTATTTTGGGGACAGGCACACCTAGGTTGTTGTTCCTAATCCAGGGAATCAGGAACACATCAGCAAGATGCAGGGCCTGGGAGGTGACACTGTAAGTGCTACTGTCCTATGTCAGAGAGTGGCTGTGTTGAGACTATACAGCCTGTGTGGGTCACATTGATGTGTGGTTAGGATAACACTGTTGTAGGAAGTGGGGGCCTTCCCATACTTCCCATGGGGCCATTCAACTCCAGGTCCTGTGCCAGACAGGCCTTCTCTGGGAGGGATGAACGCTAAGGCATCTGCTGTGCCTCATCCCGAGAAGCTCGGCAGGGAGGAAAAAGTGTGGTTCTTACTTAGGTTGCCTGTGACAGAAAATGGCCTGTGGGCCTGGGTCTATTTGCCTAGCTGCCTGAAACTGAAATAACGTGGCTTCAGGGGTGCAAGATTTGTGTGGGTATTTCCTTGAGCTGAGCAGGACTTGACCACCAGTGTCTCCTGAGCAAAGGTTGGTGACAGAGTGTGGAGACTTCCTGACACTGTCATTCTCCTCACAGCTTTTCAGGAGAGTGTGTGCAAGGGGCCCGAGAGGGGCAGGTGTAAGGAAGGGATTTGGGAGCAGACAAGACCGAGCATCCAGAGCATTGGTGTCACTCTGTCTAAATTTTGTCTAAGCGAAATGATAGCAGCCTTGAGTGAGAGCAAGAAACCCTGACTTCAGGTCCTACACAGACTCTGTACAGACTTAAAACACACTCTTCATCATTCCCAGATGCCATGATGGCCAGTTCGCTTCCTCTCCTACTCACACCCCTCACACGAGGACTTAGCTATCATCCCTCTGTACAATCCTGAGTTTAATAATGTTTCATCTTAACTCAGGCTGAGCCAGCAACAAAGGGAAAGATACAGTAAAGAAGGTCTGTTGATTTTGTTTAGGACAGGATGGGCACGTAAGCTACTCTGGTTAGCTGCCTGACTCCCCAGGAATCTGATCTGGGGTAACTTCAGGGTTGTAGTTTCCACAGAGTATCGCAGGGTGCCCTCCTCCCCACTTCCTGCCTGTGACCTCTCTCCTGTCTCCCATCAGAGATGGCAGGAGAAGCCCAGCCCTGGACCGGAGGATGCCCTTGGCCTGCAGAGACAACCTCCGGAACGGGAGCACGAGTGACTCCTCCAGCGGGGAGTCCAGCAGTGGGCAGTGGCCAAAGCAGGGCCCCTCCCCATCTCACGTCCGCTTTGAGGATGAGTCTGCCCGAGAGGCTGAGACCCGCTACCTGCAGCGGCTGCAGCAGCGCCAGCGCCTGGTACTGAGCTCTGCGTTGCAGATGGCGGATCAAGGCGCCCTGCGCTCCAAGCCTGAGCTTGCCAACTACATCGCCGGGGCCCTCCGGCCCAAGGATGGCGGTGAAGGGGCTCTGCACCGGCTGGGGGGCCACCTGGACCAGTGGACCCTCCTGGCACCTCTGCCCACAGTGGGTGGCGAGAGGACCTGCAGAGCCTGCGGCAGCCGCATTGAGGGCCAACACCCTGTCCAGGGGACAGCAACCCCTGACCCCAGAGTTTTCCAGGAGCACAAGTCTGCCTCTGTGCTGGAGGGGGTGTTGGCTGAATCCCTTAGCTCTCGGGCCCTGAGCGGCCCCCTAAGGCTCTTCCCCACCGAGCAGGGGCTCCACTCCGAATGGATCCGGGAGACACACATTGGAGACTCTGTGCACCCAGAGGAGGTGGACTCTGCCCTGGACAGCACGGACACCTCGGACAGCTGCAGGACTGACAGTGAGGAGGCTGGGACCTCTCAACACAGAAAGGCCCCCAGCTTGGCCCGAGGCAGGGGCTGCAGGCCTCGAGGAGGCCACAGATGGTTCCGGAAGGCTGACATGGAGCTGCCCAGGAGCCCTCAGGCCCTGCACTACCTGCCTGGAGGTGATCTTGCAGAAGTTTCAGATGAGGCAAAAAGGGTCAGAGGACGCATGCCTGAGGGGACACCGTTCCCCACAGATGCTTTCGCTAAGCCTCCTGTGCAAGACTCTAAGAGGGTCTCCCTGGAGACCCAGGGGCAGCCAGGACCAGAACTAGGAAATCACTGGTCTCACCCAGCAGATTCCTGGGCTGTGTGCAGGACAGCCTGTGCCATGGCCTCGTTCATGAAGCTGGCGTCCTCTGGGCCAGGCAGACAAGCCCAGGTTAGAGAGAGCCCCGAGCCTCTGGAAACTGTCTCTCTGCATCACAGCCAAGTGGAGCCCTCTGGCCCCCACCAGGCCCAGCAGCCAACCACTTCCGTCTCCCCTGAAGGCTGGGTGCCAGCTCCTCCCTCTTCCAGGAAAACTACCTCACCTGGCTCTCACAGGAAGGCAGTCCTGGCTGGGCCGCACAGGTCAGGTGACCAGGGTGAGCCTGGGGACACCACCCTGCCTCCTTCAAGAAGCACAGATCCCAGGACCTGTGAGCTCACCCCATTACAAAACCAGCCCTGCAGCCCTCAAGCCAGGCACCCACTGTGGGCGCTGTCCACCGACAACTGCAACAACAGCAGACCTGGGGGACTGCAGGAGTCCTGGGGAGATGCCATCCACAGGGCCAGGGTGGAGAAAAGCGCCCACTGCCAGGAGCCCACAGCGCCCCCGGAGAACTGCAGAGATGGTAAGGGATTGTAGGGCAGTCCTAGAGCAGAGACCCCAGCCCAGGTCTGTGGCTTCACACACCCTTCTCTTACCTTTCATCTGCATGGGTGACAGAACCACATATCACTCCTAGCCGTCCCTTGCAGACCCCTCCCCACCGGAGCAGCAGAAGCTGCTCTGCCAGAGAAGTTGGTGGTGGGTCTGTGAGCTGGGTGCCGGGTTCAACATCAGCCTGGAAGTGGTTTAACTGAGTCTCCCTGGGAAGGCAGAGCATGGGGATGCAGTGGTGATGCCTCTCACCCTCGTGGGCGTACAGAAGCTCCAAGCTCTGGCTCCTGGTCTGGGCTGTCAGAATTTTCCTACCGGCAGAACAGGGGGAGGGAGTAGCTCCAGGATTTACTATATGCTTACAGCAGTAAATGCCAAATAGTCAGATGGTTGAGGCCCTTCCCTTCAACATCTTTCACTCATTCATTCATTCATTATCGATTGAGAACTTGTTACATGTCAGGTACCATACTTGGCACTGTGGGGAATGAAGGCATAAATGAATTAATTCAGCAGGAATCCTGCCCCTGAGACCTTCTGTGGCCTGGCACAGACATGCTGTCTGGAGGACACGGCAACCAGCAGGCAGAGCTCCTATAAGTAGTGCTTAGGCTGCTCTCTGGTTCCTGAGCCCTGCCAGACACCCCTGGCCTTGCTGGGCAGCCTGGTAGGTTTCAGCAGGCAAAGATGTAGGATGTCACCTCTGCCCCTGGAAGGAGTCCTCATATTGTTGGCAAGCCCCTGGTAGTATGACTGCTCAGCCACTCACTCTTGTGCAGAGGTCACAGGCCTGCCCCACATGCCTCCGCCTTACCGTACCCAAAGCCCTAGCAGCCCCGGGGCTGGGTGGCTGAGGAGGGATACAGGGCTTGGAAACAGTGGAGGAAGAGAGGGCAGAGGGAGGGCAGGCCGTCCTGACCCTACCAGGGATGTGGCTGGCAAGCCTCCTGCCCCAGGGTGCTGGCTGCCCTCCCCACTCACACAGACACAGACACTTTCCCTCTCCCTCCCTCACTCATGTGAAACTCAAAGCAGCAGCCCCGCCCTGAGACACCTCTGCCCATGCTAAGGTGTGGTTTCCTTCCTGCAGTGGGCTCTAGACTGGCTGCTGGCTACCCCGAACCACTTCCTGTGGGCCTTCTGTTCTGAGAGCTGCTGGCCTTTCTGCAGCCCAGCCTTCATCTCCTTGGGCTTGGAGCAGAGGCCTGGGGGGACACTCCTCTCATTAGCCAGGAGGTCCTGGGCATGTCACTTAATCTTTCTACTCTTCTGCTGTAACCTAAGGGTAAAAATATAACTTGTCCCCCAGGAGCCCATGAAATAATCTCTGTGGAGTATTAAACTCATTGCCTAGTGCATCTCAGATGCCTCAGGAATACAAACATTTCCCCTGTTCCCAACTATTGTCTTTATAGAAGAGACACGACTTATCACAAGCAGCACTTTCATTTCATAGGCATTTATTAATCAGCTGCTGTGTTTGGGGCGATGGGGTGCCAGCATTAAACGAGACTCCGTTCCTGCTTTGTGGGTCTCACCCCTGCCTCCAGTGCTCTCCTGGGGCCTCTCTCCAGCTTTCTCTGGCTCTCCTGCTTCTGTGTTGGGAATGTCCCCTCTCCCCACCACGACCTGTGGGGATGGGGCAGTGACACGGGAGGTCTGCTATGGTTGTTGCAGGAGGACTCCCAGACTTTCTCAGCTCCGCAGGTGTTGGTACCATCAGCTCCATGGGTGTCACCCTTTCCTTGGCCTCAGAGGAGCCAGAGTCTAGCCAGGAACCAGAGGGAGGCCAGCAGAGGACAGAGTCAAGTTCCAAAGGGCCTGTGTCATCCCGGTGAGTGACAGGAGCAAGAGCTCTGACTCTAGGAGGTGGGGGACCGGGGATGCTAGGTGAAGAAAGAGCCCTGGAGTAGTAGCATGCTCCCAAGTCCTCGGAGAGTTCCCAGACTTATGGTCAAGTATGGCGCCCCAATATTCTTGTTCCAACCATTTCCGGTCTAATGTACTTGATTATTCATTCACTGAACAGTCATTGAATGGCTTCAAGCTTCAGGTACTTTGCTTGCCACAGCTGGCCAGCCAGTTCCAGCCCTCAAGGTGCTCCAGGATGGGGCAGTCTGTGTGAGAGGACTTGCTCTTTGCTCTTGGAGACAACCAGATGCTGAGGACACACCCTGCATCCCATTTCCATTCTCTCTTAAGCTTGAGGTCTGAGTTCTTGCTCTGGGGCCTAAAAGTCCTGGTGAGCCCGTCCTCTGGCCCCTCTGTCTCGTCTCTACTGTGCACCGTTCCTGGTGACCTTGGCCCAAGGCTTCACGTCCCACTGAGAGTGAAATCTCCATCTCTAGCCCTGTGTGCTCCCCAGAACTCCAGACCCGGGCATCCGGTTTCCCCTGATGTGCCCACTAGGGTGTCTGAGATGCCTTACTGGATTCTGATCACTCCTGGCAAAAACCGCTTCCCCTAGGTCTTCCTAGCAAGCTCACACCACCGTCCCACAGTGCCCACACCCCAGTCTGGGAGTCGTCTTGGCCGCTCGCTCTGCCTCCTCTCCACCCCTGGCCAGTCCTCTCCACTCCTGCCTCCAGCAGCCCCATGCTTCGCCTGGTCTAGCTGTACCACTTCTTGTGTACCTCTGAGAGGCCCTGCTGCACTCTGCCCTCACTCTTGCCCCGTCCACTTCCTTCTCCACACAACAGTCAAAGTGATCTTTCTAAAACCTTAAATAAATGATGTTATTTCTCCTGCTTAAAATCCCTCAGTGGTTTTTCCTCTCACTCAAAAGAACTCAAACCTTTTACTTTGGTTTACGTGCTCACTGTAATAGGCCCTCGGCCTGCCTGTCTGACCTCACCTGGTGCCTCCTTCCCCCTTGCTCATTATGTCCAAGCCCTCATGGCCTGGCCCCACTATGTTCTTGAATGCACAGAGCCTCTTCCTGTCCTAGAGCTGTGGTGCCGGTGGTCCCTCGCCCTGGAATTCTCCTCCAGCCTTGGCAGGACCGGCCTCTTCTTGCCATTCAAGTCTCTGTTTAAATATCATCTTTTCAGAGAGGCCTTCCCTGGGCACCCTATCATCCTCTGCTCCACCCTACTCGGCAGTCACTGGCAGTTTCCCCTCTTTGTTTCCTAGTCTGCTGTTCATAAGCTCCCAAGAGTAAGGATCTTGTCTGTCTTTTGTACCACTGTTCCAGTACCTACAAGAGGCCTAGAAGGGGTTCTCAAGAAATAGCGAATGAATAAATTGATGAATGAATGATTGGGTGAACCCATAGTTGTGTATGACACCCAGGGTCTCTTATCTGAGCTTTTCTCCCTAAAAGCTGCCCAGGCAGACTGTCCGTGGAAGTCCACTCGGCTTTTCTTTCTGCAGCCTGGCTGTCACTTCCTCCACAAGGCATGGGTGCTGGCCTATCCAGGGCCCATGGGACCCTAAGGCGCAGTCCGGCCTCACATCCCCCAGTCCTCTCCCACCCACCTCATGTCCACCCTTGCGTTTCAGGGTACTACCGGGAGCCAGTGCAAGACCCATCTCTCCCTCAGCCGCCCCTTCTGACAGGAGCAAGAAAAGCAACAGCAGCATTGCCTCCACACTGGGGCTGAAAAAGTTCTTCCTGGCCCTGGGCCAGGGCACGCGGCCCAAGTTTGGCAAGTCCCGCAGCTACAGTGTGGAGCAGCTGCAGCCCCCTGTACCTGGCCCGGCCTCACCTGCCAGCACCTTCGAAGTGAAGAGAGCCCCATCATTACAATCCCTGCATCTGGTGAGTCCTGAGGGCCCAGCCAAGCGTGTGTGCAGCCAGTGGTGGCATAGCCCATTGGAATGAAAGGTGAACGGTGCAAGGAGAAATGAAATGCTGAAGAGACTGCCCAAGGAGGCTAAGGTAGAGAAAGGGAAGCTTCTGGCCTCCCAGTAGTTGATCCTTGAGGCTTGGGCTCCCCAGACACAGTGGGTGTGGCAGCATCCCATACTTCTGTTCCTCCAGCAGCTATCCCGACCTGGGCTCATCCCAGACCCCTCCCTGTCCTCGCCTCTCAACTCTGCCACCCTGCCAAGACTTGGATTCTACTACTTGGTCATTCTGGAACCTTCTTCACATCCACAGCAGCTCTTAGTCTAGCACACATCACTTCACACCTGGATTATCTCAGCAACCTTCTGACTAGATGCTGTGTTTTTCTCCAGTGGCTTTTAGAGTAGTCCTTTTGATATACATATCTGACCTTGCCAGCCCCTTGCTCAACACCAGCCATTGGTTCCTTGTCACCCTCAGGATAAAGTTCAGATCACTTGACATGTGCCAAAGGGTTTCTGTGATCTGACTGCTTTCATGTCTCATCACTCTCCTTCTAACAGTCAATCCCAGCTATCCTTGACCTTGCAGTTCTGTAATCAGGCCACACACTGTCTAATGTTGGACCTTCATCTGAAACGTTTCTCCCACCTTCTCTACCTGCTAATGTCTGCTCCTCCACTGACGCTTCAGCCATTGCTTCCTCCAGGAAGCTGCTTCTAATCCCCTTCCTCAGGCTGAGCTGGGGCCTTCTGCTCTGTGCTCCCTACCCATCCTGGGCTTCCCTCCTTCGCAGAACTTGTCACAGAGCATTTTAATTGTTTTTGGTCTATTTTCCTTTACTGGAGTGTGAATTCTTTGAGTAAACACCACTTGGTATTTCTATTCCCGAGATTTAGTACAATGGCAAGTATAGCAGACAAACTCAGTACACAGTGAATGAATGAGTGAGTGAACTCAGGGCAGCCTGCTGAAATTCTCCCTCCCCACGAGCTAGAGAGTGAACAGCAGAAGCTCACACACTCTCAACCATGTTTCTGGAACCCCCGTTCTGTTCCCGGCATTCTCAGGTATTGTTTGTTCTTCTGTTCCTTGCCCCACACCACTGGGCAGAATGAAGCGGGAGAGGGTGGTCTGGGGCACTGGAGCCCTCGTCTTCAGGCTGAAGGAGGGGAGAGAAGGCAGGCCGAATGTAAGTTCCACTGACTTTCTGGCGCTGGGAACGCTACCTGGTACACGGTCAGAGCTCAATAAGTAGTTGCTGGGTGAATGAATGGAAGGCATAGTGATCATAAGCTGGGAAAAGGAGCCGAGAGTGACATTGTGCTCTAGAAATTGACTTTCTTTAAAAAGTTAGATTTGTCCCCTGTGTGTCTGAACCAGGGTGCCCAGGTGTGTTGCCCTCGGAGCTTTGGTCTCTGTAAACCTCAAGGGAAGTGACACGATGTTAGTGTGGTAGAGAGATTGTGGGCAGTGTAAGCCAAGTGGGCAAAGATAGTAAGCTGGCAGAGGAAGTGAGGGAGCAAGCGCAGGGAGGACTGAGCAGTAGAAAAATGTTCAAAAATTGAAAAAAGATAAAAGAAGAATCGATCTCACCCAAAAATATTTATGACAGTGCGGGGTGAACTATTTCCTGTTAGGCTGCTATGCTGCCAAGATGTCTGTGCTGAGAGCGGGGGCGGATGCTGCAGCAGTTCCAGTTTCGTTTTGCCCTCCGGGGTGGGCAGTGGCCGTGTTCTCACACCCAACCACTCTAGCTACTCCTACATCCTCCAAAGGCTGTGGCTCTTTGAACCTGCATCTGGAAGGCCCTTCTCACCTCTCCCCTTTCCCCAGGGAACTTCTGCTTGGCCTTCAGGTGTAAGTTAAACATGACTTCTCCCAGGAAGTCTTCTTAAACTCTGATGCAAGTCAGACCCCCTCTTACATTTCTTGAGAACGTGCCTGACTCCTTTAGAGCATGGATTCTCAACATAATAAGCGCCTGCAGCATTTATTCAAAAGCCTGCTTCTCCCCGCCTCCGTCTCTGCCACTCCACCTTCTGCCTTCAGAATGGCCTCCTCATTGGGTCAATTTCTAGAACACAGATCTGATCTTGTAATTCTTCTGGTTGATATCACTCAGGAGCTCCTTAGCAGGCCAGGTAAGTTTCTTCCAGGGCTGGCTCCTGGCTCCAGCCCATCTCCCATCCCCTCTGCAGCCTAGCTGCCCAGACGATGAGTATGTTCCAGAACCTACCATGCTTTCTCTAGTGTCTCCATGTTTTTGCATCTACTGTTTCTGCTTCCTGGAGCACCCTACCTCTGTCTTCACCTGAAGAGTTCATGCTTCCAACCTCACTCAGGTGTGAGTTCCTATAGTGTCCCCAAACCTCCGAAGTCAAACAAAGTCTCTCTTCGCTTCCTTGAACGCTGCCGTCCCTTCCAGCCAAGCACTTACAACCGCACTTAGGGCTTGTAACTTATCTGTGCTCACCCCACCCCATCACTGGGAGAACTCCTTGAGGTATTTATGTTTTGTCCTTTCCATCTTTTTATTCACAATGTTTGAAGGTGTAGACTTAGATAAAAATTTTTGCATGCAAGTGATTATAAAAGGGATAATAATGAATCACAAAACAATATTTAAGATTTTAACTCTAAATTTGTGGTTACTATTCTATAATTAATTTGCTTTTACTTTTTTCTTAAAAAATAGATTTTCTTAATAAAGGAGGTAATTAATATTATGACTAAATGGTTATTTCAGAAAGGAAATTGAAGTTTCAGATTACCTATGTAGGCCCACATACTTGAGTAAATTATAGAGATTTCTGTTGAGCACTTTGAAGTAATGACAAAAACTCCAATCATTACTTTCATAGAGGGCCCTCAGGTTCCAGGTTGGGGTCAGGTCTCTGTCAGCCCCCTTCCCCAGAGGCTTGTCTCACCTGCAATATTGGATCTTTACCACTAGGTGTCACCCTCTCACCAACATCGGAAAGCTGTCTCCCTTCAGAACCTTCATTCTCTGCTGAGCAGCAAGGTGGACCGGTCCAGCCTCTACCTGGTAGGGGAGCCAGGGGACCACAGTGCAGCTGGCCGGTAAGAGTGGACAAGTGAGCAAGTGGTTTGGAGGAGAAACTCAGGGAACCGACAGTGGAGCCCCGAGCCTCTTTCCTGCCTCAGCTGTACGGCCCTGAGTAGGGTCTCATTACGAGAAAGGGAGGCCAACTCCTGAGCCTCAGGTGCCACAAGAGTCTTGGAGCCCATACCTCGGTGCCCTGGCCCTGTGTAACTGAGCTCTGAGGAGCTGTAGGGGTAGAGTTGTAAGGTTTGATTCTTCCGTCTCTCTACTGTCTGATGACATCTTGAAATTGGAACGTTCAGAGAGCTTCCTTTGCCCAGCTAAAGACCCAACTAAAGGTCCAGAGACAGGGACCCCCAAAGAGGCCCTTGACCTGTGACCCCACCTGAGGAAATCCTGTCCTCTCTGATGAGACCCTCTAGGCTAGCTGCCCTAGAGGCTCCATGGAGAGACTTCAGGGGGTCTGTTAACTGCTGGAAATTTTATATAAAAGTATAGCTTTTGTTAGGTTCTTAAAGAGGTCTCTGTACCCTAAAAGATTAAAAACCAGTGCTCTTGGGTGGGGAGCTTCTGGTTCTATAGCAGGCTCTAAGAAGCCTCAGATAGCTGTGGGAACCCACTGGGGTCAGCCCGAGCTGGCTCTTTATGCCAGGTATGACCCGGGGTGCCCCAGCTTCCAGAGCTGCCAGTCGGGAGGCAGCAGTCATCTTTAAGCCAAGGTGTCGCCGAGGCCCAGTGCCCGGACCCCTTTGCCCTCACTGTCTCTGGTCCGCTTGCAGGTTAGCCAAGGCCCCGCCCCGGCGCGCCCTCAGCGTGGAAGATGTGGGTGCCCCCAGACTGGCTCGCACAGTGGGCCGCGTGGTGCAGGTGTTCCCAGATGGCACCAGCCAGCTGCAGCTACAACGCTCCCCAGAGGGCACATTTGGCTTCTGTGTGGCCTCTGGGGACGGGCGCCGGGACTCAGGTATGTCCCCCTCAGCTTTCTGGTCTCCACAGACCTGGGTTCGTAGCAAACCAAGATGGTGCCTTTTAGCTGTGGTCAGAGGATTTTTCTGAGCCGTGGAGCTCTGGACTCAGGGAACTTCTTATCGAAAGGACTGGAGTTCTCCCCATGGGAGCTCTTTCTAAAGGGTCAAGGTGTGTGGCTACTGGAGCGGGTAGCTGTTGGCAGGCTTGACTCCACTGTCCCTCCAGTGTCTGCGGACATTCTCAAAATCAGAATTTCGAAGGCGGACTTTTTATGGTGAGTATCGGAGATGGGTTGTGCTTGCCTTTCTCAGAGGCGATCCCTTTGATGTGGCTGATGTGTTTAAACGGTTCCCCCTCCAGCTGCTGCGTGTGTCTGGGCACGTGGAGTGTGCCTTCCTGTCTGTGCGCCTGGGTCCCTCCCTCAGGGCTGGCTCCTGCAGGTCACAGTCTCGTGTATCCTGACTCCCAGGCCCTAGACGGGTCGCCCACTGGGTCTTGATTCGACGCCGGCAGGGTCAGGGAGGCTCTGGACATCTTCCTGTACTCTGGCCAGTTTTCAGCTGCCCTTTACCCAAGGTCTATGGTCCAGAATTCACCTCAGGGTGAAGAGCCCTGAAAGGTATTTCCCAGACAAGAATGAGTAGGAAAGGAAGACAGGTGTGTGGGAAGGAAGGGAGAGGGAGAAACACGAGAGAAAGGGAGAGACAGACACAGAAAAACTGCCCTAGCTGGGCTCTGCTGAGGAGGGTTTAATGCTGTGCTTTGATCTCCTAGGTCAGAGTTATTTAACCTGGAAATAAATCTGCCTGCTGCCAGATTTGTAGATAGCAGCAAGTTTTTGCATCTGGCCCATCATTCATTGTATCAATAAATATATATTGAGCACTTGCTAGGTGGTGTTGGGACTGGAATCACAGCAGTAAATGGAATGGGCAAAACAAATCCCTGTCCTCGGGAGCATACATTCCAGTGAGGGAGACAGACTATATCTATAAAAAATAGACATATTTTTATATTATATGTCATATATGTCTGACAGTGAAAAGTACAGAGAAACAAACACAAACAAAGCAGGGTAAGGGCCTGAGGACAGCAAATACTGTGGTGCCAGCGGGACAACTTTTCTGAGCAGACACTTGGAGTGAGGGAGGAGCCATGTGGTGTCTGGGGGACAAGCATTCCAGAAAGAGGGAACAGCCAGTACAGAGACCCTAAGGGGTGGGATTGAGCTCAGCCTATCAGAGGAACTGACTGCAGGTCAAGCTGAACAGTGGTGAGGGGGATAGAGGCATTGCTGAGCCCAGAAAGGGGTTTCGGCCTTCGCGCTAGGTGAGATGGGAGCCACAGGGCTGGGAGCAGAGACCGGGGTGCTCTGATTTACACCTTTAATGAGGTCACTGGGATGCAGGTGGAATCAGGCAGACCAGTTTAAAAGCTCTTTCAATAGTCCAGGAAAGGGGATGGTGGTGGCTTGGACTCAGGTGGCCGCTCAAGGGATACGTGGTTGGATTCTGATTGATTTGAAGGTAGTTTTGATTCAGTTTGCTGACAGATTTTATGTGAGTGTGAGAGGAAGAGAAGACAAGTTTCTCCTCACTCTGAACCTCAGGAGGGACAGCATCTTCTCAGGAAGATGTTATTTGTTAACATGTGTTGAATATCATAAAGCATTCAACAGGCTGTTAGCCACCTGCCTTTTCCTTTAGTTTCCTCTCTCCTTAGGTGAGGGCAATAGGCCCCCCAAAAAGGCAGCATGAAGGCATAGAGTTAGATAACATAGCATGGTTTATACCCAGCACCTCCACTGGCTGTGTGACCTTGAGCACGTATGTTACTTAGCCCCTCTGAGCCTGGCACTTTTCTTCCCTTCCCTCTTCAGAAAGAGAGTATATTTGGGGAGCAAAACTCCAGGTGGAGACCAGCATGATCTGCATCATTTGTCAATGTGAGATCACATACAATATGTTCTCTGTCCCCCTATCCTCCCCAAAAGTCCCTTTAGGCCCCTTTGCAGGCAATAGGAGTCCCTCCTCTATTACCTGTCATGGAGTTCTGTTGGGCAGGGGCCTGTCTGTAATTACAAGGGCTCCTTGGGCTCTGCCCTAGTCTGCTCCTCGGGAGCCACTCACCTGGTTTGGTGAGAGCTCTTCCCTGTCCTGCCCAGGTGGTGTCCTGCCCCTGCTGCTGCAGCTGGTTGTCGGATGTCAGATAAAGATCCTCATGCATGCAGAATATGGCTGCTGCTGGTGTCTTCTTGCTGCAGGCCATCCTCCAGCAGCCCAGAGTCACTTCTCCTGGGCCTCAGAGGGGCTGTGAGCTGGCTGAAGTGTCAAGATGCTGGTTTTAACTTGATGGCTATCACATCCAACTCTGTATAAGCATGGGAGAATAGCAAGCTTTGCTTTCTGCTTCTAACTGAGTACAACACAGAGATCGTACATCTTTAACAACAACCATTTCCAGCAGACGATAAATACATACGATAGCAGCCTGTCATATTTTTGTCATGACTTCTAGTTGTGAAACCCACCCCAGAGTCTCTCCAAAATGGCTGGCATGACATCAGTGTCTGGTCTAACTCTGGCTGTATTCTCTTGGGTTTTCTCATCACTTCCCACCTGCATGTCCTGCTGTACAGTAGCCATTTTTGCAGGCTCCACCTTACTTGTCCTTTCCCCCATGCCACCGACATGCAGACAGGCAGACAAGCAGTTCAAACACCCAGACTGACGAGGTAAAAGCCTGCGCAGCAAAGATGGCAGGTACACCTTGTTGGGAGGGATACAGCCTTGCAAGAAAGGCTCAGCTTCGCCAAGAAGCACAGAAAGGTAGTTCTACAGCTCATACCGGGAACAGGGATGTGTCAGAAGATCGGATTTGCTAGACTCAGAGCCACAAATCTTCGGGTACCTCAGAGGAGATTTCAATGCACTTTCAAACCAGATTTTCAGAGGGTGAGCTCTGAAAAGCTTGACTTCTTTTGGGACAAGACGCTGGGCTGAATGAAGCACCTACAGGGCTGGGTGGACCAGAGAGATGACTTCTCAGTAGTTCAAGATGTGTTAAACGGCTTCAAGCCAGAGATTGAGGAACTAGATGACATGCCCTTCCAGGTCCCTTCTAAGGAAGTTGGTTCCAGGAAAAGAAGGTGGACATAACACATGGGCTCAATGTGGAGGGAGCCAGCCAAGCCTGGGCTGGGGAGCAGGGAGGGTGTTAAGGTGGCACTAAGCTGCCCCAGTGAATTCTGTAGGTGTTGTCAGCTGCACAAGGGCCATCCCTTGCAGTCAGTCAGCCAAGTGGGCTGGTGCTATCTAGCAGACACCTCTGTTCACTGAGCAGGGGGCTGGGGGCAAGAAGCTTTCCCTGAAAGAGCTTGCTCCTCCTTTAAGCTCTTAGGTAGAAGCTCTTGAAGGAGTTTGAAATGTTTTCAGCAGAAGTTGAAGTGACAGGGGCTCCGTCAGCTGGACTCTCCTGCCCTGTGACCCAGGAGAGGCCATGGGAACTGAAGCAGCCCAGCCCTGAGTCCCTACAGAGCCTGTTCCATCAACGTGGGTTCCCAGAGTTGAACCCAGGAAAGGAGGAGAGTGGGTTCTCCCCAGGCTCACCCTGCACTGTAGAGACCCCGGCATGATCATACCAGCCAGGCAGGGCCCCTTACGGCGGGTGGCGGGGAGAAGGCATATGTGAGGAAGGGAAAAGTAGGGCACCATGGCTTATATATGGGGTAGGCTTTCGATGTTTCCTGGGCTTTTGCCCAAAGGCCAACCAGTCCTAAGTGAGGAACCATATCCGAGGAAGGCTGAGGCCAGGGCTCATCCTACACAATACCATGAAGCAAACCAGGTTTGGACCAGACCTCAGCTGCTCTGGCGGTACCTTCCCCGACTCCAGCAACTTGAGAGCAGGAATGGATCTTGTTTGTGAGTGCCACCTAGTGCAGTGCCAGGCTCATCATAGGTTTTTTCTAATTTTTAAACATCATTTTCCTCCTGCTTCTACAATCAAAGTTTGTCTTAGAAAAAGTTAAGATTAGCTTATTCACACTGAAATATTTATGAATAATAACAGCTGAAAGCATTGTTTGCATTAGGGGCATTTTAAAAGAAGTGAAGCAATGTAGTTGTACTATAGAGATGAGAGCACTACATCTATGTATAAAGGCAGCCGTGATTGTCAGGGAGAATGAGTGGTGAGTGTGTGTGTGTGTAGAAGTGTCCGTATGAGCACCTGCCCCACCTACCTGGTCAGCGTGCCAAAGATGCATGTGTTTAATTTCATTTATTAAATTCTCCTCTTTTCCTTTGCAGGGTTCTACGTGCAGGAGATGGCTGACGCGAGCACAGCCAAGCTTTACTCAGGGCTGCTGGGGGTGGGGGATGAGATCCTCGAGGTGAACGGAGCCAAGGTTGCTGGGCTGGGCTTGGCTCATGTTAAGGAGCTCCTGGCCCATGAAGAGAGCTTGTCACTCCGTGTGCTGAGACAGAGGCCTGTCCCACGGTGACTCAGAGGTGCTTTGGCTTTCACTGTCACCCCCTGGAAAGCCATGAACCACCCCAGGAGGGATGTCTGAGAATACACTGCACAAAGCTGCTTGGAAGAGCTGGGTGGCATGTCATACTCTGGGCTGTGGCCTAGCTGTGGCCTAGGGAGAGGAAAGGAGTCTGTTTGTGTGTTTTGTTTAAGGATATTAATTTATGCAAAACTAGGGGAAAAAATATGGGTGTCCCTGCCCCAGATGGTGTCAACAGCTTCCTTCACCTTTGTCGGCAGCGGGAGGAGAGAGATTCAGCGGGTCCTTCTGATGGTCCCTGAGCCTCTGTCGCCTCACTCCCAAGTCCCATTCCACTCCTTGTCGAGACCTCTGCAGCTTTCTGTACTCCAGAACCAAAGAAAGCACTGGGCCACATTGGCTTGGAGCCTGCGTTTTTCAGTCTCATTTCTCACAGCTCCCATTTGACACTTTTGCACTCTTCTCAGAAATGGGTGAAGTGTCCTATAATAACAGCCTTACAGCCATTGACCGCATATTCCAAACCAAAAATTGGAATATGTGATCCAGTATGAGAACATCTAGGAGCTATTATCTGGTAGCAGAATATTAAGAATTTATGGGATATAGAAGGTTGAAGGAAAAAATGAAACCAGTTTCAGGGAAGTGTAGGTGTGGCCAGTGAGACTAGCCAGGCTAGGCTTGTCCCCATTGCTCTGCCCTCTGCTGCTATCCAGAACAAGGCTGGAGCTACAGAGCCTGGCCGTGAAGGCATGTCTTCCTTTTTCTGTTGAGCTGGGACACTGGGCTACAGCTGATGCCAGGCTGTCACCAGCTACAAGCTCTTTATTCAGACTCCCTGATGGCAGCTGTGGGTGGGCCGGCCAGCAGGGAGATGGCAGGGTACAGGCTGGGGGGATGGGCTGTCCCACCTGGTTGCTTTCCCTCTCTAGGACGGAACACTGCCCAAAAGGTTAGGACTCTCTGGAAGTGGATGGCTGTGTGTCAGTCTTAAATTATTAAAAAGCAAGGCTGAAGCTGAATCTTCTCAAATCTTGAGTTACTATATTCTGGGCTGGATGCTCACTTGACCTTTGCTAGCTGTGGGCAGGGTCCTAGGGTGGGGTAGGAGGAGGGAGGACAAAGGCACAGCTGTGGGCTGTGTTGGACATGCCAGAGGGGAAGGCTGAGAAGGCACCCAGGACAGCCAGGGTGGATGTAGTGGCCTCCAGAGATAGTAATGGGGCTGGGAGAGGAGCCCTAGGCCAGGTGCATTTATGAGCAGGAGACAGAATGAAGCTAAGGGGCCTTTAGTAGGTGCAACTGGCAGGTGAATTGGGCAGCTCAAGGCTGTTTTAGAGCTTGGCTGGATGTAGGCTATGGTTATAAAAACAAACAACCTTCAGAATCAGGTTAAAATGAGTGTTGCTGCAGCTTTCAGGGACCAAAGTTACTGAAGGAGACATGTGGCCTGAGGGAAGGATAACCGGGAGGGGGCAGCAATCCTGTGGAGTGTGTGCATTCTCTCATTTTAGGGTCTTGCCTGCAGGAGCCAATTAAAACCCCTCTTTACTGCCAGTAGAGGCTAGTGGATGAGGCAGGGCTCCCAAGCCGCACGGCAGAGGCAGGATGGGGAGGCTGGGCCAGCCTGGGATGGGGGATAAAGAAGAATGGGAGGCTCTAGGAGGTGAGCAGTGGGCCAAGGAAACACGTACTTGGCCTTCAGGGTGTGAAGGGGGTTCTGAGACACCTCACAGACCAACCTAGGGTTCCTGAAGCACAGAAAGAGCCCACAGCAGGCAACTACAAGCATGGGGAAACACTGGTGACTACTGTACCCCTAATTCCTAACCTTGAAGTGTTGACCCAATAAGAAGTATACCTTGAAAAAGCATTTTGTGGTTAACAGGGCCCAAATTCACAATCAGAAGTTAGCAGCCATTGTTTATTGGGGCCTCTCCTGCACCCCACATATTAGAAAAAAGCTGCAGACTGAGGTGCCAAGACTCCTGCATAGTGCTCCTTCACAGAGGGAAGGTACTCTGGGCTCTGTGTGAAGTAAACATTATAAAGGAGGTTTCTGGAATCCTGGATCGACCAAGGGTGGGAGACCGGGCCCATTGGAGACCTGGCCCATTCAATCGGAATGGCACAGCTGTAGTCTAATTTGCATACTTACTGACCAATCAGAGCAGTTTCATAATGACCAATCAGAACGTGCAATTCTGACCAATCAGGACAGTGCTATTTGGACCAATCAGACTGTGCAAACTTTGATTCCTCATTTACATAAAAATAGACCAATCAGAGACGAGGGTGGGGATTTTTTTCTATAAAAGGCAGACTCCTGATTTTCCTCAGCTGGGCCCACATTCTGTTTCAGTGGGTGGGTGTTTCCTTGGTTTGCAACTGTTCATCTGTATAAAGTTTCTCTTTGTGTGGTATTATTAACATTATCTTGGTGGCAGCAAATTTGTTGACAGGAGTCTTGAGGCTTTAGTGAAATTTCATGTTGAAAGAGCTTCTGGGGGCAAAAGGCACCTCTGTTTTCTCAGTGAGGACTAGCTACCCTTGTAGCCTCAGCTGGGAAGGAATGGAAATGGGGTTGCTCAGGCTAGGACAGAACGGGAAGGTCTCTAAGGAGTACTGAGCATCTGCATTTATTACCTTCCACGTACAAAGTCAGGTTCTTGATGTGTTTTATTCAGTCCTTAAAGTAGTCCAACCAGGCATATCATGTTTATTGGCTTCATTTGTACTAGTAGAGAACCAAGTTCAGTAACAGTAATGGCATTCTGACCTGCTCCTGTCACTCAGGACCTACTCAGGACCTACTCTTTCTACCACAGACCCCCACACAATACGTGGGGGCAGGGGGGCGGGGGGGCAGGGTGGGGGTGGAAGCCTGCTTAGAAGGGTATGAGGAGGGGAAGGTGGAAGAGGAAGAGGGTGGGAGAGGGAGGGAGAGGGAGGAAGAGGGAGGAAGAGGGAGGAAGAGGGAGGAAGAGGGAGGGAAGGAAGATACTCCAGACCGTGTGTGAAGTAAACCTGCTTTGCTCTAATTCCAAGGAGGCAGAAGACGCTCCTTCCTGAGGTAAAGTGATGCTAGGTTTTGACTTCTGTGAGTGGGAGTCACTTTGGTTCCCTCGGATGTCCTCTGATCTATCCCCATCTCTGTTGCCTGGGGTCCAGCCCTGTGCCACCCATAGGACCCCTCCTACTTAGAACTAGGAGCCAGGCCACAAGCTCAGGGAGAAGAGAAGGCTCTACCTCAAGTGGCGGGTCTAGAGTTGATGCTCAACCGTTACCGCACGGCCAGGTGTGTGCAGCAAGAGACGCTAGCACGTGGTGCAGGTCTGGTATGAGCGTCAGGGATCAGCTGAGGGAAGGCGGCTTGGGAAGAGGTGCTCACAGCAGGGTTTTGTGAAATGAACAGGAACTGACACGAAGGGGAACGGAAAGGACGTTCAGGCTCAGAAAATGAACAGCATGTGCAAAGAGGTGCCTTGTTCCTGTCTCTCACCTATACCACCCCCCAAGCCCGCCGCAATTTAATGGTGCTCTGTCCAGGCTTCACAGAGGCACCTGTTGTTCGTATTACACGGAACAGAAAGTGGCACCAGTTTTGGCCTCAGACAAATCACCATCCTTAGGGTGACAGCAGGGCAAGTTCAGAAGCCATCAACGCCTGTTTTGACTTGTTGGGGACGGGGCAGGTCTCTTCTCCATGGCGGACTGGCCCAGTGCGAGACGGGAGGGCATCTCCTGGGCAGATGGTGCCCGCGCTGGGTACTCAGGGAGGAGGGACCGGGGTCTGTCGTGGGACAGCGAACATGAGGCGACTGTGCACGGGACAGCTGCCCCGCACCCACCGGCCCCTCTCCTCCCCGAGAGAGGTGACTTGGCTCCGACGAGGGTGTCGCCAGCTCGCCCCGTCGTCTCCCGCCGCTGTCTCCCGCTGCCCTCCTGTGTTTCCACGGAGGCGGGGACGGACCCGGCTACCCTGCCCGCCTTGGGGACGTGCCCCGGGCACCGGCTCAGATAGTCACAGCGTGGATGCGGCCTGAAGTCCAGGGTCCAGGGTCCGGGGTCGCGGGGAATTTACTGCAAGACACTTTGCTCCTCGCTGGAGGCCAGGATGAAGACACCCTGACTCTGCCCTGAGGAACACAGGACGGGGGCGGGGACAGAGGGATAGACCCTAGGAGCTAAGGCGACGTTGTCTGACTAGAAGCTGGCGGCAGAGGCGGCGCGTCAAGCGCCCTGGTCGAGCCAGAGCTGCAGGGAGGGGTGGGAGCAGAAACGCCGGGACTGGCCCCCGCGTGTCGGGGGCACAGGGCAGGGGACCCGGGGCGTGCAGAGTCACGAGGCCTCACAAATGACGGTGGACCCACAGGCACAGCTCAAATTTGGGAGATGAAGGTCAACCGGGAATTCAGGGACGTGCAGTCCCTGCGCCGCCTCTCACCCTGGTCTATCTTTTCCGCAGATATTCCCGAGCTGTGTTGGAGACACTAAAGATACAATCATGAACCCTTCGGGCAACTCTGCGAAGGAGGGGCCACTGATTTTCTGTTTGCAAACTAGGACCCTGAGACTCAGAGGTTAAGTTCATTAAGGTTACACTGCAAATAATTAGCATAGACAGGATTTGAACCCGCACTGTGTGACTCAGCCTGTGTCCATCCAGCCACCCACCCTCCTGAGACCCTGTGGGACCAGCCTCACTCAGAGGCCCAAGGGCACCCCCCTCCCTGCCCGCGACCAGCTCCGGGGGCCCACCGGCAGCGTCGGGGCTAGACTTCAGGGGATTTTTTTCAGGGAGATGAGGTTGTCGCTCCCACCTGCCCGGGGAGGGCAGATCAACCAACTACGGCAGATCACTTTTGAGAACAGTGTTTCTGAACTGTGGGCATACCTCACTCGTGGGTCACAAAAGCTATCTTGTGGGTCAAGACCACCATTAAAAAAAAAAAAAATCAGTGCCTCTTGCAAAGATTTTGTTTGGGAAACACTTCTTTCAGGCCTGTGTGCTGAGCTATAATTTAAAGTATTGTTAACGGCCCTGCTCTGGAGGGGCCTAAGGCCCAGGGTGGAGGGTGAAGGAGGCAGCCCGCTTCCCCCATCCTGCTTTTGCTCCTGTTCCTCCTCCACCCTCCGGCCTCCTCAGGGTCATACCTTGTCTGCCAGAGGCTACTGACCCGGAAACCTTCCCCGTGGCTGGATTAGTGTGGTTGTTGGTGAGGAAGGAGCATCCTTGATCCTACATTCCTATGGCCAAGAGGCGGCCTGTACTCCAGGGCTGGAGTGCAGTGTGACTGGCCTTCCTGGTCCTCCAGACTGCCTCCAGGCAGCAGGTTCCCACGTGGCTGTTCACTGGCAGGCGCTTGGGTTGTTGGTTCCCTCATCCCCACATATCCACCCACTGGCTTAGCTTATTCTTGTGCCTTTGCTGGACTGCCCTTCTCCTCCCTTGTCCACCCTTGGACCCCCTGGCAGCCTTCAAAAATAGTAGAGGTGCCTGCCCTGGGAAGCACTTCATGACATCTGCGTGCCGACTTTGGCCCCTCTCTTTAGCTCCCATACAATCTGGTACTAAGGGCTCTTTGTTGTGGCTCTTTTCACATGGAATTGTTCGTTTATCCTATACCAAACTCACCTGGCAACAACTGGACTTCCCAGTCCATCTGCACAACCCGTTTCCCATTCCCCAATCCCAAGGCTGGTTCTGGAGCTATTCAAAAGGCCCTGCTGTCACTGGATCCACCACCCCCTCCCGCCCCCACTTCCCACCATCCTCTATGAAGTCTCCCTCTTTCCAACAGAGCCAGAGCACCTGCTTAGACATGGCAGCAGCTTTCCTTGGCAAGAATCTATGCCCAGCTCTCTCAGGCTGTGAGTTTGACCAGGTCAGAGTGCTGGGCCCCAAGGAGGGGGCTGCTAGGATTGGCTCTGGTATCTGCCCATGGAGCCAGGCCTTCACAGCTGCCTTGCCAGGCCTGGAGGGTATCCGGGGCTCTCCTGTGGTTGCCAGGCTGCCTGTTGGGCCTGTCTTTGTCTTATGTTTCTGCAGTCTGGGCTCAGGCCCCAACTCACAGTGTGGAGCTGCCCTTAGGGGTCTGGCCGGGTGCCGGGCACTGGGGAGAGGCTTGCCCTGCCCTTGGGAAGCCCATATCCCCAGGTGGAGACAGCTACAGCTGTGGAAAGAGACAAACCAGTGTGCCAAGGGCAACAATGGGAGCCCTAGGCAGGAGGCCCGACTCCACCTGGTGAGCAGAAAATCTTCCCAGAAGAGCCAGCCCCAGGCTCACCAGCCTCCATCCAGCTCCGCTGTCATCTTAGAAACAAGGAATGTTGGCGGGCGGTGGGAGCTCACAGCAGCGTGCAGATGCCACAACTTTGATTCTCATCCTGGGCTCCTCAGCCTATCTCCCAGCTCTTCTGAGTTGATATAATGATGAGTTTGGCTTGATTACTTTTTGCACATTTCCAGCCAAATAAACAAAAGCTTAAAAAAATAAAATAAAATAAAAGGCAAGGCTGACCTGCCTGAAAGCCTTGACCAGATTTCTTGAATTCCACAGTGGGCTTCGAAGGTTTGAGACATGGCCAAGTCCGAAGCAACTGGTGTCCATGCTTTATCCTGGGCACTGCTGAGTTTAGGGCTTCAGTCTACCACGAACCTGTACCACAGCTCTTTTGACTCTATTCCTCTCCTCAGTTTTATCATTTCTTTGGCTAGAGGAGGACTTAGGGAAACATCTGTTTGTCACCACTGAGATCTGAACGGTATCTTTTCTTTTAAGGGAGGCCGCATGATGGTCCAATCAGACCCAGGTTCTGATTCTGACTACCACTTACTAGTTGTATCCTTGGGCAAATTTCTTAATTGTTTCATGCCTCACTTTTCAGAGATAAAATGGGCCTCAACAATATTTCCCTCATGGGGTTGTGAGAATTAAATGCAGTGTTTTGCTCTTCACAGTCCCTAATGCCTCGGTCAAGGACCTGCCTAACAAATCAGTTCAAATGTTAGCCAGAAGTACTGCTATTCTGTAATGAGATACAGACTTTGAGAAATTTGCTCCTGGAAGTTGGTGAGCCCTTTCCAAAGGCCGGCCAAAATTAATGTGAACTTTTGTGAATGGAGACAAAGCATTTAATGGTGTGCTTATAGGAAGGGACATGGGGAGGGGAGGGGAGAGGGATAGAAGAAATACCACTGCAGAGGTCAGAATTGGGAGTACACGTCCAAGTCCAAGGTGGCTCCTGGAGCTGTCGCTCCCATTCTGAGAGTGGTATTGGTGGGGACTTTGTGGTCAGGCTCTGCCTGTACCTACACCAAACAGAGGCCACCGCCCAAGTTCTGGGTGTCAGCACCTTGGTCGGAGGGGCTGTGTGTTCCATTTTTACCTCAGATCTTTCAACATTTCAACGTGAGCTTTCCATAAGACTTGTAGCCACTGGGGACCTTTTGAATGACACTTTTTGATGCACAGCAGAGCCACCAGTGGAGTCAAGGAGCTGGTAGGACTGAAATCCTCTGCCTTATCGATGCATTTCCTCCCCTTGTCCAAGCCACACAGTCCACAATTCCCCGTGGGGCCCAGGGCAGTGGTCTGCTTTTATCAGGGGATTCGTGCAACCATTTCTTCCTTCTGAATCCCTTCCTCTTCAAATGTGAACCAGAACTCGGAATAAGCCTTTCCCCCTCCTAGCTGGCTATTATGACGTTAGGGGGAAATCAAGCCGAAGACCTGTGAAGCATGGGGGCGCCAATTTTTGCACCAGGAACTAAGGGCATAGTAAGTGGCTCTGCCTCACACCAGCTGTGTGACCTTGAGAAATTACTCATGTCTGTTTCCTCATCTGCGGATTTGAGATATTAGATGAGGAAACTTCAGTTTCATGCAGCCTTTTTAAATATCAAATATGTTAATACAGATGAAGTACCTAGAACAGTGCCTGGCACATCATAGAAGGTCTCAGTTAATCAGTGGGGATGATGATGGCAAATGGACTGATGAAGATCCTTGCCCTTAGGGGGCTCAGGCAGCCTCGTCACCCTATCCCACACAGAACTGCTCTTTCAACTACCGATTTGGATGGCCCGTATGCTCGTTTGCCAACACTTCAGTGAGGAGGGAAATAAAGGACTCAATTTCTTTTGTATTCTAGTCTCTGCTCCCCCAGATTCCTAGTCCCTAGTGAAACTCTGTGCTGAATACACAGTATAGTTATTTTGAGAGTTAAGAATCTGTATAACTAGCTCAGCCAGAGAAAGCACAATTTAGCATTCAGATCCTCCGGCAGCCACACACTTCCTACCCCATGCATATGCTCATGTCCGTGTTTATGAGTGGGCAGAAGGGAGGAAGGGAGCCGTGTTTAGGTAGAAAAAAACTAAAAACAAAAACCAAACAAAGTTAAAAAAAAAAAAGGACAAAGGTCATGGTATCTCCATTTCTCTTTAATACTGAACAGTATTATTTATACAGTTGTAACATGATTTCAAGAGCAGAAGTAAGAAACATTACTGATAAACTTCAGGGTGTAAAAATACCACTTTTAAGGATGGCTAGTTGAGGGTGGTTTTTTTTTTTAACACAAGTATTCTTAAAAAGTTTTCAAGTGTATAGTGTCATCAAATTTTGTTTAATGTCAGGATTACAATCAAAGCCGTGGAAAGTGTTTTAATTTGTAGGGATGGGTTACTGCAGCCTAAGTTCAGCAATGCAGGAGCAGGGATTCTCAAACTCGAGTGGCACCAGAGCCCCCTGGTGGGTTTGGTAAACAGACCGCTGGCCCCACCCGAGTCTGCGATTCAGCAAGCGGGGGTGGGGCCTGAGAATCTGTATTTCTAGAAAGTTCTCAGGGGATGCTGCCGCTGCTGGTCCCACAGCACGCATGGAGACCTGCTGTGTAGAGAAGCGAGGTTGGTTGGCCTGGACCTGGGGAGAGGGCTGCAAACCTCTGGCACCAGGCTCTGGCCTCTGCTGAGAGGGAGTGGCAGGGGAAGCACCGTCTGGAACCCCCCGGGCAATTTCCATTCTAATTCTTGATCGCACTTCTTTAGTTTATACCTTTTATTTACTTAAAAATAAAACGCTCTAAGGTTATTTATCCTTGGAAGAAAAATACGAAGGTTTAGTCCTGCTGAATACTGCCACGTATTACATATTCTATTTTTAAATTACATTAATTTCTAATTGCAAACGAGCCAGTGAAAGCATATTTCCACTTACAAAAACACATTTCATCATCATTTACAGCTTGCTTGCTTTGGCCCTTTCCTGGTTCCCAGGCCACCCCTTCACCCTGGACATTGTCCCAGCCTAGGTCTGTTAGGATGTCATCGCATGGCGCTTACAGGCAAGTGCAACAACTTATCAGTGGGTCAGCTGACTGGCCTCTGCTCACCCTGTAGACAACAGGCACAGACACTCTATTCTCCTGAGGATGAGGACGTCTGCCTCTCTAAGAACAGACCTTAATTGTAGGGGCCCAACTGCCACTCAGGTGGGTCTCAGCTAAAAGCTACTTTCTGTAGAGCAGCGAAGAACCACCTCGAAGGCAGCCCCAGCCGGCGGCTGACAGAAAGCCTGGCTACAGTGGAGCACCGGCTGCCGCCAGGGCCAGGAAACAGGGCCCGAGAACTCTGGTCTGCGAACGATGAAGCTAGGTGGTCTTATTTCTCACACTCGCTAAATAATCAAGTGGCTTCCATGTTTGAAAACCTACAACCTTGAAAGAGAAATGGTAAAATATGCTTTCTCACAAGAGTCTGGCTGCTGCTGGCAAACGGGTCTGGGACGTGTCCACGTGGAAGCCATGCTGGAGGGCCTGTCACGGGCGAGCTAGGCTCCCACCCAGCCCCGGAGACGGGCACACGTCACGTCACGGCTCCAACGTGCACGCTCACGTCAGAGGAAACAAGTTCTTCTTTCTTCCTCGCATCCCCACATATCTGTACTATTAAAGAGACTATCAAGAACTCCCAAATATATGTAGATCGCAGCAACACGACCAAGGCGCCCCTAGAACTTTCAGAGCTTCAGTGTTTGTTCAACAGTAAAAAACATCAAAGAGCTGGGTGAGCATGACAAGTTACGACCAGCTCACCCAGTTACACAGCCGAGGTCAGCGTGCCCCAGACTAAGCAGGCTCCCGTGGTGTGAGTCCAGAATGCAGTGTACCAGACAGCTCCCGTGTCTGCTGAGGGACCTGTCATCGTTTCATCTTTGAAACAGAGAAACCGAACTAAGTGACCCCAAGTCCCACTGAGTCTACTGTTAGGGGCGCTAACCCCAGACAGCAGCTTCCTAAGTGAGAATGACAGAGTGACGCAGGCCTTGCAAGAACCAGACCTCGTTATTTCAAGCAGGAACTGCTTTGTGAAGGCTGGGAATTGGGTACGGGCGGCTGCCATTACAGAGGCTGACTACCTGCTCTCATCACGCTGGTCAGGCGGCTCAACTGCCCTCGCACAGAAGCAGAGGCCCCGGGAAGAGCCTCTGACGGCCTGGCGGGCCTTTCACGGGGCACTGTCTTAGAGAACTGACTTTGGTCAGGGATGGTGCAGACGAACTGAAGCGCTGTGATCAATCCATCTGTGATCCTTTGGTTTCACCTCTCTGTTCTTGATGGACAAAAAATACTCTTTAAGAAAAAAAAAATTCTTAAAATATCTGGGAGGGGAAAAAAAATGCCAGTGACTCCGAGGAAGACAAAGAGGAAGAATCATAGGTAGTGAATTCTATAGTTTAAAACTAGCTTTCCAGATAGTCTGAATTTTGTTTACAAATTCATTTCATAGTACAAGGTAAAGCCAAACAGTCCTAAGTCCAGAGTTGAAAAGCAATTCATACTTATCATGCAGTTTTTAGATCTTCCAATGCTATGAATTCTCTAGAAAGGTAATAGTCTCGCTTTATAGACAGGGAAATTACCAAAAGAAAAATCTTGGCTCTGCCACCTTCACTTACAGAAGGTACGGCACTTAGAGAGAGACAGATTTCTTTTGGAGTTAGACTGGATTTCTCTTCATAGCCCTTAATCTCACGAGGTGAGAAGGAGGGGAAGTTGCCAAGCTGTTGGCTCCCAGACCCACCAGTCTGTTTAACTCTGGCTAAAAGCAGAGAATAATGGGCAAGTTACCAAGTTTCTCCCCCATCAGCTCTGGCATGAAGATGCTCGTGTAACACACAACTGCCACACTGTGGTGTCACACAGGGAGCACTGTGATTGTTCACAGTCCACACAAAGACAAGATCAACAACTAGGACTAAAAACTAATGGTATTTTGGTCTTCCAGTTAGATTTCCACTCTGGCAAAGTCTGTTTGTTAGTGGTTCACTCCCCATTCTACCCCCAAATCAGTTGATTAGTAAAATGTTATTCCAATAAACACAAATTGAGCTTTTTCTCTGTTATCCATCAATTTTGCCAGTTCTTTAGAAACGATGAATATGGGGCACGGTGCAGAAGACTGAAGGGGAGAAGCAGCCCAACGCTGCGACGGGATGCGCTTCTAGGCAGTGAGGGGCATCACTTGTGTCTGCTCTCTCCTCCATCTGTGACGCGGGGCCCAGGGCCCACCTGGGTGTGCTCTAAGCCTGGTAACATCAGAATCGCTAGTGAGGAAACACTGTCTTCAAAAATAAAGCGAAGCCCTGGGCTTGTTCTCTGTGCCCGCCAGTTTGCAGTCTGAGTGGAGAGCCTTCAGTGAGCACTCACTGTGGTGACGCCCAGTCCGGGTACAACAGGCTCAGACCCAGGATCAGGCCAGTGGGGCCCCAAGTGACGCTTGGGGCAGAGCCAACGCTGAGGTATGTTAAGAGGATGCTATCAAAGCACAGCCTCTTCCAGGCTTGGAGACAAAAGTGGCCCTATGGGGAGAATGCATGCAGTGCCTGTATTTTCAGAAAACGTTCTCTTTTTAAGTATTTCCCTATTCAGCTTTAGCCCGTGAGTCTGGTTTACCATAGCCACTGGTTAGGTAATACCGGAAACCAGTAAGGTCAGAATGCCAATTCTGAATATATCCAAATATTGAGTAAGTAAGCCTCAGGGTCACAAAACCTGGTCCCTAAAGTCAGGAGAGTGTCTTACTCATTAATGAGCAATGTCCCCAACAGGCCTCCTGACACACACACTTCTTCAGTAAATCTGGTAATAACAGGGCAACAGCATACCGTTTAGAAAGGGCAATTCAGACGCCAGTTGCTTCACGTAACATGGAGAATGTGGATGACAGTACTGAGACCAGGTCCCCATTTAGTTTTAACAGATTTGTATATTTTAATGCAAATCTAAGGACTGTCCCTGTTTTAAAGTTTATAGAAGACTATTTGAATAAGTCTCAAAACTTTGTAGAAGAAATGATCCTAGTACCTTACATCCGAAGCCTTTTGTAAAATCACTTTTTGTGCTAACTTGAAAAGAAATAACTTATTTATATATAACAAATGGAGTTGAGTACAAATGTGGATGTCAACCACCCTTTCAGTTTTATAAATTTGCTTTTAGCTTTCATCAACAGGCAGTCTCTGTTACCTATCATGTTCCTAAATATGAGAAAATACCTTTCTTTAAAAAATCGTTACATACATTTATTAAAAAGTGCAATTCAAAAGTTAGCTGGTAAATTACATCATTGCAAATCACAAAAAAGGAAAGGAGAAGGGGAGGGGAGAAAAAGCCCCAAACAAAATGAAACCCCAAAAATACAAACAAAACAAGAAAAAAAAAGTTTTAAAAAGTTAGTGTGCTGAGGAATGGGCCCCAAATGATGAGGAAACGAGAAGTCAAGGCTAGAACTCTACCCGGACACCTTCCTGCATGCAAATGAGGATGATGAGCTGTGTAGCGTCGGCCGCCAGGCTCGGCTCTGGACCAGCTGCTCTCCGCTGTTAGGTCATCCATCAGGGAGGTCTTCAAAGTATCCTATGAACACGTGCACGTCGGAGGCATCTACAGTCACCAGGAGCTTGGGGTTTAGTGTCTCAGTAACTAAAACCCAACTGAAGCATCTGTTTAAATTCGGACTAGCTCAGTTATTTGAACAGATAAAAAACGAGTTGTCATCTTAGGGAAAAATACCAAGTTCACCTGCTCCTTCTTGCCATTACTCACAGGGTAAGAAAAGCCTGGTCCAGAACTAGCCTTTTTTGTCATTACAGTTTCTGACTAAATGTAATAAATGTACTAACCACTCCCAACTCCATCCCAAGGGGGACTGCCACAGGCTCTTAATCCACTCAAGTGTGCCGCTCAGCAGCTGTGTACTTAAGGGCACGCTGAGAACACAGGTGCGCCTCTGGGGAGGCGGCCGCAGGACAGCCATGTGGACTCGGCCAGCCCGTGCCCGCCCTCCCCAGGTGTGCACACTCAGTCCCGCTGCCCTGCCTCCTCCTCTTCAAGATATGGGTCGTCAGCATGTCCGAAGCCTGGTGCTTTTCATTATTCTCTATTAGTTATTCTTGCCACAAAAAAAAAAAAAAAAAAGTGCTCAGAAAAGCAATTTTGTCCCTGAAAAATGATCCACCACATTACCTGTCACAAACTGCTTCTGGGCCTTAATCCCATAGTGACTAGCTCTCAGGGGAGAAGGACGCTCCCCCGAGAGGCAATGCAGCGGCCAGGAGCCCCATGCCCAACAGGGTTCTTCGGGGTGGGACCAGGCTGCACTCTGAGCAGGGAGGGCGAGGGCGTGAGCAGGAGAAGAGAGTTGCCAAGACAGAAGCAAAGGAGCAGCAGCGAACGCTAGCTAAGTCTGTAAACTCCTCTGGATTCCTCAGAGGCCCTGCACGGGGGACGAGGTCCAGGGAGGCAAAGCAGCGGTGAGTTGTCGACAGGACAGGACAGGACAGGACAGGCGACGCCTGGAGTGTGCACTGGTTTCCTCTCTTCCCGCCGGCCCCTCCAGCGCTGGGTCGGAGGAGCTGCCTCAGTTGTGGGATCACAGAGACAAAGGTCAGTGCAGCCCAGGCTGTCAGGAGCCGGAGGACAGGGGCCGGCACCATGCGCACGCTGCTCCTCCCCTGGGTCCGTGTGCAGGAGGAAGCATGTGAGGCCCTGCTGTCACAGCACTAAGAAGAGGACCAGCACGACCAGCAGGACCGCAAAGAGGATGGCTATGGCACACCACTGGCGCCGATCTGCAAGGCAGGACACGAGGGTTAGCTCTCCCAAGTACATTCCCCGAGACACAGTCACGTGAAACTTAAGGCCACACTTTGAAGCAGGAAAGGGACAGAATGGGCAGATGACAGGTGGACGGAAGATCTTGAACCTGCCCAGGTGCCTGGTACGCTAAGGCTGCTCGGCTCCGGCCTGCACTACACACGCATCTGCAGCTCGGCCCGTCCCCTCCCTGAGCTGCCTCATCATCAGCACGTGTCTCGAGTCTCTAATTAGAACCTGTGGCTTGCAGCTTTCTGCTGGTGGCCACTGTGTCACTGGGAAAGGTGCTGGCGTTGGCATTCCAGGTCAAAGCCCGCCTGCTTTCCCCTCCACCAAAGCCATTTAATCCAACCACCCTGTTCTGTTCAGTGAGCACTCTGGGAGGACGGGAAGGAGACGGAAGCTACTGCTGGCCACTCCAGGAAATGGAGAGCTGGAAGAGCGAGCCCAAGCACCCATCAGGTCCACGCCACACCTCGTCAAGGCACAGACGACGTAACCCGTAACCGTGTTAAACTAACTTACACATCTTCTCTGTAAGTGAAAGTGAACTGTCTTTTCTGAAACTTTCTACCCTACCGACAATTTAGAACAGGCACAGGAAACGGTGGCTAGAGTCCACCGAAATAGCTGAGAGCAAGGAGGCCCTGTGGGACAAAGGGGCCCACACACGCCCAGGGGGGAACCCCAGCTGCAGCCCACAATCCTGCTGTGGTGGCCCCCTAACGCTGCAAGGGCTGCCTCACAGGGCTGTCGGGAGAACTAGATGACATAAATGTCCTCACACGCACTCCTAGAGCACATCAGGGGTACAGGATGCTGTCGTCATCAGGATGGTTTCTTTTCTCTTTTCTTTTCTTTTTTTAGGTGAGGTAACTCTTGGTTGACCTCACAGATTGCAAGGACCTTGTCAGCTTACAATACCTTATTTTTTATTTTTTACACCTACAGCATCTGGTCTTCCTAGGTGGTCTCCCATCCAAGTGCTAACCAGGCCCAAGCCTGCTTAGCTTCCGAGATCAGAGGGGATCGGGCTTGTTGCGGGTGGCATGGCCGTAGACAGGATGGTTTCTTAATGTGAGCAGATGCAATAGGAATAAGTGGTCTTTCCATTGATGAGTCTGCTGTTTCTACAGTGGGTCAGGCTGAGAGAAAAAGAGTTTCGCTAGCCTATGAAAATGTAGTTTAACTGCTAGAAAGACAAGTTCCATTTAAATAGAACTGTAAACGTAAACCGATTCATCAGAAGTTTATTCGAAAGCCTAAAAATTTTAGCACATTATAGTATTGAGAATCACATTATAAAAGGTCTACATCTAAGAAAACAGATTATCAAACCTTTCATAAGGCAATGCTAAGTTCGCAAAACATAAATTATTTCAGTGTCCTGGAGAACAAAATCTTAAAAAGCAGCCAGTGGAACGTCCACTAAATGATAAAAACGAAGCTAATACCTTCTTGGTGGTGGCCACCCTGCTCTGCCTCAGACAGGCTGGGAGCATGCTGTCTGTTCCCTTTCTGGATCAGGACTGCTCCAGAGCAGGCAGAGTTGTCCTACATCGGACACTTACTATTTTTAATCTGTTTAACACACTTCAGTAATCAAGAAAACTCCAATATCTAACATTCTTTCATCTGTTTAAAAATGTTTATAATAACTTAAAACCACTCTCATTAAATTAGTAGATATTCTCTCAGGACAAAACAGTCAAGGTAGCTGCTTCCTAACTACCCCACTGCTAATCTCACACCTTAATTTCTATACTTACCTCCCACCCCTAGGCAGCCTCCCATAATCAAACCCAGATTTCTACTTTGTGGCTTTCCATCAGCCTCTACCAAATCCAAACACCCTCCCACCTTCCGATCACTTCCTCCTCTGCAACTGCATTATAAATAGGGATTTTCATCGAGGAGAACATCCATCACACAAGCTAGCACGATCCAGGAATGCTCCTTTAAAGCTACTTACCTTTGAAGTGGTTAAGTTGCTTCTTTGAAGCATGAACTAGGTAACCCTAGGGAGCTGTTACCCGAGGTGACTTCTCCAGAGAAGGGGCAGGGACTAACCACAAGGGCTTTTGTGACCTCAAGTGAGAAGTCCTAACCACTCAAGTGAGAAGTCCTAACCAGCTTTCTCCAAGGTCAAGCCTGCCTCAAAGAGCAGAGGGGAAGAAAGGAAACTCCAACAGTAGTTTTTTTTTTCCTCCCAAAATATTTTCCTCCCCTAAAGAGAAAAGATGAACAATAGAATTTTGAAAAGTGAGAGGAAGAAAACCTTGGTATCTACTCAAAAGGATATACTTTCTTTGGGTAGGAAAATGATGAGATTAGTATCTCTCTTGGGTCATTCAAAAAGTAAGTGTGGCCTCTTGGTTGACTTCTGCCCACAAAGGAGGCAGGTGTAGGAGAGCAGACGTTCTGCCTCTCAGGAACTGTGGGGCATGTGTATTCAGTCACTGCCTAACTGAACTTCACTGTGTCTTGATATACTTTATGTACAGGTTTTATTAAAAAGCAGTAGACTTGCCCAGAAGTTATGGAGAAGCCAAATACAAATTGCCTTGTCATCAAGCTGAAGTAGACACCACCAAGCTGGAGGCCCTGAGCAATCTTTTGGGAGCAAGCAAAGATGAGAATGAAAACCACAGGCAAACTGTCCAAACTGAAGGGCCTTTCAGGCTAAATGCTGTTTCCTGGCTCTCTTTCCTAGATAAATACAACCAAAGTTCTTACTTTGCTCCCTAAATCTTTCTTTCAGGAAAAAGTAGAGTAAAGCATAAGCAAGTTTTGGTGCTATTTATACATTCTGGATGGCTTATCACAATGCAAGTACTTTTCTAAATTATTCATACCCGGAATTCTGGGAAGCAAAGACACAGTGCATCTTTGTTCATTTGGTCTTCCCCAAACAAAACCGGTGCTGAAGTAGCTACTTGACTTTGCAGCTAATACGTACACTAGTGAGAGGCCTGGTGTTTAAACTGGTTATATAATACTTCATTAAAGCATTTTTTTAAAGCAGTGGGGTGGGGATGGAAGAGGAGAGAACAGAGGGAATCGGAAAGGTGACTTTGCAAACCTTTCTCTCAAGGAGTCAAAGATGAACTAAGCTGTGCTCACTTTAGCAGCACTTATACGAAGAGGAACTAAGCTGGTGCCTGCTTCGGGCAATGACAAGCCGTGGAAGCAGATATGTGTCCCCGGAGAGAAAGAAGGAACTAAGTCTGGCTGCGAGCTTCCCTCTGCCCCTCAGCGCCATCTTCGACCTGTCTTATGATTTCTCTTTAAACATTTACTAAGTACGAATACATGGGAGAAACTGCTAAACAGTTGCGCATTAATTATTATTATTATTTCATTTAATCCTCACAATGACAATGACCTTGGGAGGCAGGCATTAACCTATTTTTTACAGATAAGAAACTGAGCCCCAGAGACCTGGTAATGTGACTTGACTATCAAACGACTAAAAAGCAAATATACACAAGTATTTAAATCCTGCTTCAAAAGGGTAAACTATCAAACTCTATAACATGTACCTGACAGGGGGAACCAATAGAAAAACGAGGTGTCAAGAAACAGGGGAAGTTCTCGTGAAGGGGGTGTTATGGTTCAAGAACACTTAAATTACCTCAAGGAGAATCTCGGTTCCTTCCCCAAGCCACCCCTCACCAAGTAAAGGAAAAAAAGATACCAGATTTTCTTTGATTTAAAAATATATTATTTCTCATGTAATAGACTAGGTGGGTTTTTGTAATCAAAAAAAGAGTCACTGGAAGACATCTTCCTATATATAGTAACTAATTTGAAAAATGTTACTTCTTCATCCTCATCCTGGTGTTTGCTGGAATATTTCGCTATGGATATAAATATACACAATTTAAAACAGATCTGCAAAAGGTATCTTATTCTGAAATGATAGAATTTCAATGAAATCAGTCCAGGAGAAACAGTAATCGGCTTCTTAATTTTGTTTTAGGAAAAAAAAAATAAAGAATGTTGTAACTGCAAAGAAAATTATCCTGCCAGGAGGTAAGCCACCACCACCAGCCGTGTGCAGTCCGACAGTGAGAAACTCCTTCTAGAATTAAGAATTCTTGTGCTTTAAACACCATACATACCACTGGTCATGTGAGATACTTTTGCAAGTTTCTTCATTACATTGTCCAGCCGAGACTGAGTGCCCTCCAACTCATGAGAGAAGTCATCCAGCATACTAGAAAGAGAAGCAGATGCAGAAGGTGGCTGGTAAACACAAAGCCATGGCAATGAATTCGCCATGGAATTAAATCAGGATCTAGGCCTTAGTTTTAGCAAACATGAGACAGGCAACACTGGGATTTAAGCACCCAATCTATTAGCTGAAATCCTTGAGACAAGGTGTGTTTTTTACTGCAGAATTACTGGAATTTAAAAAAGTAGTAATATATATGCTATATGTTAGCTACACCCTCAGCAGGTCTTCCTCATCAAATATGTTAATATTTCTGCAGAGAAAAACCATGAGCAATCATAGCTGCAGTCTGTTCAAGTCAGGTTTTTCTGTAACATGAGCTTGCTTCAAACTTAAAAAACATTTACAACTTTTTTTAGTTCTCTAGATTTCAAAATTGCAGACAAGGCAGTGTGGACCTGACTGTACAATACTACAGACTCTGTGTCAGCACAGTGCGGCGGGAAGAAGGCTATGTGAAGTCAAGCGCTTCGCCACGTGCTGACCCGGCTACCACGGACAAGGCGCCCACGGACAAGGTGCCCACAGCCGCTGGGACCACTTCCTCACCTACACACGGGGCAACCTACTGGTCCCACTTCCCTGCCAGGTCTTAGGGGCACCGCAGAACATAAAAAGCAACGTGGGTTTAGAATCCACTTTCATCAAACACCACTCTCCTCTCAAGCACTCAGTGCTTTATCATAAGGCTGGAGGCCTTAGGAAGGACCCTGCTGACGATGCGTGCTCCTCTCTACACCCAGAGAAGCTGGCGTTTTCCCCATGACAGGAACTGGCACCAGGAGGCCTATGCTATTTGCTATCCAAGGTGCAGCAAGGAAAGAAAAGACCAAAAAACTCTTATTCCAACAGTGTTTTGTTTCATAAGTTCCTAAACATTCCAGACTTTTCAACCTTTGATTAACAGGATTATCCTGAGGATAGAATGTAACCAATTAGTACCAAAGTTCTTATTAAGAAGGCTTTATTGCTCTGACAGCATCGATGGCAGCTAGAAAGTACTGGTCGAAGTCTGGGCCCACACGAAGCTCCTGACAGTCCTGCAGGATTCGGGGCAAACAGCTCCTTATTAAGTCAATTATTAAGTCAACTCCACGCTGACAGCTAAATAAACAAGTCTTCATCCCTTGCCTGAACTTTCAAAGTCAGACGTTTTTAGCTTGTCTTAGACCCTGGGCGCATCGTGGCCCTGCAGCTGCAGACCTACTCAGGCAGGGCCGCCGGCTGACAAACAAGAGCCACCCTGGTGTGCTGGGTGCGGACTTCCCTCAGTGACACAAACAGGCAAGTCACCGACTCTAGGCCAACGACACCAACTACTCAAGGTTCTACCCCAGGCCTGTCTAACTCAGTACGGTACAAGAGAAATACAACACAAGTCACACATGCCATTTAATATTGTCTAGCAGCCAGGTTTGAAAAAAAGGCAAAAATTTAATAATCTGTTTTATCTAGCCTAATATATCCAAAACAGTCGTTTCGACATGTAATTAATGTAAGAAATCATTAATAAGCTATTGTCCATCTGTTTCGTAGTTAGTCTTCAAAATCGAGTGTTCATTTCATACTCAGGGCATATCTCAGTATAAACAGCCACACGTCACATAGTCGGTGGCCACGTGGCCAGTAGCTACTGTACTGGACAGCACAGTGCAAGACCCGCGTTTCTTCCTTTTAATGTACCTATTTTATCAGCTACACACATACAGTTTAAAGAACTAAACAGTCCTACAAGGATTTTGCTTGCTGTCCCTGTGGCAGATGCTTTCAGCCCCTCACACTGTTCTCTGGGTGCATTCTCCATTTTTTGAAGGAAATCGCTTGCAGCTCTGTATCCTGATCCCACTGACTCTGCACTGTGGAAGGCTAGGGCTTAGCTCTTCTCCCACTTCCTCCCCACCTCTGCATCCTTCCTACTTCTCTCTCCCTTTCCTTCCAATGTAACTGTGTCACAATTTCATGAGATCAACTTTCAGGGTTCACAGAGCCACGAGCGAGGAAGTGCTCTTCCCAGCTGGGGGTTTGTGGCGTGAATCACACGGCTCCTGGGCTCTCCCCTCTGCCGGGGAAGGAGTCTGCTTCCTCTGGTCTGCCGAGTCAGCAAGCAGACAGCGTTCTACTTTCCAGACTCGAAAACGTTATTATGGTTATTGTTTCTTATTCTATGCTCAATATGCCCATAGGTTTATGCCATAAAAAAAAATCCTTGGCCATCATTCTAGTATGCCTTAGAGAGGAGCAAGATAACAGGGTATGTTCAATTCACCATCTTTCACTGGAAGTCTGCCAGGCTCTCCCTATCATCAACAAAGCAGGGATGGCTCAGGCAATTAATTAGTCTTTTCTCATCCCCAAGCTGGAATTTAGGGTAAGAATAAATTTCAGACAGAAATTATACATGCACACCAAGATTCCTGCTCTTTCAGCCTCCTGGTGGGTCTCCTTGCTTGCAAGTCTTGCTCCACTTTGGCTCATCATCTAAACCAGAGAGATGGACCTTCCAAAACATAAACCATGGATTACTCCTAATACAACCCTCGCCGGTTTCCCACCAGAATAAAGTCCTAACTCTTTAACACGGCTTCTCAGGCCTCCACGATGTGTTCTCTGCCTCTGCAATGCCCCATCCCAATCCCCTTGCTCTGGACACACACTAACCCTTTCTGTCGCAGGGGCTGTCTCACCCCGAGGTCTTCACAGGCGGTCTTCCCTCCTCCAGGTGGGCTCTCGCCCTTCACATCCCTCTTCCCACCCACAGTCGAGGACCCGGCTGCCTTCTCCTCATCCTTCCAGTTCCTGTGAAACTTCTCCTCCCAGGGACCATGGACTAGGTTAGGCTAAGTCAGGACTCTCGGGTGCCATGCACTTCTCCCACCACGGCCGTCCCCCCGCTTCTCTGCCACCGGTTAGTGACCTGCATTCGTTTGTATCATGTCCACTCTACTCAGTAAATGGTAAACTCTGATGACAGAGAGAGATGTCTACTCCGCCTGCTCCTAACCCCATGCCTCCCAGAACAGACGCCCAGTCTAAATTTATGATAAATGAATGTGTTACACTGAGCACAAAATTGAGATAGGGGAGTTTCTGAAATATCCTAGTGGACTGTCTTTTTTTTTTTTCAGAAAAAAAAAATTATAAAATGATAAAGGTATTATGTGGCAGTACTTAAGAATGCTGATTTTGGTGTCATATTTCAGAGTTCAAAAAGACTTGTGCTTAAGGAAAAACAAATAAACTCAGTTATGTTTCTGTGTTTTTACTTTTGATTTACAAAGGGAAAGATTTTTTGTTAATTTCAGTTAAATTTGTAAATTTTTCTCACTAAATTCAAATTTAAGATACAAAACAAAAAGTTTTGTTTGACGTAGCATGTGAGTCACGGGACAATAAAGTCAGATCATGTCCTACCCTCTTCAGGACACAAACTCCCAGAGATTATAACAGTATGGGTTTCACATTTCACTCATACTGACACCACGTATCTGCTCAGAGGAATTGTATCTATTTTTTGCAAGTGTTTTAAAAAATAACAATTATAACTTTGCCTAAACCCTACAAAATATTTTGTCTGATAATTTGTTTCCTTTGGAGAAGCTAGTCTATAACACAGAAAATAGAGCTATAAACACAATAGCTTTCGTTTCCTAGTCTTATAACTGTCGGGTTTTTAGGGGTCCCTGAAGACGGCTCCTCCCCCCCATTCCACGGCCACGAGAAGCAGGTCTCACGCTCACACGGCCTGCTCCTCCAGCTCGCCTCCGATGCGCTGGGACATGCTCTTCAGCACCCCGATGCTGCCAGAGACCAGCTCCAACTGCTCATCCTGCTGTTCCACGATCAGCTGGTGCCAGAGACATGGGAAATAGGCAATTAAAATCCGTCTTACCTGGTTCTGAGCCCAGCACTCGAGCAGCTGCTGGCTTCTTGGCCAACTTGAGACAATTCACATTCAGAAGCGAAGCCCAGAATCAAAGGATCAGACCGTCACCTCTGAGCACATGCTGCTCAGAAGGCTGAATTGTCAGCTACTGATACCTCCTGCTAATCCAGCTTGTGAACAGTGAGGCTTAAAACCTCCAAGAGAGATTTACTCTGGTTGGCTGAGGGGAACAGATAATGGCCGAAAGCACCTGGGCAGTGACCACCGAGACATGGGGATGCCTGGGAAGAGGAAGCCCAGAGCCAGGGTTGAGGATTCAATCCACAGCAAACTTAAATGCAGAAGAGAATCTGGGAGATCTCTGGATGTGGGAAAACCACACACACGGCGTCCTTCCTCCCTCCTCGAGGACAAACTTGAGGAGGCCTGTGGCAGTAAGTTATCTCAAGGGCAACTACTGAGTGAAAAATATTTAATTCTGCAGTGGCCTCCTCATTTTTTACATAAAAAAAAGTTTGCTTGGTTAATAGCAATTTCAGCAGACAACTGGTTCAGAAGACATGGAAAAAATGGGGGAAAAACAAGAACATAAAATCTACATAAAACACATACATAAAATATAATATTTAAGAACCAATAGTTTCAATGAATAATCTCAAATCTCGATACATTATTGTTTCCTACAACTACACATTAAAAGCAACAACACAGACAAAAATCAACCTTACTTTCCCCTTCCACCCCTTCACCTCCACCAAAGCAATCATTTTTATAAATAATGGAACCAACAATAATTTTCAGTGGAAAAACCAGGACTCCATTTTTATGAAAGTTTGCTTCTGTTGAAATGAACGAAACAGCAAGTATACGGGTGGAGGCTGAGGAAGAGGGCTTTTGTCTGTTTTTGTTTTTAACTCAGTGACCTTGTCTGTCAGATTTGGAGGTCTGGTCTACTTTTCCTAAGACACTTAATCGGTTTGGTTCTCCTGAAACAGCCGTGCTCTAAAGGAGGTTCTGGAGTTGCTTTATACACGCAGTCTTTACACAGGCAGACACGGAGCCGCTGGGCGTGCGCTGGTCCAACCTGCCTGTCACTAGCAACAAAGCCCCTCGCCCCGGGGTCGTGGCCTGCCCCCACACCTGTCCTTGGCTGACGGGTTCTCAGTACCTGCTGCTGTGCCTGCTGCTCCTCGATGAAATGGGAGTTGGCTAACTGGAGCTCGCGGTCGAAGCGCCCGTATTTGTCCGGTGTCCCAGTGCCCCAGTTCTGGCTGCCACTGTCCCCCAGCAGTGCCTGCGAGAGGGGGCAGGGGCAACGGGGTAAAGAGGGGCAAACGGTTACTTCCTCAGAACAAGTGCCCCATCGCCGTGACACAAAGCATCTTGCACTGTTCATGGTCTATTTTCCCTGAGGTCCACCTTACATGCAGTGGCACAGGTTGATACCTGTGTGGTACGATTTAAAGAATGCCAGGAAGGGCACGCTCTCCCAGTGGGACTCATGAATGGGCTCTGCCCCACCACACAGACACCCCTGTGTACTCTAAACTTTACAGTCTAAAGCACTTAGTCCTTTTAGGGCAGCTCTTCCAGAGCCCTCAGAAGTCACCAGAGACCCGCAGGCTCTAGTCTAGTCTCAGGATCCCAGAGATCTGGAGTCCTACAACCCAAGAAGTTTTTGGGTTTCTTTGAGGGTGGGGGGAGAGTTTTCCTGACTAACAGAAAGCTAGGTCATAGCCTCTCACACACAGAAGGCACAAGAACCACCCATGTTTGTTCAATTTAATGTACAACTAAATCCCAGTGTCCTTCAATTGAACTACAAGGCTACAGGCTTCACGGACAGGAACTGGGAGCTGCTGCCCCAGGCAGAGATGGCCATGCCAGGTGCCTGACTCTGATAACCAAGGTGCGTGCTGGCCCTGAAGTCAGTATCGCCACCAGGGACTCCAGATGAGAGGTTTGGGTTTCTTGACAGGAACTGGAGGAAGTCTGTAGCCAGAAAAGGGTAAATTTGAGAACATCTTCCGTACATGAAGAAGCCAGCCAGGAACAGGAGGGGTCAGTCTCAGCAGCTGGCTCCGACTGGGATCCCCAAAGGCCTTTCTGACTAGTTGGTCAAAGTAACTGCTCAGACCAGCCTTGCTCAAAGAACTAGAAGATGCTGGTGACTAAGATTCTTTTTCCTCGTGGAGTCACCAAATCTTTTTACCAGGTACTTTTTCTCTCTGAAACTATTAAAAGTCCAGCTGATTACTCAGTTCGCTACCTGAAAAGCCCTCCAACAGCCCCTCAACACAGACACTGACCTCGCCTGACTTTCAGAGGTGAATTCAGCCAAACAGCCTAGGCCTAGGCCTAGACCTCGGGGGCAAGGCTCGGGGAAGCTCAGGTTACAGGGCATAATTCAGAGGCAGTATGAGAAGAGGACCAGGACATCTGAGAGCTTCTGGCAGCCCAGGGCCTCAGTCTAGTCGAGTCTGGATGGTGACTGTCTCTGCTACAGAGAAGACCAAGGCTTTCTGTGGATGGCTCTGCCCACACCTGATCTCAGCGCTGTCAAGATTTAAAAGAGCCAGCTTGTTCTGATGAAAAGACTCTGAGGACGTCTATGGGGTTTAGCGACAATTTTTTCAAGGTAGAAAAAGGCTATCGTGCATCATTAGGGTATGGACAGAGAAATGGGGCTCCCCCAGGGCCTTGTGTGCTTCTGGGGCCACAGTTGGGCTATTCTCTTCGAGCTTATCCATGGTCTACATTGAGGTGGACCTGTCATACTGCTAAGAGTCATCTGTTCTTTACTGTGAAGTAGCTTAGATTTCATCAGTCTGACCTCCAGGGGTCTGTTCTCGTGGGGAAGAAGATAGAGCGAGGGCACAGAGCACGGGAAGACCAGCCTGTGTGCGGGAGCCAGGGAAGGAGGTCCCATCCAGGCAGCGAACAGCACCGCACCCGGTCCTGGCACTTGAAATGGCGAGGTGGGCCCTGCCCATGTGTGCTTAGAGAACCCGGGCCCTGCTCATCCCTGACAATCTGTGACTCCGAGACATTCTGCTCACTGCCTAAATTCTCCAAGCTGTACTGGGAAAGGCAATAAATACACATTTTATTTACATTAGTTCAACTATACTATGTGGAGAATTAAAAATCCAAATTAGGAAGTGTCACAAGAGAGGTAGACAGGAAGAAAAAAAACAACCACCACCTGAAAAATGAAACACAGGGAAAGTTAACAGGAAAATTCAGTGAGGTGATATTTGGAGAGCCCCTTCCTCTTCTTTGAGCTTTTATAATATTTATTTTCAAAATTAAGTGGGTCAACAAACACTTAACAGGTAGGAAGCAGGGATTTATGTTGTGAATTGCTGATTCCTAGTTAGTTAAAGGTTTCTTCAGCTGACAGTCTAGTAAAGGAACTATTGGTAACTTTGTGGAGTCCGAACAGAATCCAAATCAAGTCTAAATTTTAGGTAACTGGTACATATTTTTTTTAAAAGGATTGTATTTTAGCAGTTGGAAAAAAATTTCTATCATACACCCAAGTGTCTAATTTTAAAAAGATATTTAAAATTCAAGAACTAGTCTCTGTAGCTTTTATTTTTGATGTGTCAACATCTGTGCTTTGGTTTTTGAAATTCATTAGGTTTCATAATTTATTTGTAGTAACTAAATAAAACCGGGCTGCATCTCAAAAAAAAAGATACATAAAATGATAAAAGATTTAATTCATTAATTCACACATATTTAAGGTTCCTCAAATGTTTTTCATTTCATTTTTGAATCTCATAAAGTTTCAATCATTAAATGTCCAGTGAATTCTATGGGATAAGCAATATAATAGCAGCTAGAAATTAAAAAAAAAAAAGAAAAAAAGACCATGACACAATCCCTCCTCACTCTCAAGGAGCTTGGGGTCTGGCAGAGAAAAAGCAGTTATAGCCCTTAACAGAACCTGGCACACAGACCGCGCGCAGCAGGTGCAGAATCAATGGCTCTGAGGTGAGGGCTATCGGAGTTAGCACAGGGTGCTACGAAACGCAGAGCGTGAGAGGGAGGGACAGCTGACCATGGCGCCCAGGGCTTCTGCATGATCACACGATACACAGTTATCAGCATTTTTAAATTCCAAATATCTAACCGTATCTTTTCTTTGATTGATACTCTACATTCAGATGTTTACTCACCTGTCTATTTTTTCTTTCAGCTAATGCCTGCACGGATGAAGTTGACATCTGATCCTTCATGTCCTAAGAGAAGTAAAATACCAAGAAACAAATGAATATCCTTAGGTAAAACAAAATCATGGTTAACATTTTGCACACTATTATTATTAATTTTTTATAGCAAAGACAAGCATTCTTTGGCTTCTTTCAGTCTCAAAACAAAAGAAATAACATAGAGAAAATCCCCTTAAAAAAAGGTAACCTGGCTAATAAATTTAAATAGGAGAAAAGAGGAAGGGAACTAGTGTTTTCTGGGAGCCTACTACAGCCCAGAAACGCTATTAAATGCTTATATACATTAGCACTGAACTTTCATGATGACCCTGTGAAGCTGGTATTATTTTCATGTTACAGTTGAGAAGACACAAAAACCTGTGCTAAAAGGTTAGCATCTTCACATATAATACATATAAAAAATGATGCGCTTTAGGATAATTACCATTAAACACCTGAGAAAAGTTTTGAGTTGTGATACAACAGGTCAATTATTTTATTTTTGAGTTGGCTTTGTTATAGACTATTTCTAAAAACAGAGTGAATTTCCAGAGTGGCATCAGAAATAATTTTGTATGGAAAGAAAAATGAATGGACCTATTACTCACAATGAAGCAAAACACTTTGCTGATCATCTCTAACCACAACCCAATATACTTTGAAGTGATCTGAACTGAGTACATGATTACAGAAATACAACACTTCTTAAAGGCTGCCAAAATACTTTATAATTTTCTATTGGCAAGACAACTATTTTATAGATGCACATGTTGAGATTTTAGGCTTTTAGAAACTTCTTCCAAGACCTATGTATGACAATTGAATGGTAGTTCAGACAGTGCCACAGCTTTCTTAACTCCTGCAGTGGGAAGTCTGAATTATAACCACCTTGCATCAACTTTCAAAGCGCCCATTCCTTCCATCTCTTCCACAGGACTTCAATTAGGCTCTGAAGTCAGATCAGCAAAAGCTCAGTTAGGTACTGTTAACCCACAACTGGCAAATAGTAACAGCCTCCCCAAAAGAGGTCACAAATTAAAAAATAAGAATGATTAAAAACCCTAAAGTATTTGGTTGGATCATACAGCGGAGTATGGTCTAGATCTCAACTCAAAAAAGGCTGTAATATTATGACATATGGACTTGATTTAGAATACTTCTTTCAAAGACTGCACTTTCAAAACTTTTCTGATATTAGAAAACAAACTTTGGATCCTACTTCCAATTATACAAACTAACTTAACATTCAATATATTGACCTCTGAATTTCAATTTGCGAGATTTACAGGTACTACCTCGCAGAAAGAACAACTCTAATGACTGAGGTCAAGAATATATGCTTCACTGTGAGGTGCTATTTAAGTATCAACATCTACTAAAGTGTCCTTCAAAAAATTAAGAAGCAAACAACATTTATGAAATAAATATATATGTCACATAACAACAAGGTTTCTAATTAGAATAGCTTTCTGAACTGGCTAGAAATTGGGAGTGTCTAATCCAAATGCTCATTATATGGATGGTGGCACCTCAGGTCCAAAAATGATACTGTCCCCATTAAAATATGGGTTTATTTATTAACAATTTTAGATATGTGTATATAGAAAGGCAACTAATGAATAAAACAAAGAACAAGAACATTTAAAGTTCAGTGATAATCTCCCATTTGAAATAATTTCAAAAGGAAATCACGTGACATGAAGTCTTTGGCAAACACATACCAAGGTTCCTGCCTAAGATGACTCTAAAAAAGCCATATGTTAGCACTGATATGATCCCAAGTTTTTTTTTTTTATTCAAGGAAGCTGCTTTTTAGTACATATGTTAAAGACAGCTGGCTCTCTTACATCTAGTTATGCTAATCAAATGGCTTAGCCATATAGTTTCAAAATACAAACATATCTTAATGATACAAGACTTTACTGAAATGATATTCTCTCTGAGGTTTTTAAACAATATGTTATCTAAATAATTTGAGACTAAGTATTTGTTCACGGGGTTGATTTTTTACACTCAGAAGCTTGCTTGCTCTGGATCACTCTCGAAAGGCAGTCAAGCAGTTGCATATGGAAATGTTAGTGGCATGGGTTGTGAGAGTTCCAGAAACAACTCAGATGGTGAAAGGGGCCGCTATCCAAACCCGGTGAGAGTCACTTCACAATGCAAAGTGATTACCAATCCATCAAGAAATCAAACGGTTTCTACAACAGTTGAATAGTAAATCTTCCCTTTCGCCCAGAAACATAGCATAGTAAGAAATAAAGAGGAAAAACAGTAACTGGTTGAGGAATGAAGGTTATGGATGAGCAGGACCTCGATGAAGTAAGCTTCCCAAAGCCAGCGTCTGCTCTCTAAGAAATAAACCTGACGACACTAATGACAGCTTTCTTTTTTTCAACTGTAGAAATTCTATGTGGGGAAATGATGACATTTAATTCATACGAAAAAGTGGTTTCAGAGTTGACCTATTGGTTAACAATCAAGGGAAAGAGTTCTGAGGAGCCTGGCTGTTTCTTACACATATAACGTGACAAGGTCATATTCCTTACCCTGACAACTTGCCGAGTACTTGTGATGAAGGCTTTTCTTATACTCAATTCGGTTGCATCAAGATTGAATTTTCTAGGATTGGCTTCAACTATGCGTGGGTCAAAAAGTCAAGGTAAAGCCATGTCATCATCAAAAACCTAACAATTCACATTGTGTTAAAAACTAGACTCTCTTACAGGCAAGCAATAAAGTCTGGCCCGATGTTTCTGAAAACATGGCCAACTTGACACCAATCATTCTCAAACTTTCTCTGCCCACAGCTACAGAAGGATCCTTGTGCCCCAAGGTGGAATTGACCTGCCAGGTTAGGAACCACAGCCTGCCTGGGTTCACACAAATCCACGGCTGGCTGACCACAGCTGCTGAGCTCCTCCAGATGCCTGCGAGCCATGCCCGTTTGACTCCAGATCACCTCTCCATTACAGCTTTTGCAAGCCTTTTTCATTTACCATTTCAAACCATTCCACTTAAGTCAGGATAACTCTGCTTCTTCATCTGGAGATGGAGGTTCCTTCTGTGAAACTCCCCCAATCTCCTCACCCCCAGCCTCGTCCTGCTGCCCATGTCAGACACTCGCATGGCTCTCTGGCCTTTTCACTCAAGTCTGTAGTATGTATTTGTGCTATTATCAGATTAATGTCTATTCCCGCACCCTCCCCCCACGCCTGGTCCTACTCTACCCTCCACCGTGAATTCCATGAGGGCTGGTATACGATTTTGCTTCTCACTCCCATCTCGGTAACTAACAAAATGTCCAGCACATGGTACACGCAATAACTCTCTGCTGAATGATGAGTATCTTTTAAAATTTTGTCCTCTTCCTCTGCAATTTCTCTATTTCCCCCAAATCCTTTTCTCTTCCTTCCTATCTCAAGGTAAGACTTATCTCCCGGTAACTGTGCTTTTGATCCCACTCTCTATCACTTATCATATGATAGAGAACACACTTGTCTTTTAATAATTTAAAAGGTGCCCGGGGTCATTACAATTAATCGAAATGATGCGCTCCAAACATCAACCGCATAGGAACCGTGCTCACTGTGGAGTGGGCCTGACAAAGTGGTTTCCTTGATGTTTTATCACAATCAGAGAAAAGAAAACAACAGAGCTCAGAATATGACACTGGCATATCTTCAATCTAAAGTTTTGATTCAATGTAATTTTTCCAGTGGAAAAAGGTCACACAATTCAGCTTTTACAAGTTTTCTGGTTTATCAGTCAGATCAGTGGACTTATTTCACACTGATAGCCTAACTTAGCATATTAGGTGTGCTTTTACTAAATGCCACTGTAGATGAACTGGCTACTCTACCTTAGCTTACTGGGCAATTATTTTAAGTGTGTCATGGTACAAATAAGAGCATCATCACTCAATTATAAAAGGAAATGTCCAATCTATGTGCTTGAGACATCGGGACAAAAACTTGGTCATCTGTGTGTTCGCCCAGGTGGCACACACCACAGAAAAGGATATTGATGGTTTCATCCAGGTCCTCCAGATCCCACTCTATGCTTCGGAGGTTGTTTCTCAGCTCGTTGGTGGTCCAGTCGATTTCCTCCCTTGTGGCCGAGGACGGGTCCTGGAGGAGCTCTGTCCATCTCTGAAATAATCCCTGGGCAGTGTTGACTGCTTTCTGTACCTCCCTGTAATCAAGGTGAGGGAAGGAGAGGATTCAGACGGTGTTCCATGAGCAAGTTACTGCGTGACTTAAAATGACATTTATGGCCACGCACCATCCTCGACCACCACTCCCAAAAGTGTTCTCAAGTCTTTATAGAAGGCCCTTCACGGACAAATACCAAAGTTCAAAACTTTAAAGTAACAGTCTGAGTATTATGTTCTCAGCTGAGGTTCAGAATAAAATAGCCCTTGTTTAAGCAGCTATAATATCAAGTCTGTTTGAGAAATACAAAACAGACTACGCTTAAAGTAGTATAAGAAACAATTCTACAAATTAACTACAGAGCCATTAGCATTCCCACACACTGCCATTTGGTGGGACAGTAATTTATATTCAGATGGACAAGTCCTGATACAGCTTTTCTTTTCTGGGGGGTGGGGAATAAAAAGGGTGGAGAAAGGGTTACTCTTACACAGCTGGTCTTTTAGAGGTTAAGCTTTTTTATTTGGGACATTGTTAAACCCAAAATCTCATTAGAAGATTCCCAAACTTTATTAGCCTTACGTGTATCTACTTCCTGGACTAAGCAATGCTGAGGAGCGGACTGCTGTTTCCTGTTTAGAGAGTGGGACTAGGCCATGGTGCTATGACCTCGTGTGTTTTTACGTTAGATATACTCACAACGGTTTAACAGCCGCCCCCCCCCACCACCACCACCATTGGGTCAATTTCTACCATTTAAATGTTATAATCTAACACTGCTACATATAAAAGCCAAGGAATCATTTTATAAACATATGGTCTCTTGTGCACAAAAATAATAGCCTTACTGCTCCCAAACTAAGAGATCTGTTTTGATTCTTTTATGATTTCTTAACCAGTTCTTCTGGGTGTTCAGTCAGGGTGTTTGTTGTCTATAGCTTTAAGCAGAATGTGCATGCGTCTATTCCCACTGACATTTCAAGTACCAGAAGAAAAAGCACTAAGAAAAATAAGAAAAGTGCCTTACAATATGTCAGTCTGTGGAATACTGATGAGAGCTAAAAGGCTGAGTGTTAAATAGAGAATACAGATAGTTATTGGGCCCAGGCTGACTAAATCACTGAGCTACGTGGCCAGCAATGACTCTACCAAAGTCCATTCATATCCAGTTTATGGGTTACATCAGCCTTTACTCTCAGTGTTAATGAGAAGCTCTGAGAAACAGAAGAAGTAAGTAAGTGAGATGTAAATCCACTATCTTTACTCTTTATTGAGTTTTCTGGATGATTTGGTGGAGAAAGAGGTATATACATCTTCCCATAATACGATAATAGAAGATAGTTAAAAAGCATCTATAATATCTCATTTTAAAGAACATAAAATTGACCAATTCTGTAAATATAAATTCCTTCTTGAGAACTAGGAACCTCAAACCTAAGAAGCCTCCAACTGGGGCATACCATGCTCTCCGCCACCAGTATACAGCTCTGATGCTGGAATTGAGTTTTCTTAAGTAGCAAGCCACACATTTTTTTTTTCGAGGGAGATAGTCTCACAACTCCTTTGCTCTCTTTAAAATAACTGAAGATTCCAAAGTTGGTATAGAAATTCAAAGAGACATCAAAAAAAATTTATTAATTAATTAAAGTTATAATAAACTTACTACATGTTAACTTATTTTTGTAAAAAATAACTTCTAAAACAAAAAAATAAAGTGATTAGAGTGGCTCTGTTTAACATCTTTATTTTTGCAAATCTCTCTAATATCTAGTTTAACAAAAGGCATCTGGGTTCTCACATGTTTTTATATTCAGCCTACTGACATACACTTTGGTTGAGTATATAATGAAAATCCAGCCTCAGATAAATAGCTGGGAGAGGGAGGAGTATTTCAATAGTTTTTACATGTAACTGGGGATATTCTTTTTTGACCTTTGTCATACCAAAACATGACAAGTGGCAGTTTCTTGGAAGTTAATTGCAATGTGAAACCTGAAGCTGTATCAAAGACTTTTTGAACTCTCATATATTACAATCCACTACAATGTATTCTGAAAAGATCTTTTACCCAGTATGATTTTATAACATCATGTATGGTCATTTGGAAAGTATTACTTTACTGAGTATCACAGATCTTTCAAATACTAACTCATTTCATTACACAATATCTAAAATCATATAATAATATCACCACCAATTAGAAAAACTTAAGCATTGGGAATTTATAAGATACTAGTTGATATAAACTTTCCAAAATTCTACTGAAAACCGGGAGTTCTAATGTTATCAGCAAAAATACTGTCAGTTAGTTTCCATGAAGTGATAGGTTGACCTCCTTCATTTTTAAGAAAATATCTCAAGTATTTTTTTAGAAAATTTTGAGATTTGAGAACATACGCAAGTCTCAATAATCAGTTTGTCAGCCATTCTTTCAAGAAAAAAATGAGATTCCGTGTGGGGAAAAAATGAGCTGTTCCAGCTTGCAACTCAATCAGAAGTGCTTTCCCTGGAGAAAACCATCTTATTTCACACTATAGCAAAAGTGCTTTAGACACACTCTCATTTCGTCACATAGAATATTAAAACATGTATGAAGGCAGGAAGAAAACGTTTGCAAATTACACATCGGATTAATAACATGTGTAAAATGTACTTTTAAAATCTCAAAACTTAACAAGAAAACAATTTTAAAAAGGGCCAAAGATTTGAACAGCCACTTCACCAAAGACACAGAGATGACAACTAAGCACATGAAAAGATGCTCAATAACATCGGTCATCAGGAAAATGCAAATGGGATTCCACTATATACTTAGAATGGCTTAAAAAAGAAAACAAAAAACCAAAACTGACAATAAGTGCTGACCAGGTGGTAGAGTAACTGGAACTCTCATGCGTTATTGGTAGGAAGGGAAAATGGTACAGCCACTTTGGAAAACAGTTTGGCTGTTTTTTAAAATTAAACATATATTTATTTACCATATAACCCAACAATTCCACTCCTAGGTTAGTGAACAGTAATTCTGCAATGACTCTTGAGAAGGAAAAAAATTTTCTTTCCTTAGTTACCTACAATTATATACAATTTGACCTCTACTTGCTGCTGGGTCCACAGCTCCCCTGGGATAGTACCACCGCCACCAATGACACTGCAGGTCAGAGTCGTGAGTGACTTTGTACTTGTTCTCATTTTCAGTGTACTTGGCACTACAGCCTTCATATCTATTTTCTTGAAACTCTCACTTCTTTGGGTTTTGTGACATTGTACTCTTCTAGTCTCTACCAATTTTCTCTTTCCTCTTCCTCCACTTGGTCCCAGTGCTTCCTCCTCAGCAGCCGTTACAGATTCTAGGTACTCATCAACCCTCACAAGTTCATCAGATGCCTTCTGACTCCCCAACTGCATTTCCAGCCCTAACCACTCAGCCAGAATTAACTCCTATATTTTCAGCTGCCTATAGGATCGTTCCATTTGCCTAAAACCAAGTTAACCAAGTTAATCATATCTGCCCTACAAAAAACAAACAAAATGCAAGTATTCAAACAAAAAGATAAAGTGGGGGTTGGGAGATAAGAAATCTGCTTCCTTCTCTAACTTCCCCATTTTCCTAAACAGTGCCACTATTTTCCAAGTTTCGAAACTTGTCTAGACAAGTGTCAATCTTTGACTCTTCTTCCTTTTGCTTCTCACCTTGCACAACCTCCACTTAAGCCCAATCATTAGATTTTAGATCTGGAAGGCACTTTTAAGATAGCCAGTCTGCACTCATTGAGCAAATAAGAGGACTGCGGCTCAGCCATCTTGGCTGCCTGCCTCAAGCTCCTCTGATTCTGAGCACAAGGCACTTTTCACTACTAAGACCTACTCAATCCTATCTTTGCTAAGCCTCCAGACGTATTATTTTGCGTGTGTGGACTCAGAAGACCTGGGTTTGAGTCCTCAAAAATTGTTTGATCATAGGCAAGTGAATGGTAACTGCTGGTTAAACTGCCTCCTAATTAAGAATTTATGATAGGAAACAGATTCAATTTTAACTCCTCGGCTGGGTATGCCAGGTCTTCTCTTCCCCTGATCAGGCTGACTTTAATACCCAACATGATTTCTCACAAAAACAAATTTGGTTTCAGTTGGCACGTTGTCTTCCCATCCTCCCATCTTCCCAGCCGGCTCTAGCTATTTCCCCAGCCAGAGAGAGTCCAAACACGTCTGCAAATGAAAAGCAGACATTTCCTCTAAGGCCCAGATCAAGACCCACTTGCGTCACTAAACTGTCCTTGACCAGCATTCCCACTGGGACTCTTTTCTGTTTTCAATCTCCACAGCATCTCAACTCTATTCCAAAATCTTAACACACAATGCATATTGTCCTTCACATATACTCCTTCACGTTCTGCATAGTATTCATCAAACTAGACTACAATCAAGAGCCAAATATAGTATTAGGCCTTCAATACATTTACAACCAATGTTTGCAAAGTTGTTTTTATAATGAAACATCTGATTCTGATTTTTAAAAATAGGAAATGAGATTTGACTTACATTCAATTGTACTGAACTAAAATTCTCTGCAAAAAAGGATTAATTTTTTTCAGTGACTATATCAATAAACAGAGTTCTCTCAACACACAATAAAACACAATACTTGCCTTCAAGGAGCACAGATGGTAATGTAAAAAAGGTTGTATATACAAACAAGAGAAGGATAGAGGATAATTAATACAATAGAACACATACCATCTTGCTCATCTGCTTACTTATGCCATAATTTTAACACTGAACAAAAAGCCAGAAATGTGGAAATAAAACTCTCCTTGTTCAGGAACATGAAGGGTCTAAAACAACAAAATATTAAAAAGCCACAACCTTCAACTTTCACCCAGAGGACAGGCTCACTTGGTACCAATATACTCTATATTCCAATGCTCAATTTTGTGGTTTTCTCAGTGGCCTGTTTGATTAGAAGCTGCAAATTCTAAAGTTTTGCTAACAAGAAAGGGAAAAAACTACAGAACCCAAAACTTAAATGGGTTCACTCATCAAACAAACGCTGCCTAAGTTCTCACTGAACACAAAGATGAAAATGACACAATTCAAACATGGTATCTTTCATCTGGCAAATTAGTAAAACTTTCTTAAAATGAGAACCCCAGTACTGATAAGGGGTGAGAGAAATGGGCCCCTCGCATGCTGGGGTAGGAGAGTGGGGAGCAGAATGTATTCTGAAGGGCGATCTGGAATATGCACCAGAAGCTTGGAAAATGTGTATGCCCTCTTATTTAGCAATTCCACCACAGGAAGACAGTCTGTGGGAAAAACAGAAGCAGCGACAAAGACCTGTGACAAGAAAGCTTGACACTATATGAATTGTAATAGTGAAAAATTAGCAAAATTATAGATGTCATCCTGGGTGATAAATTATATTACATTTCTATAACAAAATACAATGAGGTCATTGAAAGTCCTCCCTGCCAAAGACATTTTAAGAATATAAAATAATACAGATGAAAAGATTATAAAACAATATAATCCCAATTTCTAAAATGATTATTATTCTTAATAATAATACACATATATAAAATCCTAGCCTTTCTGCTTACAAGCTTATAAAGTTTTGCTTACTCTCTATTTTTTAATTTGTAAAATGGTAACAATAGTGCTAGCACCTGCTTCATAAGGATTAAAAAGACAATTCCTTTTAGGTTCTTAGCACAGTGCCTGATATACAATAAGAGATTAAGAACTGACTGACAATAGTATATAAAACTACTAATAGAAAAAAGATCAAAAGGACATCAAGATTTTAACTAATTATTTCTAGATGGTGAAATTTCAACACATTTTTATTCTTTATTATGTTCTTATTTCATAAATCATCTAAAATAAGCATCTTATTAGTTTAATATTATCTTAAAAGTTACTAAAAACAAACAAACAAACAAACAAAACGATAAGACATGGTCTTTCCTCTCAGAAAAGCCAGCCAGCCTATTTGGATGAAAACATATACATAAATATTTAAAAAGAGAAAGTTTATTGAGCACTTAATATGTCCCCCAAACTATGCTAGGCAATTTACATGCATTAACGCATCTAATCCTAATAACCTACAAGGTAGGCATTATTAAGCCAATTTTGTACATAAAGAAACCGGTTCAGAGAGGATCATTAACTGGCCAAAAGTTACACCAAATAACCGGTAGAAGTGAGTGAGAGTCCAACCTTGGGCCAGTCTGATTACCAAAGCTCAGTTCTTGCACCAAACCTCACGGCCCCTGAAGCCCCATAAAAAGAAAGACGACACCCAGCCCCGCTTTATTCTTCCTACGGAACTTATGACCTGACACACCATGCATCTGCTCCTTTGTGTCCTGTCTGTCCCTAAAATGTGAGCTCCCTCAGGACAGGGGTGTTGTCTGCTCACTGCTGTGCCCCCGGCTCCGGGTACACGGAAAACAGTAAGTGTTCCATAATGAAGAATTATGAATAGAGAAATGACTTGTGTCTCTGTGGTCACATGTGGTGGCAGTGTGATGCTTGCTGAAGAAGCTGCTTCTAAGAGTCTAGGTGGGAGAGGACAAGGACATGAACTAGGGTTGGGGAACCAAAACTAGAGCATTAGAGAAGGTTGCAGAGATATCCCAGCGATGGCACTGACAGGACATGATGGATGGGCACGTGGACATGGGGCTGAGGGAGAGTGCAGAGTCAGGAGTGAAGAGGGCTGAGAGGAAGAGGGACAGGTCAGGCGTTTGTAGGGAGAAGGAAGGAGAAGAAAAAGAGAAGGGCAGAGGTCCACCTGCAGGGTCGGGGACATGGAATAATTAATAGGAAACAGAACAGCACTCAGGAGAGAGTGGGTCAGAGTGACCGGGGTGCGGGATGGGCCCACACACAGGGAGTACCTGTGGCAGTGGGGACGAAGCTCACTCAGCGACGGATCAACTGGAAAAGCCACACTGAAGGCATGGGTGAGCGACACACACCACCAGAGGAGACTAGCAGAGCCAGGGGGTTCAGTCCCCGACTTCTGAATCCCACTGCAGTGTAAACACCACGGCGCATGTCTGTGCCAAGGAAGCCACGCTTGCCCCGTGAGTCCAGTGCCCAGTGGGGAGCGTTTCTCCTCTGTGCTCCCGGACAGCCCTGAGTAAGGCTTCCACAGGGCAAAAACCTCGCAAAATGAGCCCTGGGCAATAACCACTGTGTAAATTAAAACTGCTTTCTAACTGGTCTCCTTTTTAATCTGTCCTCATGCTAATGCATCTAACACTACTACCAAATCAACGTTCCTAAAACCCTAATTTCATGTCACTTCCCTGCTTTAAAAATCTCCAGTGGCCTCAATATGAGACTCTCTTTGACCCTATTCTACCTGTACTTGAAGTGTTAACAGTATGAAGAGAATTATGCAGTTCAAATTTGAATCCTGGGGCCCACTGTTTATTAGCTGTGTGACCCTGGGCAAGTAACTTAACCCCTCTGTGCTCCCTCAGCTCCTCATCTCTAAAATGTGGCCAGTACTCACATCATACGGCTGTTCTTACAAAGTGAAAATTCGTATGAAGTGCTTACTTAGCACACAATGCCTACCATAGGAGTTACATCCTTTAAACTAGCTGTCCCCAACCTTTTTGGCACCAGGGACTGGTGCTCCTATGAGAATCTAATGCCTGATGATCTGAGGTGGAGCTGAGGTGGTGATGCTAACACTGGGGAGTGGCTGCAAATACAGATAAAGCTTTTTTTGCTTGCTCACCTGCTGCTCACCTGCTGCTGTGTGGCCCAGTTCCTAACAGGCCATGAACTGGTACCGGTCCACGGCCCTGTTGGTTGGGGACTCTTGCTTTAAACGTTAGCTATTATTATTTTATTTTATTATTATTACTTCCCCAAATAAACTTCCTACACCATCTATGATATTCACCTTGATGATTTCTAAACATGCAATGCCCATCCTAGGGCCTTTGCTGGTGGAGTTCCTACCCAGGAACGACCACCAGCACCACCAATGAGTATTCAGTCAGCGTTTACGCTCTATATATCCAAGGCGCTGGGATGGACATTCAGGAAAAACAAACAGTCCCAACGTCCAGAGCAAGGTCTCATAATCAGAGACAGCCAGAGGAAAAGGCGCAATAACATGTTAAGGCGCCAAGGGAAGCACTTTCTGGAGGTAGTGGAGATGCTGACACCAAATCTTCCAAGCTGAGTGAATCAGGCAGAGCGGGTGCATGTGGAGTAAGAGCATACAGTATTGGGGTCACGGTCACTGCAGGTGTGGCTGGAGCTCTGAGCTGAGGGCAGGCACAGGTAAAGGCAGAGGTGGCTAGAGGAGGGCTGGATCACAGAGGTCATGAAGTGTTTGGACTTTATTCTGCAGGCAAGAGGCAGCCGCTATGTGATGTTAAGTAGGGAGCCTCTGCTTGAGTTCTAGAAAAGTTATCCCTGTGCTGCCCCATATGGAAGCCACAAGTGCCTACTGAATGCTTGAGATTCGCTAGTGAGACTGAAGAAATTTAAAATTTAAAAGCTGATATGCAATTGTTACTGGGAAATTTTTAAGTATGCTGGGAACAATTTGGATATGTGAATCTACTTTTTCAACTGTAAGTTTAAATACAGATAAAGTAGATTGAGATGTGCTTTAAGTACAAAATACACACCAGATTTTGAAGACTTAATACAAAAAAGTAAAATATCTGACTAATAATCTTTATATTAATCATATGTTGAAATATTTTGAACCCATTAGGTTAAAGATGACATTAAAATTAATCTCACCTGTTTTTTACTTTTTTAATGTGCCTACGAGAAATTGCAAAATAGCACACATAGCTCACATTATATTTGGAATGGCACTGATCCAATAGAACCAAGGCAGGGTGAAAGAAGAAAGAGACTGGGAGCAGGAAAACCAATTAAAGACTCTGATAAGGGTCCAGATGAGACACAGGCCTGAATTATCTAAATTCTACCCATCTTCAAAACCTAATTCAAGACTTACTACTACCTCCAAAAGCCTTCCCAATCATAACAATCCCTAATGAGTCGCCTTTCTCCAAACTCCTGGGTCACATGTCTTCTGTAGCATTTACTTCAGCACTGAATCGTTTACACCCTGTCATTTCTACTTAATTTGGGGTTCAGCTGTTTCTTAGTTTAGACTATTAGCTCCTAAGCCAAAGGCCACAATTTAAGTGTCTTTAATTTTCCACTTTGTGTGATATACTTTCAATACTTTTAATAGAGGTGCATGGCTCCCCAAATATTCAGTCACACACACAGCAGGAGACACCCATGCAGCTAACTTTACCTTTGCACACAGAAGGCACTGAGAGTCTCATTTCCTTCAGATACATTACGGACAGTAAAATATCAAAATCAAGCAAGACTCCAGGCCCATGATCCAATAAAGCAGTGATATCTATTCAGTGAGCAAGCATTGGGTGATTGTACTGGATACTTTCAGGGAAAAAAAAATGTTAATATGGCTGAGCAATTTAGCATCTTCACAAATTCCATTAAAAAACAAGTCTGATTCTTTTTGGTCTCTACTGCCAGAGATAACCTTTGCAACCAAAGTATTAAGAACTTTCATTCAAGGGGAAAACACACAGCTTTAACATTTCAAAATTAGTCCCTAAATCAACCCTTCCAATAAATGACACATTTTTCAGATAGAGAGCCACATGTTACTAAAAAACTACAACTTGGCATTTTCCCTTCTAAATTAAAGTAAGGTGAAGAAAACATTTTCAGGGAACTGTTAAGAAGTGTATAAATATGTGTTGCTGTATCATAAATAATAAAATACTTCACCTAAAGCACCATTTAAATTTTCTAAGAACGCTTTAAAAAAAAATTAACACCCAAACACCTGGTCAGTTTCCATCGCTACAGAAAGAAGCTGGTAGCAACTGGTTGAAAGCAAAGTGACACTTTATGGTTATTAGTACTGATCATCTGGGAACTTTGTAGTTCTCACATTTAATGTTTGTTTGACATTTAAAACAAAGCTGACAAGTTGTAACAACATCAGAATTTATCTTTCTTGCATTTGTTTAATGGCTACAAAGCTGACAGCAACAAAGTATAATTAAAGTTTCTATCTCCAAACAATCCAGCAATCAAAGATGGAGTCAGGACAGCTCTAAGGGAAAAACAAGTGGGGAAATCTGTCAAATAGCCTGGATGAAATCAGGGAGTTGAAAAGAAAGCACTCATTTCCTTTAGCACTGTGGGAAAATCCCAGTACTAATAGAAAGCCGAGGAAAGTTTAGTTTGGCTGATTTCATTTTGTTTTCCTTCCAACACCATCTCTGAGCATGAAAGACGGCTTTCCTCCCCTCCCATTACTCAGTAAAAACTCCCCCACCGAACTGAGCTGTCTTCCGGAGCCCCGCTCCCCAGCCTCCGAGATCCACACGGCCCCTGCCTCCCAGCTTGCAAACGTGCTCCGACGCCTCCGGGCTGGTTGTGGTCCCACCAGTGTGCGGGCCAGCGCTCCCATCTCAATGGACAATAGGAGCTCACCCCCGTCAACGCCAACTACAAAGCTCAGGAGGGCCATTTCCCTTTTCCTGCCCAGATGCTGTTTTCCCTCCTTCGAAGCAGGGCTCCATGCTCCACTGGAGCCCCAGTTTGGGCTGGGACCCGTGTCTTTCTCCCCACCTGCAGAGTTGCTGAACTTCTCGACCCCCAAATAAGTTACACTGCAACGCACAGGCCTAAGGGAACCCCCCCCCCGCCTCTCCAGGGCTGGATTGGGGGCACAGATTTCACGTCCAGGTAGGATGGGGAGCGCATGTCTGTGGACGCTTGGTCACGGCTCTGAAGGCTAAGCCGCCCCCGCTGTCCCCTCCCCAGCTTCAACTTGTCTCCCCTCCCCCTCCAGCAAGGAGAGCGAGTGGGTGGTGGCAACATCGCCACCTCCTCACCCAGTGGAGCCCTCGGCGACACTCACCCTTTCACCACAAAGAAGGGGTCCTCCATGGACATGGCGTCCCGGCCCCCGGCCGCCTCACGCCTGCTCCGCGTACAGGGCTCCCGCACGCCCCGATCGTCCCTCTGCCCGCCCTATTGGGCTCCCGCGGCCGCAGGCGCCTAGGCCTGGGGAACCAAGATCCGCGGGTGCACGCAGGCCGGGGAGCACGGGGGCCGCCGCTGGTCCAGCCCGCGGTGGGACCACAGATTGAATCCCAGACTCGGCGCCGGCCCCCGCCGCTGCCTCCTCCCCCGGCTCCTCCCGGTGGGTCCGGCCGGCCTTACCCCGCCCCCGGGGCCCGCGGCCTGGGCCAACCACGAACGCAGCCCACCGCACCACTTCCGCACCCGAGCTCACGTGACCGAGCCTTCCCGCCCCCTAGTGGGCGGAGCCTGAGAACGCGTCATTCGACCCTGGAGGCGGGGCTCTGCAGGGCGACAGAGAAGGGCGGGTCTTCTGTCGACCCGCCCCTCAGGATTCGGGGGGAGGAGCCACTTGTTCTCTCCTAGGAAGACAGGTAGGTTTTCAGGATAAGGTAGTTACTTGATTTGCATAATCCTTTACCTTTCCTCTAAGTACTTTTAACACTTGACTTACAGTCAAGAGTGCTCATATATATGATCTGACTATGACAATGTTGCATCACTCCTTTAGGTCTTACTATGTGTCCGGCAATGCGCTAAAGGCTGTTTGTGTGTGTGTGTGTGTGTGTGTGTGTGTGTGTGTGTGTGTGTGTGTGTTGAGGGTATTATTCCCATTTTGTAGATGAGAAAAGCTCAGAGAGGCTTCAAGATTTCCTGTGGTCATACAGCCTGGACAGGGCAAAGCCACAGATTCTGTCCCCTTTCCACCAAACTGGGGTGAATTTTCTTCTTCTGTGCATTCTGCAAGTGACCAGTAAGGTAATTAATTCATACAGTATATGGTGCTTCCCAGGAGAGACCACCTTTGAGGGACAAAGCAGGGGCCTGCCATGACAACTTCCCTTCTGCTATGGTTCAGGATCTCTTCCCAAAGCATTTTGGTCAGAACACTTAGCCAACTCCTATGTTAGATATGCTGTGGGAGTTGTGAACTTTAACTGCTGATAATCATTGAGTACTTACTGTGTTTCAGGCACTGTGCCGTTATCTCAGTTGCTCTCAGAATGAGGCCATTACTGTTGTTATCCCCATTTTACAAAAAATAAATCTGAGACTCTTGGAGGTTAAGCAACTTGCCCAAAGTCACCAGTCTTTCTGGAGATGAAAGAGTCCTTGGAACCAGACACATGAACTTATTAATAAAACCACAAATGAGAGATCAGAAACATTACGGGAACATAGAAGATAGAGAACAGAGGCTTGGAGAATTCCCATAATGAGGCATTTGGAATAGTACCAACCATAGAGATAGTAGAAGATTGAGATATGAAATGTGTGTGGGGTGGTATGGAGTGTCTCTTTCTTTTCTATGTTACCCTCCTTCATTCTCTCTCAAACCAAACAAGACCTTGGCATCCACTGCCCCAGATACAGGGAAGCTATAGTTAAAATGCAAGCATCTTTTCATGTGTTTATTTACCATTTATATATATTCTTTCGAGAAATGTCTATTCAAGTTTTTTGCTCATTTTTTAATTGGATCATTTGGGTTTTTGTTGTTGTTGAATTCACTCTGTATCCTTTTTGAAAAAAACTCTAAGGAAAAAAACTATTGCATAAACGTTAAGTATTACACTCTTCATAATTATCTTGATCTTTTAAAAACCGTGAAATGCATGCGCATGCCTTGCACTCCAGGAAACATTCATTCATGTTGGCTTCCACTGACCCGGCAATGGCTGTCTGCATTTCCCAGCCCCAACCACAGGAAATACCCACACACATACCCACACACTAGTTACATTTCCTTCGCTCTCCTTGGTTGTTAACAACACCTACACACTTACCCTCCTTTTTATAAATAAAAAAATGTATTTAAAGTTTGGCACAATTAAATGTTTACTTGGATAATCAGAAATACAAAAAGCAGAAAACAATTTTAAAAAAGAGAAGTGAGAAAGTCAAGTGACCACATACAAAAAACTACATTAAAATTTAGTTTTAAATGTTTTTAGAGTAGAGCAAGTTAGGAATGTATGAATGAATGGATATTGGAGAGTATTAAAAGTTAAAATATACTACTGGAATTCAGTGAACTTCTTGACAAAACAAGGGCAGGTATGATCTTTACCATCTCAATGAATTTGTTGGTGTGCAGGGAATGAAAAGTCGCAAATCTCTCTTGGTACAATAGTGAATAACAATAATAGTAATACTGATTGCTAACATTACTTACTATATAGCAAACATTAGCTGAGTGATATACATGCATAATCTTTAGAAGTAGCTTCAGGATTTCTACATAGGGCAGGTTTTAGAATGTAACAAAATTTGGACAGCAAAGCTAGGAGGCTTGAACTGAGCTTATATGGCAGACCCACGGTCTTTTCTTAAATTAGTGGTTTATTTGGGGTGGCTCAAGAGGGCCGATGGTGATTAAGTATGTGCAATAATAGTGCTCTAAAGTCCCAACAAGTGACAAGTCTCCAACTGTTGCCCTAACAAATTACCACAAACGTAATGGCCTAAACAACACAAATTTATTCTTTTATTGTTCTGGAGGTCAGAAGTCCAAAAATGGGTCTCAGGACTGAAAGCAAAGTGTTGGGAGGGTTGCATTCTTTCCGGAGACCCTAGGGAAGAATCTAGAGAAGAGGCCATCTGCATTCCTTGGCTCCCCTCCAGCTACGGCATCACTTGGACCTTGCTTCCACTGCCACATCTTCTCAGTCTCAGACCCTTTGCCTCCCTTTTATAAGAACTCTTGTGATTACTTTGGGCCCAGCAGATAATCCAGGATAATCTCCCCATCTCAAGATTCTTAATTGAATCATATCTGCTAAATTCATTGTGCCACATGAAGTAACATAGTCACGAGTTCTGGAGACTAGCACATGGAAATCTTTGAGGTGGGGGTGGTGCATTATTCACCTAGCACAGGACGAAACCAATCTGTATAGTTCTACTACCTAACAGGTGCATCATAAACAGAGCCGCATCTAATACTTCAACAACTTTATGAAAAAAATGTCCGAATTTGCTTTTAAAGTTAATAAAACTGAGCCTCAGTGAAATTTGGGATTCTTCCCAAGATCAAGTAGCTGGGATGCAAACCCAGGTTCCTGAACCACAGTTCAAGCCACCCTACCTTGTGGCTTTGCCTCCAGTCATCTCTCCCAGTCACTTCTCCTTCCTCTTTTCGGTCTGGGCCTGTGCCTCAGCTCCCTGGACAAGCTTAAGTTTGTCATTTGCCAACTTGTCATGCCCTCCTGATGACAATGTGGCCACAGCTTGATCCTGGGAGTTGCTAATTGAGCAAGTCAAGTGTATGCCCCTCAGAATCTTCTTTCAGGTCTTTTTCTTGCTCTCCTTTATTCGACAAAGTTTTTTTTTTTTTTTAGAGCTTATTTTAGAGCAGTGGGAGGATGGACTTATGCTAAAACTGAAAAGACAGTGTAAGTGAGACATGTTATATCAGCCATATGGACTATAGCATTGTAGGAAGTCAGAGCAGGGAATTCCAAGTCCTGGGAACTTTGTACGGGTCTGTCTCATCCACCTGGGGCAAAATCTATGCTCCAGGAAAGAAGCAAAGGCATCTTTTCTTTTGAGCTCCCTAAGGTACCAGGTGTGATTAATCTTAGTGTTCCCGATGCCTTGCACGAGCTGAGCTCCATAAATATTTAAAAGTTTAGAACAGGGCCACCTGAAAGTAATATAATATTGTATGTTGATTATAATTTAAAATAATAATAATAATAAAACAGGTTGGGGACAGGGTCAAAACAGGCACACCAAAAGGAGCAAGCAGTGTCTGAAACCAAAACAGAATTAAAAGCTACCCGGAAAAGCATTCAGTACTTTTTTTTTTTCTCTCTCTATTCTACCTAGCAACTGATGACACTGCCAACGTCCCTGTTTTTATTGGGGGAAGGCCCTGAGCGTCACGCCGTTGCTAAATCTCCAAGAGTCAAGAGCGGGGGAAATACAGATTCTTGAAAGATCAGCTGAGACCTGTCGGTGTTTTGGATAAAAGAATCCGAAAGAAAGGACGTTAGAGGGGCCGATGGTGCTCCTGTTTGCTCTCCTTGTTGTGCTAACGGCGAAGCACTGCGGTGCCCGTGAGTATCGCAGTTCTCTTCGTTCCGAACTCCAAAGCTGAGGCAGCTGAGGGGGACGAGCGCGTCTTCCTCAAACTTGAGGAGAAACGCCGAAGCAGCCGGGGCGGGAAAGCATATTGATTATCTCCAGGACTCGTAGGAGCCAGAGTAGCTGAGCTGAGCAGTTTTCCAGTTCGCGAGTAGGGTTTCGGTGTCTCCCATCTTCTGAGGGGGCGGCGGCCGATCGGGAAAGCACCTCCTGGAACTCCATCACTTTCGTTCCGGGAGTCGCGCCCCTGCTTTGCAGCTCCTGTCCTTTCTTTTCTTGTTTATCCTCTTTACGAGCTCGCGACTGTCGTGGCGATGTGGTCTGAGTTTCAGGGCATGCGACAGTGGAGAAGACCCCCTCCCGCCCCCGTTCAAGTACGTGTGCGTGTGTGTGTGTGTGTGTGTGTGTGTATATATATAAAATAAATATAAAAATGTATATATAATATATAAAATATATAATATATAATATATAATATATAATATATAATATATAATATATAATATGTATATATAACATATATAATAAATATATAAATGTATATATAATATATAAAATATATAAAATATATAATGCATAATATATAATATGTATATAAAATATATTATATATTTAAATATATTTATATATAAATATATGTGTGTATGTGTGTGTGTGTGTGTGTGTGTGTGTGTGTGTGTGTGTATATATATATTTTTTTTTTTTCTCTCACCACAAGTGCTGTCTGTAAAGGAAGAAACCGGAAAGATAAAACCGTGGTTCAGGACTTGTGAACTGGGTGTAAGGTATCAGCCAAGCAGAGGGGGCGTTCCTCAGGGTTTAGAGGCCCACGTCACTGAGGTAGCAGTACCTTCAACTATCCCAAAGACGAGCAGGCCCATGGGCTGGAAGCACCAGGCTTTTCAGCTCTAAGCAAGTGCTCTTCCAGCTAGGGGCTGGCACCCCGAGGCAGGTTGGGGGGCAGTGTCTAGAACTCCATCTCAGCCAACTCCATAGGTGACAGAAAGGAACTCTTTCAAATCATCTGTGTATTCATTACACAAATATTGGTTGATGCCCTACTATGTGCCAGGCACTTTGGAGGATATGACAGCAAGCAAGAAAGATCTAAGTCTTGCTTCTACAGAAATTTAACCCAGAAAAGTCCTACCATTTAAATCAGAAATAGGAAAGGTTGCGGGTGAGGGCACAAGATAGATGATGGAGAGAAGAAGGGAGGAAGGAGGAAAATGTGATATTTCAAGAAGGTAAAAAGCTTATCTAGTACCTGCATTTGATCCTTAAAGAACTCTCCAGTAATACGACCACAGTATCCCCTCAACATAATCTTTCAGGTGATGGTCTCACTAACTTTTGTGGCAGGCTAAGAAAACCCAGGTGAGAGAGGTTGACTCAGCCCACAAAATGAAGAGTCTGAAGTGCACACAGGTCTTTCATCCCATAGTCAAGGGCTTTCTGACAATGTCACAGCACTTCTGGATGGGGCCACTTGGCACTTTAAAAATGGGTGGAATGCAAAATAAAACCAAGAAGCTATAAAGGGTAGGAAAGGTCACTTAATGCTGGTTATTCTCCTTTTGACCAATTAGATGTCATCCTTCTCTGTCCTGTCTTGTGCCCTGGAGATGGGACTGCCACAGATGGCATCACCCAGTCTCTCTTGCAGGCTTATTTCTACCAAGTGGGAGACACTGAAAGGAGAGAGAGCAGAGAGCAAGGATGAGAGGTTCAGGAATTTTGTCTTCCTCCTTGCCCTCTTTCTGTACTGGCTCTGGTGGTAGCTGTGTCCCTCTGCAATATCATTTTCCCTGAGTAACCCCTTCTTCATGGTTCCAGCTCCCATTGGTCTTAGGTAACACTGTGTGTGACTCCGGTCTCTGCAACCCATCATTGCTAGCTTCTGAGTGCCTCATTATCCCTCATTTCGCCCTTGCTCTTGCCCATACCTCTGCAAGGAGTTCCTTCTTAAGGTCTCTTCATGTGACTCATCTGGAGTGAAGGCTGTTTCCTGCCAGGACCTTGGCTGAGAATTCTTGAGCACTGAGGGATGCTGACAGGGAAGGGAGCCAAGGTTATGACAAACCACTTGGTCCACTTCATAATTGTGCCCAATGCTGGCCCCGAGTAGTTGCCTCTAGATATGGAAGTTCAGGAAGGAGACACCAGAGTGTTTGGGGTCACAATTCCAGGAAATGTCAAGATAACTCCAGAATCGCTTCTAGCGTGTGGCTTTCATTGACTGCATAGCCTGCAGTAGACTGCTTCTTCCTTTGTACTCCCATAGCTCCTCTTCACAGTTTTTAAATTTCAATTTACAGAAATCTTTCCTTTAAGGCTTTCCTTAAAGCCGGGGAGAGAGCTCTTCATTTTTCTCTTTTTTATTTCCATGGCACTACCTAGTGCCCAATAAGCACTTAGTAAATGCCTCCTGAGTGACTTTATGCTCAAAGGTAATGTCCCTGAGAAATTAAAGTTATCTGACTGTGAGTCATAGAGAACTTGGGCAGCAGTAATAACTACAAATTTGCAACTGTGGTTTACTGTAGTTGCAGAATCTTTATAAAAAAAAAAAAGATGTTTCATATTTACAACTCATTCGGTTCTTCATTTTGGTTTGTGTGAAACTGTGACCTGGTAATGTGGGTGGTTGGAATTAGGCCTGGGGCATGCATAGGATCTCTCTTGCAGAGCCACATGTGGTTTGTGTGTTTAATCTTGAAATAACCAAGGTCAGCCGCTTGATATTATTCATAATTCTGTGGACATGTCAATCTGCTTCATGAGTGATAGAGTTCTTTTCAGACAAGGACTGGTGATGGATATAAGCCCCTTAAATTGACGATCGGGCTAGTGTTAAAAGACAGACTTACAAATTACCTGTTTAGAAATGACCTGGAGTTCAAAGAGTTAACATGAGAAAATATGGGCATTTACTATAGACTTTATTAGACCTCAGTCTGTTTCCATGGAGCTGTTGCCAAGGCACATGCAGTAGAAATTTCTCCAAGACAATGTTTTATTCCCCTAAGGCCCTCTTCTTCTTGGTTGACATTGAATCTGTCTAAGTCCAAGAAACTCAAATAATTTGTAGATTTTCTTCTGCCTAGTTGAAACATTTGTCTCTTCTCTCCAAAATCTGTTGACCTTAACCATCCTCTTACCCCAGAGGATTGCCAAGAACTGGAGGGAGGGGCCTGAGTGAAAGATAAATGTGTGGCTCTTTAAACACTTGCTTTATGAAACTCAAATTGAGACAGATGACAAAAGACTTTCTTGCTGACATCCAAATTTATGTTTATTATGGAAAATCGTTCAAGAATTTGCGTGTCAGGTCACATTTTGTTACAACTTTGATGAATCATTTAAAAAGAATAAAATTCACAAATTTGGAATTCTTCTGGGAAATGTGAGGCATATGTTCATCATTGTACACAGAGAGTACTGAGAAAAAAAGCCCACCAGAGCTCATTCTCTAAAGCTCTGCGTAACCCTTCAGTGGTCTGCTTGCTGTTCCTCAGACACATGGAGCGTTCATGTCCCTCGAGGACCTGGGCTCGCCTTCTGTCAGGAAGGTTCTTCTCTCACTTCATTCACACCTCTGCTCAAATGCCACCTGCTCAGAGAGGACTTTCCTGGTCCCTCTAGTTAAAAGATCAGCCCTCTTCACACTCTTTCTCTGTTTTTTTCTTCATAGCATTTATCACTACCTTATCTGGTATTATATATTTACCTATTGCCCATCTTCCTTCTAGAAATGAGCCCAAGATGGCTGGGACTTTGATGTGTTCATTGCTGCATCCCTAGCAGCCAGGACTGTGCCTACTGAAATTCAGAAAAGGAAAAAAAAAGAAAAGAAAAGAAAACTTTTATGACAGGAGACATGGGTAACCTCCAAAAGGGTAGCCTCAAAAGAGTAGCTAATTAGTCAAACTGTCACATTCAACATTTTCAGGCCCTCAGTAAGTTCCTGTCATTAGTTCAGTTATTGCTGCCCATAGAACCCCCCACATCTCTGCATGGTTTGAGAAGTGTCCAAGGGTCCTCTTAACTAAAATATCACCATCCACTTCTTTCCCTACCCCACTCCCGCGATGCCTGAGATCCCAAAGAGAAGTTCCCAGGAATCATAACTGTTCTGACTGTATTAAGGCATCAGGCAATTTGGGAGGGCCAACAGATGTTGATCTAGTTATCCAATCAGGGCCCAGGGCATCTTTAGGAAGGAGGGTCTAGAGCAGTCGCCTCCAGGGACCAGGAATCCGAGATTGTGAGCCATCTTTGACACAAGGGGGCAGGAGAGAGCAATGGTGAGAGGCAAGGATCCCGAGAGTCTTGGGTGTGGAAGTGTCCCCGCCCGAGAACCAGCGGGTCGTCTAAGGTGGAGGGACTTTCCGCCATATCCGAGTGTGATTCCTGGCTCCTCTGTGTGGGAATACTAAGGACGATCTTGGGCCATTTTCTTCATCTCTCTACACCTATTATTCTCTGTCTATGAAATTGGAATTTAAACACCTACCTCACAGGGTTGCTGAGAGGAGTAGTGGAACTCATGTTCATCTCTTCCTGACATGGCCTCACAACTCCTCGTACAACGTAGGTAGATACACAATAAATAAAAATTGTCCCCCAGATGAATATCTGAAAGTACTTTATCAATGATTTTATAACCAGTGGTTTTCACAGCCTTTTGTAAAAATGACCCAACTAGTTAATCTATAGGTTAAAGGGAACATCGTTTAGGACACTAAGTAACCACTGCCTCTGGTCTAAGAGCCATTTGGTTGTGGTGCCCAGGCTTTCCAGCAGTGTCTGTAAGAACCATTGGGACAGGGCAACAAAGGCCCTTTGAGAAGCAGCTTGACTGATCTGGACAGAAGACCAAATTATATATTGTAGGTTTCAGTTCAATAAGTGGGTTGGTATTGATAATCTGTCATGGAAAGGAAAGGAGAAACCTAATTTCAAAATTATTGGAGCAAGAAGAAAGAATCAGAAGATTCTTAGATCGAATCACATGAAATTGCCATTTTAATAAATCAAAAACAGGTCTTTTCAAATGATTTAGCCTTCATAGTTATACTGAAAATCTGAACAATCTTCATAGTTACACTAGAAATCCGATCATCTGTAGGTTATAAATTATCACAAGATCTAATGTACCATGAGAGAAAGAGGACCATGGACCTTCCCCTGTCTTTTCCGTTCTGAGTTACTGACTTAACATCTGTCCACCAACCTCCCATCACAGCTGAGGTCGTATTTTGGAAGGCCAACTAAGGAGCAAGTGTGGCTCATACCTGTGGAAACACCAGATGGGTAACTGCGCCCATGGCACATGAACGGGAGAGGGCTGTGGTGTCTCGGAGCAGAGCCAGGCTGCAGCTGCATGGGGGGTGGATGGGCCAGTGCCCAGCAGATGGAGGCCAGCCTTTCGGGGCAGAGCAGCATTTAGGGGCAGCGCAGCCTTTGAAGTCAGGGCTGGCTGGTGGAGAACTGCTCCGAAACCAGGAATTAGACCGAGGTTGAGGTTGGAGGGAAGAACACCACACTGGACTTGGAGAGCATTGCCAATAGACCGTGTTTCTCTCTATTTACCTCTTACAATTCTGGATAATGCAGATTTTTGTGAAGTGATATTTTTATAAGGAAGTGAAATTATGAGAATTGTAAATATTGTGTGTGGCAATGATGTCAGTGATACTTAGAATAAATCCCTTGTTGAGCAGTAATACCTCAAGTTGTTAATACTTTTTTTTTTTAACTTGTTGACATCTATTTGGCAAGTAGACCCCAGATGTCATAAAAGGAACCACGGATTCCAAGGGAAGGTCTACACCAATCCAATGTAGCTTGGTAACACAGTCTCTTTTTGAATTCCTCTTCCTTCTCTTGTCCATTCTTCGGAATTTTATTTCTCTGAAGTTTTTTTAATGAATAACTGTGGAAGCAAGTCCTACCTATTTCTTTCCCCCTCACTCCCTCAGCTCCAGCCACAGGCCTTCTTGCTGCTCTTGGAACATGCCAGGTACGTCTTTTCCTCAGGACCTTTGCACCGTCCCCACTGCCTGGCCTGCTGTCCCCAGGTATCTGCCTCGCTCCCTTACTCCCTACAGGTACTTGATCAGAAGTTACCTTCTGAGGGAGGCCTTCCCTAATGGTTGCTGTTTAAAATTGTATTGATCTGTTCTCTTTGCAGCTTTATTTTTCTCCATTGCACTTTTTTTTTTAAACTCCTACAGCACCCAGTATTTCTAGGTGGTCTCCCATTCAAGTACTAACCAGGCCCAACCCTGCTTACCTTCCGAGATCAGATGAGATTGGGCACATTCATGTCTATTGGGCATGGCCATAGACATCTCATTGCACTTTTTAAAAGACAAGTTACATATTTCATTTATTTTTTATTGTCTGTCTTCCTCTGTTTCTTCCTTTCAGAGTATAGGCTCCATAAGGGCAGATACTCTTATCTGTTTTATCTGTCGTGTGCTCAGGACCCAGAGCAGAGGAGGCACAGAGGAGGTGCTCACGTGTTTGTTGAATACACAGATGGATACCAAGAAAGTGTGAGGACTTATGCTCCTGACTTGTTCTTCCTTTTGCCTCCATCTTTAAACTGTTACGTATCTGCAGAGTAGCCCCCAAATCTTCCAAGATGTGGAGAAATAGAACCGTTTCAAAGGCAGTTACAGATTCAAACATACACACCTCTTGCAGACTCCAGACTACATGTAAATTAGATTCCAGCTCTGCTCCCCATTCATCAGCCTGCCCTTTATGAAAACTATTTTTTAAAGGATAAGTTCCGGGTTAAATAAATTCACATTTACTTCAGCATATTTCATTATTTTAAAGCAGAGAAATAAATTTTTTTCCCCACAATTTAATTTGCAAATATTTACAAAGTTCCTACCATGTGTCATGTGCCATGTCCCTGTGTTGGGCCTTGCAGGAAATACAAAGGTAAAAAAGCTAAGTCCAAGTTCTTAAGTGCCTTAGGGTGAAGAAGTGGGTGCAAAGATAAAGAAAATAGAAGGAGGAATGTGGTAATTCTTGATTTGGGGATAGAACTTGTGCTTCTGCGTCAATCTTAGCTCTTGTCCTAAGAACCAGTACCTTTATGTCCTGGGAGTGTCTTTGGAGATGGAATTTGATGGCTGGGAAGAGTTTGGATGGATCAGGGTGGCAGGAGATAACAACAAAAGGCTCAGAGATGAGCATTTCCAGACAGCAGCGAGCAGAGTAGGGGAATAAAGCCAGGTTTGCTGCATACCTTCCATCTGCCAGCTCTTGGCATTGTGTGGAGAGCCTTGGTCTTCTCAACGTGGGCTCTGCTTCTCAGGTGTCACATCTCCCAGTCTCCTCTGTGACCCTCATGTGCTCCAGCCATCCCAGGCCATTGGTTCACAGCACGCCATGCTCTCTCATGCCTCCTACCTGCCCACATGGTTTCTGCCCTGCTGCCACACACTTCCTCCTGTATCCCCCACCCAGTCCCTTTGCCTGCTCCCCTCCTACCTGTCCTTGAGATCTCCCCTAAGACATATCTTCTCTGAAAAGTCTTCCCATGCCCTGCACTCACCCTATTGTGACACTCATCACACTATTTTGAAACTTCCTTGTCTGTCTCCATTAGACTGTGAGCTTCCTGGGCGAGGTGAGAGAAGTTCAATGTTGAAGTGGCAGAGAGGGCCAAACAGTTTTATTTCATTTTAGCTTACTTTTGACCCTTCATGATTATCATAAGTCTTCTAATGATATTTGGCCAGAAGAAAAAGTAGAGAAAGCATAGGAAAATGGTTTGGTGCATTTGGGGTAGAGCTCTCAAGTGCTTTCCAGTCCTGAGTTCCTGGGGTTCTGACTGGGTAACAGGAAGCATCAGCTGGGGCACAGAGCACTGATGTGGGATTAAATGGAGTACAGCTTCTGGATCTGGATGGTCTGTGATGTCTTCCTTCTCTGCCTCCCTCCCAGGGACTCACTCTCTGAGGTATTTTCGCCTGGGCATTTCAGAGCCTGGCCATGGGATCCCTGAATTTATTTCAGTGGGGTATGTGGACTCTCATCCCATCACCACATATGACAGCGTCTCCCGGCTGAAGGAGCCACAGGCCCCGTGGATGGCAGAGAACCTGGCCCCCGATCACTGGGAGAGGTACACACAGCTGCTGAGGGGCTGGCAGCGGATGTTCAAGATGGAACTGAAGTACCTACAGAGTCACTACAATCACTCAGGTGGGGAATGCAGCTGAATGCCACCTCTCCCTAGTCCCCACCCGGGCAGAGAGGACCCTGGGCTGGCAGCAAATGTGAGCAGTTGCCGAGTTGCACTCTCTGTGGTTTTTGGCAAAGCCTAGGCAATCTGGTTGATGGGGTTTAGTGCCCGCCATCTGCCCTATGTATCTTCCAAGTTGTCTGTTGTCCCCAGGAGCCCTTTGTCTTTGCTCCCCACATCCCTATCCCAATCTCATGGAAGCTTCTGACCTGTATCTTCTCCTTTCCCATCTAAATGTGGCCATTCTGTGTTTCATTTCCTGGTGGCCAGGTTTAGTGAGTTGCTTACTTATGTATCAGGATTTACGACATTGATTTTTCCAGAGATATTTCTGGCTCCTGCATGTCTCTCCCTCCTCCAATATACTATAAAGTTCACCAATTAATTAGTCCCATTATAGGATAACTCCCCTAGGCAGGAATTACCACGTTCCTCTGGCATGCAGTAGGTACACTACAAATGTCTGATGATAGATGAGATTATGTCACAAGAACCTCCTGGAGACAGTGCTGCAATGGCAGCCCTGTGGGGTTCTGTTTTCTGGGACAGAGGATGCATCCAGCCGTGCCCCCAGTCGCATCACCTGGACACCTAGCTGTGTAAACCCTCACTGGGCCTACATGTTTGTTCCAGGGTTTCACACTTACCAGAGGATGATTGGCTGTGAGTTGCAGGAGGATGGAAACACCACGGGATTTCTGCAGTATGCATATGACGGACAGGATTTCATGATCTTTGACAAAGACACACTGTCCTGGACAGCTGTAGATAATGTGGCTCACATCACTAAGAGGGCATGGGAGGCCAATCGGCATGAGTTACAATATCAGAAGAATTGGCTGGAAAAAGAATGTGTCGCCTGGTTAAAGAGATTCCTGGAGTATGGGAAAGATACGCTACAAAGGACAGGTAAAGAGAAGGAACACCTGTCCTCGCATCATTAGAACCCTCAGTTTTATATGTACTTCCACTAATATAGGGTGTGCTCACCCTCTTCTAAACTCCATCTTGTTGGTCGGACTGTCATGATCTATAACGCCCCATGAAAGATTTTCCTACTTCCTTTTTATTAGCATCTTAATGATATTGGGCAATTCCACTTGTCTCGGCCGAGTGGACAGCCTCCACGAATGCCTTCTCAGGGGGAGACAGTGAGACATGTCCTTTCATGTCCTGTTGGTGATAAGCTGGGAAGGACTCTGGGCGGTGGAACCATTCTTAGCAGTTGTTCAGTAACTAAGGGACCTGCAGCACTTGTGTGATTGAAGGTCTGGGCTTACAAAGAGGACAGATAGAGAATCTTTGCTTTATGATAAGAGTTCTTCCAGTAAAAAGCTCCTCTTATAAAGATAGGATTCAGTTGGTCAACTTTTAGTTAATACAAAACTTTTCACTTATAATCTTATTCAGAATGAGTGATGACACAATGAGCCTTTTCCCGCAGGAGTGATCTTTAATGGTGGGACTTTCCAGAGCTGTGACAGGCCCTTGGGAGGCATCTGGGCCACAGTTATGAACATCGACTATCTTTCCTAGAGCGTCAGCTTTGGAGGCAGATAACTAGAATTTGAGCTTCAACCCTCCCACTCACTAGTTGAATAACCATCTTAATTTTAATGGTTGCAGATAAGAGAAACCTGCTCAAACTGGCTTAAGCAAAAAGAGAGAAGATATTTGGAAGGCAAGAATCAGGGCAGTGTGGGGTCTCAAGGAATTAAAATCAGGATTTGAATGGCTTGCTCTGAGATGAGGACGTGGCAGGCAACACAAAGCTCATATTCTCGTAGCTTCACCATTCTAGAATGGTGAGAGAAGAATTGGTTTCTCTCTCCCAGCTCTAGTTACAAAAAAAATTTTTTTTTATCATGGAAGGAATCCAGTTGACCTCATTTGGATCATATGCCACCTCTTGCACTAATCATTTTGACCATCAGGATATGTTTCTAAGATTGGCCATGGGTAACAAAGTCCTGACAAGAACTAAATGGCATACTCTCAGTGGTTTCACTGAGGGGAATTCAATGAGATTATTTACAGAGGTACAATAAGGTTTGAGGAAACCAGTAAGAAAGAGTGAAATACCTAGAGATTTGCAACAGAGGGAAGCCATTACACCCCCAAGATCTGAAGGCGCAAGGGGAGGGACTGCTGTTGCCAGAGCCCAGCAAGCCTGGTACCCTGGAAGAACCTTCTAGCAAGAGCTGTGGCTTGGGATGAACATGGTCACTGGGCAGACTGCAATGGCTAGGGAACTGGTGGACAGGACTCCAATTACTCTCTCCTCCAGTTCTCAGACTTTTTGCTGAGGATGCTCCGCCCAGAGGCCAGACCAGCCAGAAGCTGGGGCAAGGGAGGCCTGGAGGTATGGTGTGAGCAGCCCCCTGGGTCACAGAGCAGGGTCCAGAGGTCAGAGAGTAGATCTGTGGCTAGCAAAGAGAGACTAACCAGATCTGGGTTACGTTTGGGTGGCAGATTTAAGATTGTATCTCAACAGAAGCACATAGGTGGGGTGGACTGATTTTCCAATATATGGCATGTTTGTCAGGAGAAGGGGTCCTCATTATCAGAAAAAAATGGATGAATAGATGCTAGGCCAGCAAAGCATTAACCTTAGGTAAAATAAATAAGTGTAATATGCCTTGATCACAAAACTGATGTGAGATAATGTACATTAGAGCTCCTTGTACACTTCAGGTCTCTGTTCACACAGTTCATGGTGTTGTTGCCAAACCAATGACTATCTGACAGCTCAGGGTCTGGTCGAAGTCTGTGGCCAGCTCAGGCTTGGAGGGGATCCTTAGTCATGGGACACTTTAGGCCGAGGCTAGCCAGATCTCAGGAGGGGCTGTGTGCATCTCCACTTGAGTGGCATAGCCTTTGACTGCAAACAGAGACCCCCACCCACTGCCAGTTGCCTGGCCTGCTATTCTTGGTGAATCCAGCACTGGCGAGAAGGGAACTGGGAGGAAGAGGCTATGAATTGTGACTTGAGGGTTAATACTGATCCTGTTGGTCCTCTCTGGGGTGAGGAGCTCTTTGGAAGAACGGAAGGGGGCACCTGGGGTGTGTGGGCAGAGTGGGAAGACTGACCTCAGTATACCTGTGCCCCTTCCAAGCCTCCTCTTTATATACCATGAGTGTACTAATAGGGTCCCAACCCTTTCGTCAAAACCCTCCTGGGAAAGGACCTGTGATCGTCTCACAGGCACTGTCACAAAGCAGCCTCTCTCCTAGTGGCATTTATACACTTTTTAAGTTGGAAAACCATTTTTCTCTTACTAAATTCTATGCCTCAGGAAACAGAAAGGGAGGTATCATTGAGGTGAAGGCTCTTCCCTTTATTGGGGTAGTAGATAGCACAGTGGGGGAGGAAGTGAGTCTTAGAGATGAGCAGGAAGCAGCCCCTCTGGGCATGGTTTTGGGCTCTGTTTGGCTCATGTTCGGATGTGACCCAATGTCAGCAGGAAATATTAAGGACAGCACCATATGGAAAATGAGCAGAATGGTCATTTGCTTGGAGAGGGAGCAAGGCCACAAATGGATAATTCTTTGTTGTCACTTTGCAAGCCCCTGTATGATAGGATTTCTATAGCCCCTTCAAGGGCATAACCATGACATGATCTAGTACATGTGTTTGTGTCTGATGACAATCACTGTCTTAGTCCATTTGGGCTACTGTAACAAAATACCACAGGTGGTAATGTACAAACAACAGAACTTTATTTCTCATAGTCCTGGAGGCTTCAAGTCCAAGATTAGGGTGCCAGCACGGTCAGATGAAGGCCCTGTCCCGGGCTGTAGACGTCTGACTCCCTGCTGTGTCCTCACATGGTAGAAGTGGGCCAGGGGTTTATCTGGATCCTCTTTTATAATCTTTTGCTGAATTACTTATCACAAACAGTCACTTATACATTTTGTAGCTCAGTTATGTGGCTCACCTCCATGTTGGGTGTTCCCCTGAGCACACTGCCCAAGCAGGAAGTACACAACTGGTAAATTTGTTGCTGATAATCCTGGGTTCTAAGTCATCCTAGGTTTTAGATGTTCCTTGCAATGGAAAATTGATTAGGAAACCCAGTCATCAAGTTCTAATACTGTATGCTCAGTGCATCAGATATTTCTATGTAACTTTACCTTCTTCTTCCTAGAAGCTCCACTGGTCAGAGTAAATCGCAAAGAAACCTTTCCAGGGATTACAACTCTTTTCTGCAGAGCTCATGGCTTTTATCCACCAGAAATTTCCATGATCTGGACGAAAAACGGGAAAGAAATGCTCCAAGAAATGGATTATGGAGACATTCTTCCTAGTGGGGATGGGACCTATCAGACGTGGGTATCGCTTGACCTGGATCCTCAGAGCAGTGACTCTTACTCCTGTCACGTGGAGCACTGTGACATCCATATGGTTCTTCATGTCCCCCAGGGTAAGAACAGGATTGTGGCTGTCTGGGGAGTGAGACTGAGGACAGGGAGTGAGCAGCAAGCATGAGTCACTGCATGCCTTTGGAAAGGGTCTTTCAAATCGGGAGTTTGCTCACTTTTTGGTCTCAGGGCTTCTTTATACTCATAATTGAGGACCCCAAAGAGCTTTTGTTTATGTGGGCATATCTATTGCTATTTATTGTATTATAAATTTAAATTTTTAAAAATTTTTTTAAACTCATGGAAAACACAAGCACCTATTCCATTCACCTTCAGAGCGATGATGTTATCACATCACGTAGCCTTTAGAAAATTCCACTGTGTACATGTGAGAGGTTAAGTTTTAAAAGAGAGAATCATGGACTCTCTGAAAGCATTGTGAGGACTCCTGGGGCACCCCCCGCCGCCCCGTTGAGAACTGCTGTTCTCTGTTTTAGATTATTGCCCTACACGGAGCTGAGAGGTGAGAAACGAGAGTAAGAAAAATGGTGTTGGGCTTCCTGATGATCACAGGAACAAAAGTCTTCAAAAGTTAACATAGAAGGGGAGGAGGACTTGTGGATTTTTCTTTTGTGCTTGCTTTCAGAATCGGAAACTATCCTTCTGGGGATGAAAGCTGTCGCTGGGTTCGTTGTCCTTGCCATTGTCCTGGCTGGAGTCGGCGTCCTGGCCTGGAGGAGAAGGCTCCGAGGTGAGAGGCATGTGGCTGCAGGTTGTCACTCCTGCAGCTCCACAAGTTTTACTTTATGCACCTGCCACTCTAAGTTCCATTTAGAACTTGGTTGAGCCTCACTTTGCGATCACAGAGCGACCTGGAACACCTCTCCCATCATATAGGGAACACACACCATGGATAATGCTTGCAAGGAGAACAGTCTGTTTCATAGGTGATGCCCGACATCAGCAGAGCTGTACAGCTCCTGTCCAGGTGAATGTCCTTCTGGAAGTTGGGTCAGAGAAGATAGAGTAATATTGATACGTCTTTTTCCAAACCATATCCTTCTTAGGAATTACTATTCACTTTTTGTTTTGCCCTTTGTTTCAAGACATCAGTAAGTTTTCCCATTTGACATATTTCTGCCCCAATCATATAAAAGACCTTGCTTGTCCTTCTAAATTCATCTTTCAATGTATGAAATGTTGAGGAGTAGATATGGAAAATGAGACTCGGGGAAAGGTAAAGGGGAAGGAGAAATGAGAGAGATATATGGCTCTTGATACCTTGGGGGGAAAACAAACTCATTCATTTCATAAATATGTATTAAATACCTACTACCTTCCAGCACTGTGCTGGATGCTGGGATATAGCAATGCAAAAGACAGACATGATCCCTACTGTTTTGTGAGGTCATTCCCCACAATGGCTTCAGCAGATACTGAAGTTGATCACAGCATAATATTAATGAGACCTAGATTATGGGTTTGAACCTAGCGTGGGCCAGCAGTTCGGTGTTGCTTCATAACCATTGTCTTCAACCCCAATTCAAGTGATGTGGTATAAAGCATGTTGTTAGATCAAAGTAAAACTAACCACTTTACTAGAAAATCAACTCGGAGAGTTAGTGGATCATTCTAATATTTTCTTCATAAAGAAAGTGCAGCACTGATCCCAACCCAACACACGAGAGCTTCCAAAGCAAAAAAAAAAAAATCTTTTTAAATGATGCACCTCTCTCTCAGGAATTGTACATATCAAGTTCTTGCTTTTTATCTTGTGGAGATTGTGAATTTGAGTTAAAATTTGTCTAGTGCTAAGAGAATCTTGATGAAGCAGGCTAAAAATGTTGATGCCGACTTCTCAGATTTTGCTGAACATTGCATAATTTTTTCTGAGCTATAAAGAAAAATACACATATCTGACTAAAAAGTCTTCCTTTCAGAGCAAAATGGAATCATCTACCTTCCTACATCAGATCAATGATTGGAGATAGCTCTTATCGAGTTGTATTTCCTCTGGGAGCCATGGTCTCTGTACCCCATGGACTCAAATTCAGGTGCCTGAAGCTCTCGACCACACCCACAACAGATACGATTGTTCTAGGGTTGAACATTTACAGCAGAAGGATAGAGCTACAAAGTTCTCTTTGTTCTTTGGCTCCAAAAAGACTGTCAGCCTTCAAGCTCTTTTGATGGACTCCTTTATCACATTTAGCTCTAACTATAGCTTATCTCCTGATACAACTACTCTATTCCATCTGTCAATAATGATTTACAAGTTAACTAGAGAACCTCAGAGATGAAAGGAACCTTCTAATCGAAGGCAGGAAACGTCTTCTCCAGTACCTTCGACTTGAGCATCTAGCCTCCACTTGAATGTTACCAGTGAAGGGCACCTCACGACGTCATAAAATGGCCTTTCTCTTCTTTCATGAGAACGTTTTTCTTTGCAAGAGCTTCAAGTGTCATGGGTGCCATGACTGTGACCCTACAGACAGGTTCAGACCACCTCATGAGAGCAGCCATCGAGTTTCTACAATGGTCTATGGGTGGCCGGATCATTTTATATGTTTCTTGGCTTGAGAGAAAGCGAAGTATGCAGTTCTTATGGCATCTCTGCTTGGTAGCTTGGAACCTTGAAAATAGGCCTGGTTAGATGCATGGAAGTGATCTCATTTTTTTTTTTTTTTTTTGAGGGAAAGAAAGAACAATAATTACCAGATATATTATCATCTTCAGTGGAACTACAGAGACCTAGACTCAAGTGTAGTCTTTTAAGATAAAAATGATACTATGTTTATGTCTCAGAAGAGGGTTCAATTATTATTTCTGTCCTTCCTCTTCTGGCTTATTGTAGATGGACCTGACTCACCTGATTCTCCATATATTTTCACTGGAAGTGAAGAAAAGCCCCACTGTGAGAAATAACACTCCCTTGATCCTCCTGACTCTCCTCCCCTAAAATCTTCACCATCATTTTCTTCTTGTTTGCTTGGCATTTTCGATTCTCAGTAAGAAGATCACATTCTATCAGAGGGCGAAATGCCGATGTCTTCTCTAAGTTAAATATGAGCTCGGACCCCAGGGCCCTGGACTCCCCTGGACATAGTTTTCTGGAAACACTCAGACCCTGGGGAGCCCATACTGTGGCTCCAGGGGAACGCATCAAGGCTTCCACAGTTGTTTTCTTCCCCAACAAGTTTCCTTCTTGCTTCCCCACAGTTGGCGTGTGGCCAAGTAAAAAGAAAACCAAATACAGCCACATACAGGAGTGGTTTACCATTTATAACATTAGATGTGTCTTTGTTGTAAATCTTGTCTGATTATAATAAACGCTGCCTATTTATTCTGTTTCTGGCTTGTGAATCAACTGAGGACATGAGTAGGGCCACTGCTAACCCATATGGGATGTTTGTGCAAATAGAAAATTGTTTCCTTCCTCTAGGTGGACACTGACCCAGGCCAGGTCACATGGCTTAACCAGCAGAACATAGACTAGATTTCTACCCTGTTTGTCCCCTTGGTGTTCAGGGCACAACATTACATGGCAGCTCTGGTCATACTGTTAGAAAATAGATGGAAATTGGCTATAGACTAAGATGAAAGAATTAACTTGGAAGGGAGAAATGACAGTGGGAAAAATAAAAAAGATCAACTTATTCAAAATGGTAGAACTAGAAGCCCTGTTTGTATATCTGAACAGTTTAAATTATCTAAAGGGTTTTACATAATCCTATCATGGAGTTTATTTATAGAGATCTATTTTTAAATTTTTATGTCATATTACACAGTCTGCACGATACCTTGTATGTAGTAGGAACCCAGTAAATACTTCTTGAATGAACCAGTACAGTATTTTAATTAGTTAGTCCTCGTGTACTGGTGCAAAAGAACAGTGTCATCTTACAACTGAAATCATAGAGAGGAAATATCCCACTCAGGATCATATGACATTGCTGGGGCCCAGGATGAACGCCCCAAGGATTCGTCTGAATTCTTCAAACGTTTCCGCAACATTAACATTCTTTATTTAATACCTTATCTTGCCATTGCCTTGCCTGTGAGATTAGGGATCCCAAACATTTGAACCATGCTCCTCCCCCTCTTTCCCCTCCCCCAACATATTAGGGACAGGGACAGAATTCAGATATTCTTACACAAGGCACTATTTTTTCTGGAAGGCTATGAAAAGAGGTGTTGAGAAATGAGTTCTCTGTCAGCTTGGGGGCCCAACCATCTGTTACCTAATATATATCCTTCTATTCTTACGTCCTGTAGAGCTGTTATATAATCTGAATTTTTATTTCTATTGTCACTTGGATATTTAGTTCATGAAATACAAATTTCATCAGTTCTTATCCATGACCTAGGAATTACATGAAACCTCTCTTTCTAAGGAAGACGGGGGTCATGCATGCTTCTTCTTCTCCCCCTTCTTCCCTGAATTCAGTGGTAGATGAACCCATCAGGCAGGAGTTTCTGTATTTGTCTCTTGGCGGGGGTTGGGTGTGAGAGAATGTTTGGGACCAGAAGGTTCTGAGCCTGTTGGAGCTGGACAGTTGGAACTGAGGAGCTGAGCGGCAGCTGGAAGGCTGGGCTGGCCCGGAGCCCTGGCAAGCGGCAAGTGGGTCTGCGGCAAGTGCTGTGGCTGTGGCCAGACCGCTGAAGAAGCCAAACAGGGCCAGAGAGTGGGAGCAACCAAGGAGAAAAACAGCTTCTGAGAAAAAAGCTTCTCAAATGGAAAATAAATTCAGGGAACAGGAGGCTACAGACCAAAAACGAGAAGCCACCAGAGTGGAAAAGGAAGTGAAACCAAGACAAAAATGAGACATTCAACCTCAAGCTGAAGCAGTCTTTGCTCTTTTTCTTTGTCATAATATCAGTGTGGATCTAAGGTGAATCTGTTACCTGAACTGAGTAGAAGCTCTGTTTTTTGCTTTTTGTTTTTGTTTTTGTTTTTTCCCTGAGCAAGGTGACCATAGCATAAATAAAAAATTCTGGGAATGCATTGAGAAGACACAGACTAAAAGGTGACAAATTATGGGAGAATTTGGAGGGCTTGAATAATAAAAAGTAAAATATTTAGAGTCTCATCAGCTGCTGAATAACAATCCTTTGAGGTGATTTAAAAGGTCTTAAAGCTTTTATTACTCACAAAACTGCTACAAATACATGATCTGTGCATTACACACAACAGGAAGTTGCCAAACCAGATGTAACCTCCTGAGGCTGCAGTATTTGGGCTGCCCTCCACCTTACTTTTAAAAGAATGAATTAGTCATTGATCTCTGAGGATCAGGAGGGTTGAAGACAAAAAGCAAGTTGCTCTAATGCAATTTAGGCCTTTGCAATGGAATTTAAGATCAAATTTCAAAGATTTGTAAATTTGTCCGCCTTCATGAACTTGAAGTCTCTACAATGATGAAATTTCCAAGGATTTTCCTCTGCCACAAGCAATTAGTAGTTTCTCTGTGTGTCACCGTATACACTATAATGTCATTAAAGACACAGAGTTTATTTACTAATAATCTGCCATGGATATTGATATTCAAAATAAATTCTTATGGCTTTCATTTGGTTAGTACACTGTTCATAGAGTGTATGTTCCATAAGGCCGGAGAGCCCAGTGCCTGGCACATAGGAGGCACTTGATACATATGCATATTGACAAAATAAATTTCAGTAGTACCTACTATGAGCCAGCCTATATAGGCAATAGAGCCCAGTAGAGATGCTTTGAAAGTTACCAAGGGCAGAAATGGCTTAGATATATGCTTATAAGCAAATCAAACTCACATCATAGAAAATGACTTTAAGGAAGGTACTCCAGAATATATTTCTATAAAATGGACCCTGGGCTTTGTGTTAGTAGAAGAACTACAACTCTGACAGTGACCTTTGGTAGTAATGCTGAAAAACACAGGTTGGATAAACCTTTAGAGTGAAATGGGAGGACTGCATATAAATATTCTATTAATGAAAGGGAGGAGGGAAAGAGGTGGACGGGAGGAGCCCAGTGCAGCCTCCATCCCTGCGGCAGCTGGGATTCCAGGACCAACAAGTGTTTGTGACAGTGACATCTAGGAACTCCAGGATATTCAGCAGTCGGCGTAAGTTGTAATTCTCCATTTCCTTTTACCACTTCCCCAACCGGCCTGTCCTCAGAATTAACGCCTTCTCTAAGCTTGTACATGCTTTTTGGCTCTGCTGTTCAACTGACTTGGCTACTCTGTGTTGGTATTTATCTGCTTCTGCACAGCTTATCATTCTGGCTAGACTAGAAACCCCTTAAGGATACAGTTTGAATTCCATCTCTTTTACTTAGCATCAGGGTAATCTTAAGCTATTTAACTTCTCAGCCTCAGTATTATAAAAACAGGTTTGTTATTACCTGTCTCACAGAGTTAATGTGAGAACTAAATGAGGTGTGTGTGTGTGTGTGTGTGTGTGAAAGCCCATTGCATAGGATGTGGAACATGTATCTCTTTTCCTCTAGGTATTTCCTAGAGTGTTTACTATGAACTTGGCGCTTTACCCATATCATCTCTATTTCTTATAACACTTTATCAGCAGGTATTACTATCTCCATTTTGCTGAAGTTCAGATAAGTTATGTTTCTTGACAAGGTCGCAGTTAAATGGCAGAGGCATGATTCAAACCCAAGTCCTTCTCCATATACAGGTTGTGCTCTTTCTAGTACACCACCCTATCTACACATAGTAGGCACTCTACTGATGCTTGAAAATTGTAAGGTATCATCTGCTCAAAACTATATAGTGAACCTTGGAAACAAAGGAATAAAAACAACTTTACGATGAATTGGAAAATTAATAAAATCCCTTATAAATTTGTGAAAGTCTGAGTCTTTCTGGTCAGCCTTTGAAGATGTGACTTAAATGCTGACTAAAGAAGGGCTGGAGGGCCAAACGAAGCAATAGGGAGTTGTCACACATTTCATGCAAATGTCAATGAAGGGCATGGATAAGATTTATTACTTGTCAGTTTTTGGCAGATGGAAACAGCTGATGCACAAAGGGACAATTAAAAGCTCCTCACCTTGCAAACAAACTCGCCCAGGGTAGATCCAATGGCACAAAGAATTTTAGAGCTGGGGGGTTGTTTAGGGGTCATGTAGATCAATTATCTCATTTTACAAATGAAAAAAAAAAAGGCTTGGAAAGAGTAAAATGAATTGCCAAAGGAAACCCTGAAACCAATGATAAACTTCATGTCTTGACATAAATATGTTCAAAATCACTAGTCATTAGAGAGATGCAAATTAAGACCACCGTGAGATATCAGTACACACCTATCAGAAAGGCTAAAATAAAAAGTAGTGACAGTACTAAATGCTGGCAAGGATGTGGAGAAAACTGGATCGCTCATCCATTGTTGGTGGGAACAGTGAGGTACAGGCATTCTGGAAAATAGTTTGGGCATTTCTTTAAGAAACTATGTACTTACCCAGCAGTAATACTCCTGGCAGTTTATCTCAGAGAAATGAAAAGTGATGTCCACATAAAATCTGTATACAGTTGTTCACAGCAGCTTTATTTGTAATAGCCCAAAACCGGAAACAACCAAGATGTCCCTCTGTAGATGATTGGTTAAACAATAGAACATCCATCTTATGGAATACTACTCAGCAATAAAAAAGGAATAGGCTATTTATATATGCAACAATTTCAATGAAACTCAAGGGCATTATGTTAAGTGAAAAAAGCCAATCTCAAAAGGTCACATACTGTATAGTCACATACTATATGACATTCTCAAAATAACAAAATTATAGAGATGGAAAACAGACTAGTAGTTACCAGGGTTAGGGATGGTTGGTGGGAGGGGGTGGGTGTATAAAGGGGTAGCGTGAGCGAGGTCTTTGTCGAGATGGTAGTGCTGTATCTTGATTGCAGTGGTAGTCAAACTAATCTACACATGTGACAAAATGACATAAACATATACACACATACTGTATCAGTTTCTTAATTTCAATATTGTACCATAATTAGGTAAGATGTAACCATGGAGGAAACTTGTTGAAAGGTACAGGGCACCTCTCTGTACTCTTTGTGCTTTCTCACTACACTATAATTATTTCAAAATACATTTTTTTAAAAAAATTGAAAGACAATGCAGCAACTCATGTCTGTTATGATACTCTGTAATTATTTGGCTTAATGAAACTAGTTCCACATAGAAATTGGCCAAATAATAGAATCGACTGAGTTCCAACTTGTTAAATTGATCTGTACCTGTTATTATAGCCACCCCAAAACTCTTTTGTTTGAAAAAAAAATCTCATTTCATTTGCAATCAGTAGGTTGTAACTTAAGATACTGAAAGGGACCCATTAACAATGGAATAATCTGAGGAATCTGTACTATTAGAATCTGTTCATATCATAACATTAAAAGTAATTTGCTTGGGGAGTATTGGGAGCGTTTCTACTGTTTTAAAACCCCATAGAAGAACAAATGCAAGGTATTCGGTGCCTGGGTCTTGCTGCTGTCTTTCATAATTTGAACATGCCCCTACTTAAGGTGAGCATCATCTACCTGTGCGACTGAAAACTTGCACAGCTCAACGTGATAGTGCACTTTAAGCCTCTTTTTGCACACGCAAGGGGGCTAACACTTAATGCTGGTGCACGTCAACCATTTTAGTTGTTGGGTCCTGAAGCCGGTTTCCTCGCTGCAGCTGTTTTCTAGTTCACAGCTGCACCTTTAGTCTGTTTTCTGGGGCTCCTCGTGCCCTAAGGAGTGTGACTAATCCTTTCCATCGTGCCTGTACTTGTCAACCTCATGAATTTCAGTTAAACACATGGTTCCTTAGCGGGAGTCCCTCATGGAATTTATCCACATATTTGGTTAGACATGATGGCCCAAATCTTGACTGCTCGGCATATGTTCAGAAATACAACCCTGATCAGTCCATAATGGCGATTCCAAACTCTCCTCACTCCCTCAGACTCTGCTTGATCCTACCCCGTTTGTCTCCAACTTGACAAAGACAGCGGAGGTTCTCAGAAGTTCCCTAGCAGCCCCAGGAAGCCCTGCGGCCCATCTCCCCTTTACCTTCTGCCCTTCAGTCGCAGAACAGGTGGGCTGGTCCCCCACATCAGGCTCTAGATCCCACCTTTCACTGACTCCCCAAGACCTTTCCCCATCACTCACCCCTCTCCCTGCTGTAGCTTCAACTTCATAGACTGGTGTGGATATCTGTAGAAAAGAGCAGAAATTTCACAGCCAGCCAGGTAAAGCTTTGAATCCCACCTCCTCCATTTGCCAGCTGTGTGATCTTAAACAGTTTTTTTTTTAATTGTGGTAAAATACACATAACATAAATTCCCCATCCTAACCGTTTTTCAGTATATATCGGTTCAGTAGTGTTAAGTACATTCACATTATTGTTCAACCATCTCCAGAACTCTTCATCTTGTAAAACTGAAACTCTGTACTCATTAAACACCACCACCCGATTCCCGCATCTCCTAGCCCCTGGCAACCACCATTCTATTTTCTCTCTATGAGTTTGACTACTTTAGGTACCTTATATAAGTAGAACCATATGTTATTTGTCTTTGTCACTGGATTATTTCACTTAGCAGAATGTCCTCAAGGTTTATCCATGTTGTAGCATGTCTTGTGCAAGATTTAAAAACCATTTCCAAACCCCAGTTTGCTCACCCATAAGCCCCACATCTTCCCAAGAGCTGTGAGAGGATTAAGTATAACGGGAACTCAGTGTTTGTTGGTTGCCTTCTTATTCCCTGTGGCCCTCCTGTGGATGAAGATTCTTTGTCTTTTAATAAATCTCTCTCAACTTTCAGAAACCCTCCCAAGTTCCTGGATTTCTCTCTCCACTTAAGACCTGTTCTCATCTTCACGGCTGGAGTTCTTAAGAGCAAGCTGTCTGCTAGCTATCTCTACTCTTCACTTCCCCTTCAACTTATGTCACTACCACTCCAGTTGCCCTGTCACTGGGGAGGTCACCGGGACTCTCCTACCTGTCCCACTTACTTCTGAAGTCTAATTTCACATGTCCTTTCTGCAAGTTATGACATGCATTAACATCACTAAATAGTCTTTCTTTGTTGAAATCTTCCGTGGCTTCTGTGATGCCACCATGTACCGTTCTGAACTGGCTAAAATGTACTTAGGGATAAGGTGAAGAGAGGAAGTGCTTTAATGTATTGGTTTTATTCATTCATTCAGCCTGTTTTTTGAGCACACTGTGTGCCAGCTGCTGTTCTAGGTGCTAGAGCTACTTCAGCGAACAACATAGACTAATATGCCCTAGCATGCTTGGAGGCAGATGCCACTTCGTTAAGGGTTGGAGGTGTCTGGAACTCCCCAATTCACTCCCATCTTTCTGTTCTATATCTTCTTCTGCAACTAGTAGAAGTAGCTTAAGCCTCTTTGTCTGGCACTGTGAACCTTGCTGCCTGCCCCCTCCGCTGTACATCACAGAGTAGTTAACTCTGCCCTCTTTGATCCCACCCTTGTCCTTGCACATAGTCCTGTTGTAGGACTGATCACAATGGATTTCCATGATCCTCTCCTCTGCCTGTCACCCCCACAAAGAGGTGAGCATGGAGGCCCCCCACTGGATGGGGCCACACTCATCCTGGTCTTTCCAGAGCCCCATACAGTGCCTGGCACATAGAGCAGACAATCGTGAATCTTCATCAGATGAATGGAGTTGAAGAATTTCTTTTTTTTAAGTTGCTGAACTAGAGTATTACGATGATTCTTTCTTTCCTCTTACATAAGTCCCAGAAACATTTAAGAAACATCTCATCTCCTTTTGCCTTTAAATATTTCTCCACTGCCACTAATTTGGCAAATAAAGTTGGGCTACCGAACGTCTCCCTCACTGCTCTTTTCCCAGCGTGCGGGAACTGGAAGGATCCTTAGATGAACTGCGTCATGTAAACAGATGAGGATTCTGCAAAGCGTGAAGTGCCATTGTTTGCACAGGGTCACCAGGCTGCGTCATGGCCGAAGACCACACGAGAATTTGATTACCATAGGAGAGTTTGATTGCTTATCCAGTGTTTTCTTCCCCCCACTATCCCCTGCTATCTCTCAACAATTCAAAGCAACAGATATTTATGGAGTACCAATTAAATATAAGACAGCAGACTGGATTTTATGGGAGAGACTGAAGTTGAAAAAAGATCACTACCTTGAACCTTTTTATCATCTAGTAGGAAAAAAGACATGCACACAGAAAACTGTAGAAAATTTATACAAAAATAGGGTGCATGAAAAATCCATGTAGCAATGAACTCTAACTTGAAGGACTGACAGAAGACTTTGGAGTAAAGGAGTTACCTTAAATGCGCCCCTCTTCTTGGGGGAAGTAGTTATAGGTATGTGGAGATGGGGGGCATCGAATCCTTCACTGGTCCCAGCTGGTGGAGTTGGGAAGCTGCTTACCTCTCACTGTGTCCTTACAGGTCAGACAAGGGACCATGATGATGCTCAGGCCAACCACAAGTTTTCCGAGCGAAGAACCAGGCTCAGTATTTCAGGCACATCTTTACAACCAACCACACCTTTTCTTAATCTAAAGTGTTCCTGAGCCAGGGCTTTTGAGCCAAGAGTCTTAGTTTGCAATTCTAGTCAATACAACTTGATTTGGTAAAACAACCTCCAGGAATGCCCAGGATATTGAGTGACATGGGACTGCAGAGAATCCTCAGTAGAAGTAATGTGCTAATGAGGCAGTAACACAGCTTTGCTCAGGTTTAACGCATTCAGGAGCCAACCAATTACCTGCTCTTTCTAGTACCTCCCAGGCATATTCTGTGTTCAGAGCTTGGTAAAGCTCCTGGCCTATGTAAATTTCAGCTCTCTTGTGCTTTCTGTTGTTTTTGAGGGGCTCGGAGACTGGAGGAGGGGTTGGATAAATGAATGGCCTTAGAGCTGAGTAATGAATCCCAGATTGAGCTCTCTTGTCTTTGTACTCAGTATTACATACCTATATAATCACGCGTTTGCTTAGCATCATCCCAGCGCTTCATGGGTTCACGCAGCCTTTCTCTCACTCCAATTTGGGGCAGAGCAGAAGCTGTGCTCTCTGGGCTGCAAGGGTTTTATTTTGCCTACTGTTCCAGCACTAACCTCGCTCCCTAATTAGTATCCCTCTGTCATGCAGAGTCCTTTCCAAAGTAAAAGATCGTAAGCATCCCTGGATCCGAAAGTCTAACATTTGAGTCAGCTACAGATGCCTTTGAAGCAGGGTCCTTTGGAAATATAACAACATATATATACTCCCATTCCTCTCTCTTTAAAAGGCTTTCCATGACCTCCAAAACATCCCTCTCATCATTAGGTTTCTGCTTTTTAAGAGGGTTAATAGAATCAAGGTTGAGAAAGATGTCATAAATGCTTTGTATTTGTATCACAATATACTGCTCCTCCATCCTCTTTTCTGGAATAATCTTCCTCATGGGAAAATAGCTGTTTTTCCTCTCTAAGTCATTAATTCAGCAAATGTGAGCTGAGTGTAACCTCGTACATGCCAGGTACATTGCTAGGTGCTGAAGAGGATATAAAAGAAGCAATTCTCTATTTTGCCTGTCAGAAGGGAGTTTGTCATTATATATTCCCTTTACTAGAATACCAGGAGAAAAAGAGATAATGTATGAGTATTTCAAGTGTCTTCCTCTACTATCTATTGTCCCATTCATCCATCTGTCCATCCATCCACCCATCCATCCACTCACCCCAACACTTTAGGAGGCCTGACAACATTTGGGTGCCTCCTTTGGACCAAGTACTATGCTGGGCACTGAGAATGCACACAGGTGACCCGCTGCTGCCCTCGGGAGGTCCTAGTCCAGAGGGCCATGGTCGTATGATCAGACCATGAACTAGAACATCTAGAGTGGAACCACGTCCACAGTGCGAAAGGAACCAAGCCCACAGTTCTTAGCGGCCAAGGTTGATTGTGAATTAATTTGTGAAACATTTCTGTTTTTGATATCTGCTTTAATACCCTCTAGATATATTTTCAGGGAAATTTAAAAACAGCAAAATCTAGACCCCGATTTCCCAGGGCATGTTAGGTGCTTCCATTGCTCTGCCTTTCTCCTTTATCTCCAGGCTCTGAAACTTCTCTAAGGCCACTTGCTAGTCTGTTCCCTTTGCTTAGTGCACTGTGTGCTTGCCCTTCCCATCCACACCGCCACTCATGATAGGAGACATTTCAGGACCCCAGAGAGCCTGGGCTGGCAAAGCAAATTGAAATGTAGGAATGTGAGAGGCAGTCTTGCAGAGAAAAGGAAGAGGAAGAGGTAAAGATGGCAGGCTGAGAGCAGAAAAGGAGAAAGGGAAATAAGAATGAGGACAAGGCAGAGAATAAAGAAGGACAATGAAAAAGGAGAAGAAGGAGAAGAAGAGGCAACACCAGTCCTAATCAGGTCCCTCCAGACCCGGTGTTGAGCAGTTTCTGCAGCCCGGAGTCTGGCTTACGAAAGGGCTGGCTGGGACCGTCCCTCCTAATGTGGGGCGAGGTGAGCAGAATTGCAGGAATACCAGATGACCTGACTCATTCACCGAGCAGCATCCTAAAGGGCAATTTCACTTCCAAATTATGAACCGAGGGGAAAGAAAACCTTCCCAGCATCCATCGTGTGTTGCTTTGAAAATTATTATTTTGGAGCACGAAGCTGTTTCCTGTCTTTAAAGTTTATTATCTATTTCCCTTCCAGGTGGAGCCTGGGCTGCCTGCTAATTTAATCCCCTGGGTTTCCCCCTCTGCCTTCAAGATCCCAGAGATGCAGGCTTTAGAAAGAGGGCACCTTTGTGTCTTCCTCCCCTGAAGGCCCCCATCTACCCTGGCAGCCAAGGAGATGCTATTTTGGGAAACAGCAGCCCAGTTGGAAGGATTGTTAATTGTTTGTCAAACCCTTCCAGTCCAGTTAGATCTCATGGCAAAAAAAAAAAAAAAAAAAAAAGCAAAGCCATACATTTTTCATTCTATCTTTCTCCCTTCCTCCAGAGGGGGCGGGGGATAAAGGGCTCCTTCTGCTCAAGCACAGGCACACAAACAAATGTCTTTAAACCATAAACCTAACCCTTTTACTCAATTGGAAACATATACCACACATAATATTGGCCCCCAAACCTAGCAAAGTATGACAGTTTAAAAATTATTTATAATCTTCAAAACAAACAAACCCCAAATCCCCACAGTAACAGAAACCTAGCGAAGTATGACAGTTTAAAAATTATGTATAATCCTCAAAACAAACAAACCCCAAATCCCCACAGTTACAGAAAAGAGACATCAGGGGCCTTATCACACATTCAGACCATAACATGTACTCAACCCCTGTGGCCACACTGACTAAGCAGATCCCCCTCCTTGCCCACACCCACTGACACACTGGAAAACAATTCTACCCAGACACACTCATCACTTCATCACAGTGTGGACAAGTTCAAGTCAAACAGAAAAAGAGCCAAACTAAAAAGAAAGGCTCCTTGGGACACTGATGTTTGGCCCCACGTGACTGAACTTACTAAGCATTAAGTCAGCCTTGGCTGGGGTGGAGTGGGGCACAAGGGGAAGCAAAATGTGGGGAGCAGGGGAAAAAGACTGAGAACCAAAATCTTAAACTCCTTAGAAGGGCTATGGCCACAGAACATTTTGTAACTACCTGTGGTTAGTTTTCTTCCTTGACTAATTCTCATATGGAAGGATGCCTAGACCACCTTGACTTTTAAAGAACACTTTTTTTTTTTTCCAAATCGTCTTCTAGTATTTCCAGGGAATGTCCAAAGGAATTCTCTCTCATTATGAGAGGAGTTGTGCTTGGAGAACTTCATAAATGATAATGATGCAGGGAAGAACATGAGAGTGCTGCCTATTTCATAGTCATTTTTCCTCAAAAGAGCTCAGACTGCTTTCTAAACATAAATCTGCTGATCCACACCCTAGCTCCGGGTTAGACAGCAGGTCTTCAATGTCCTTTTACACTGGAGGATGTGTCTGTATACATACTCAGAATTTGCTTAGTCAAAGTGAGATGAGATGGCTTAGCGATTTTTGGTTTTCAAACTGAATGAGCATTCATGTGAGAATTTAAATCAGCTGTGTTGATCTAAAATGAACTTGACTGATGAATTAGAATATGTTCTAGTAGTGAGAGCAACGAGGATGGGAGTGTGGAGATGAAGCAAGATTTTCTTATTGGCCAAAAGATATATAAGTTGCCCCAGATGAGGTGCTGATGCCCAGTAGGGTTTCCGTTATATCACTCACCTGTAATAAATATTTAATCAGGACAGAGCAGGCAAGCAATTACTTTCTCAGTATTAGAATCACACTTTTGTAAGTGGAATAGAAGAAAAAGCAAACTATCAAAAATCAACTTGTTTTATGTGAAAAATAGCTTTTATAAGGAAATAGTAGAGCTTAGGGTCATAAATAATTATGAGCTAGGGTAAGATGAGATGTATTGGTGGTGATAGTTTGGTTTATGTGCCACTAGAATAATTTATGTCCAGTACTCTTTTTTCACTGTCAAGTTCGCTGTGTTTGAATATTTTAGCCTCAAATTTGGGGAGCCCATCAATGAATTTGTTTATCAATTAGTTATTGATCCCTTGATATATACGTAGCAGTATTCAGGGGTCCGGGTGTAGAGGAGGCAGATGTAAAAAAGTGTAATGTAGCATCTCCTAGAACTTTATAATGTTCCTGGGAAATGAGAAATAGATCTACATAGAAGTTAAATAAATAACATACAAAATGAAAATAAGGGTTACCAAACAATAACAAGTGATATTGTGGTTTTAAGTAACAAATGACTGTTAGGTTATGAAAGAAAGTGTATGTGTACAAGTGAGTAGTGTAACCACCGGCGGGCATGGAAGGCTTCCTGGAGGAAGTGGTGGTGCAGAATTCGGGCAGGAGGGAGAGGGCATTCTGTTGAGGAAGTAGGAGATGGAACATGTATTTTTTATTAGACCTGTCTAGCTGGGGCAGAGGTGGGACATTTGTTTTATTCAGAGTGGTAGAAATGTTGGAAAGGTTTCCCTAGATTCACAGAATTCTAGACCTGAAATGATCCTAAAACAATCAGTCCACTGATTCTCAAATATGACTGCACATTGTAATCACCTATGAGCTGTAAAAAACTCCAGTGTCTGGGTCTCACCCCAGAGATTCTGATTTAAGTCACTTGGGGTGAGGCCTGGGTGTCTTCAGATTTAAAGGTTCCCCAGGTGATTCTAATGTGCCACCATAGTCTGAGGACCATTCATTTAGTCCTACTTGCCAATTTTATAAGGTAAGGACCACCTGCGAATCTGCCCACACATAGCTGGTGAGAAGCCAGGCTCTGTACACTATTCAGGCTGTTTGTCTCTGACAGTGTGCTGTGTACTCCTGAGGAGACCCGGCCAGAGGACTGGATTTTTGCCATAAAGGTCATGGAGAACCACTGAAGGTTTTTTGTGCAGGAAAGTGGCACATTGAAAACAAGTGGTCCTGCGGTTTCCAGATGGACATCCGAATGGAAAAGAAGGAATGAAGCCAACAACACAGGAGAACGACGCCAGCCAGGTGAGTGCTGTCTCTGAAATTTAAATGCACATGCTTGTATTTGGAATTTAAAAATAACACTGTAACAGTTTCCATGTCATCGTATGGAGGTAAGTGGAATTGTGTTTTTCTACTTTTGTGGTGACTTCTCTGTTCTGGAAAGAACTTTGTTGGCCAGTTAGCTCGGTTTTTTATACTTTTCTTTGATTTTCTCCTCAACTCCACAACTATCTAAGTCTTTTATGTTCACTTTCCTTTTTACTTTATCTTTCCTCACTTTTCCCTCTTCTCTAATCAAGGACATTTGTTAATTGCTCACAATATGCTCATACATATTTATATGTCCACACCTCTCTATCCCTTTATTATCCCCAGGGCAGTGTTGTCCAATAGAAATGTAATTTAAGCCACATATGTAAAAAGAAACTTTGAGCCACACATGGAAAAGAAATTTTCATAATATATTTTAGTTAATCCAGGATATCCATAATTTTATCATATCAACATGTAACCGTTCTAAAACTATTAATGAGGTATTTACATTTTTTAATACTGTCTGAAATCTATGTATTTTATGATGACAGCATCAATTCCAATGCTAAATTTTCAAACTTCAAAAATATGACACCATAAAGCTGGATTTCAGGAAAAGGATTTTATTTATCCTGTTTCAGTTTTTAGATTTGAATTAAATGAAATTTAAAATTCAGTTCCTCAACTGTACAAGCCATATTGGCCTAGTGGTTACAGTGTTGAACAGTGCGGGTCTTGGGTTTCAAAATGTGGTGTTTTCTCATTCGGTGGCTTGATAGGTTCATTTTAATGAGTTAGAATGCTCTTCTTATTAAGGGGTTCGTTTTCTTAGGAGTATGAAAGAAGGCAAGGTATATAAAAAGATGATCGTAAAAAAAAAAAACTAAGGCTCTCTGAACCAAGGTACAAAATTTAGGACAAGAAAGAGGGTGGAGCTGTAATAATTTAGGAAAGGAAATGGGGAGGATGAAAGAAGACAGGTTTGGTGCCTACCCCTAGTCAAATGCTATTTGAAGATAAAGAAATTCTATAGTCATCAAGCAATGAAGAAGAAAAAAGGATGTAAAATATGCCTCAGTCATGAGAGAGAAAAAGTTGAATTCAACTTTTGTCTGTTCTCAGAGAAGCAAGAGAAGTAGTGCTTACATAAAATGCTAATAATGTATTTTTATAGAGCTTTTTCCCTAAAAAGTTTAGGATGTCATACGAGTACTCCTACGAGTAATTCACTTACATAAGCAATAATAATAATAATAATAAATTCCAAATGTCTTAACATTGAAAGTTAGACACACTGCAGATAACTTATTTTTATTTCACCTACCTCCTTCGTGTTCATCGTTACTTCTCACAGAGCTATTGTGTGCCATAATGGCACTGCATTGTTCGTATACAGACTAGACTAAGTTCAAGGCAATACGAGCTCTGCAATCATCTAATAATAATACTTAGCCTTCAACTAGTCATGCAAACAAGACATAAAGTCAGCAGAAGTGGGTACACAGCCCCTGTACTGGGAAGAATCCCCAGGCCAGGGCTCAGGGCCCTGTGTGGCAACAGCTGTGTCCAAAACTCAGCGTGCTAATCTCATTGTGACCAGCTGAGAAAATGGGGAAGGAGGGTCAACAGAGCAAACCTGCTGGACATGCTTGGCTACTTTTTCCAGAGATGTTTCCTCTGTTCTGCTGATAGCCTTGGTGTTTCTCATAGTTTTACCAAATTTTTTTAACTGATAAAAATCTCAAAGATTGATAACAGCAAATTGTAACTCAATTGCCTTTTTCCTAGAATATGTTCTCTATCTTCCTACTGGTCTTGATAGGTGGAGGTGACACTTGCTGATTGTAAGAGCCCAGGCCCTCCAGAGATGAGTTCTCAGGGTTGCATTTGTTTGTCTCAGGATTAGAGGAAATGCTGATGATCACAGTGATCATGCTCAATTTCAAGTCAGCAGATATTTATTGAGCCCCTATTGTGTGGTATAGTAGAAGAAGCAGGTACCAACAGGTACCAACAGTGTACCTACTATGTGCTTGGTACTGAGATAGGCACTAATAAAACAATAACTAGATGCAGTAAGTGCTTGTATGGTACAAGAGACTGTTCTAAGCACCATAGATTGGTGACTAGGCATAGAAAGGTTAAATAATTTGCCCATGTCTCAAAACTAGGACACGATTTTCACATTTCACCTAGATATGAAATAACTTTCCAAAAGTCACACAGCAAGTAAGAGGTGGAACAAGGTGATGCAGCCTCAGAGCCCTATTCTCGAGCTTTAAATAGGTTTTCAATTGAATCCCACCCTTTCTGACTTTGGGAAATTACTTAACCTTTCAAAGTTCTAGCTCTCTCATCTGTAAATGGAGATAACGTGTACTTCTAAAACTTCATAAGGATGATAAATAATGCCTGTGAAGTGACTAGCACTGCGCCTGGCAGACAATATCATTATTAGGGATTCATTAATCCAAATGCATAATCACTCAGGAAGCACTGGTACAGCCACTCCAGTTGTTAGAATATTGAAAGGCTTTCACACTGGTCGGCAGGCCCCTTGAGTGCCCCCTTTCCTGGCCATCCAGCGCCTCCTGCAGGAGCCACTGGCACTCTAAGGATCTCCAGGCTCTTCTGATGGTTTGTGCCTGTGTCGTCCATTTGTTAAGTATTTTCACTATCTCCTGGCTGCAAATATGAGATAGACTCCCACCTTGGTTGAGAGCATAGTTTAGGAAGGGCCCTGGGTGTGGCAGGGGCCAGTGATGAGGTCAGTGATGAAAGAGTATGCTTCTTACGGTGCAGCATGGTGAGATGCCCCGCTCAGGTGGGTAAGAAAGGTTTCACTGAAGGCTGGGTTGATGCTGGGGGGCGGCACCTCAGATCATCACTAAAGTTCCTTTTCTCTTTTTTTGTTCCTTCTTGCTACCTCTATCTAGTTCAGCCTTCCGTGGCCCTTTGCCAAAACTCCCACAAGAGCTTTATAATTAGGTGGTCCTCTTTAACTGTACTGACTCTGACTGTTCTAGAATCCATTGTGTGGTTCCTTTACTCAATAACCTTTAGTAGCTACCTGTGGCACCATCTCCTGCTTGAGGCATCCACCACCCACTGTCATGTAGCCCCAGATTTTTTTTCCCAGCATTTTCCACTTACTATAGATGCCCAGCACACCTGCCAAATGAGATGTTTTCTACACGGGACTCTGTTGTTCCTGCTGCTTAGGGCTTTTCAATACCTTCCTCAAATACAACTTCTTTTTCCCCTCTGTGATCTTCTCCCCACTCCATGCCTCTTCTCCCCACCCTAAACTTGAGCTGGGGATTGATATATACATTGGCAGCTCATTATATGCCAGGCTGCTTGGAGAGCTTTGCGTGTGTTATCTTGTTTTATCCTTACAAAAACACTTAAGAGGTAGGCACTATTATTATCTCTATTTTAAGATAAAAAAGACCCAGGCACAGAGAAATGAAATAATTTTCTAAAGCCCACACAGCAAGTAAAAAGTAGTGGGATTCCAGCTCAGGGAGCTTGTCTTCAGAGCCTGTGCTTTTGATCAGTGTTTTATAGTGACTAACAGCTCTTGAAGAAAGAAAATAGGAAAAAAATTCTTATGTCGTTACTCCAAATATAAGGCTTGCTTATATTTGTGTTGTTATTAATTATTTGTTATTACTTTATCTCCTCCTTTATGCAAGCTGAAAATTCCTAGAGGGGAGGAAATCTGGGTCTCATGGGCTGGTGTGTCAGTTCCCATCAGTAAGTTGTGGGCATAGGTCACGTTCCTGAGCCATCACATTCTTGGGAGGCTTCTGAGGATTGGCCATAATCAAGCCCACCTTTCACTAGTGTTTCTCCTAACTAAATACAGCAAGTCCTCAAACAATGTTACTTTGTTCAATGTCGGTCATTTCATTATAAAGTTGATGAGATGCCATAGGAACTTAACTCTTGTTTATATCAATTAGCCCATGGTAAAACTGGTTTCATTTCATGTTGTATCTGTATACCACTTGTCTAAACCCTGGTCAGGCCAATAGTTGAACATGGACTCCAAGAAAGCTGTGCTTAGTTTTGTGGTTCAGACTGAACTGGCTGAGTTGTCTTCCGCATAATAGAGATGTATATGTGATTTCTCTCTTTTAGAGCTGGAGAAACTAAAGTGTTCTGAGGCTTGTTTACCCAGAGTTATCAGGCAGGTCTGTGGTGGAGCTTAGGTGGGACTAACTCCAACTGACTCTCCAGGAACCCAGTCCAGGACCCTAGCCAACCCTGTGGTGATTCTGTCCTAATGCCATGTACCAAGAATCAGTAGATGGGCTGAGTTGTTGACTGACCACAAAATTCTGGAACCCTCTTCCTCTATATTTTTACCTTGATACAAAATAAAATTATGACATCATGATGAGAACACAAGACTTCTCTATTTATATTTTTAGAACTTGCTAGGTTTTCCAAGGGTGGCTAGTCAGTTCTCCTATTGAAGAAAAATCATCGTGGATAACTTGTACCATCTTTCATTATAACCCATGTGACAACTGTTTGTTCTAAAATCTAGAGAACAAAATGATAGATGCTGGCTTTAGTGGAGACCTGACCATTTTGTATCGAGACACAATTTCTTGATGAGCAATCAAAACTTAGGAACTTTTAGAACCACCTTTTTCTTCCTTGGGCATTAGAATTTCTTTCTTGGGCTGAGAGTATATGTGACTCTAGGGGGCAAGGAACTCATACCAAATTAATATCTGCTCAATATCTTGTAGTAATACTATTTATTATCCCTTGCTGCATTTTGCCGTCATCTCTATTCCTGCCAGGGTTGGCCAGGAGCTTATAGGTGTGTGCAGTCTTGGGAATGGACGTGGGGGTTGAGGGACCGTGATCACGAAAGGCTCAGGACTTTATTGCAGAGCAAAGTCCACCACCATATTTGGATAGAAGTACGAATGGTTTAGTTCGCTTTGTATCTGGCAAACCAGCGCACAAACCGGAATCTTAACCTACCAACAACACGGAGGGTACGCCTCTTCCCCATCACCTGGCCGCAGAGCTTTAAGACCCCTACCCACTTGTACATGGCCACACGCTCGCCCCCTTTAAGAGCCTGCTCCGCGGGAGTAACGTTCGAATGTCCCTGGCGCCCCTCCTCGGGCTCCGATTGGCTGTGCGCAGAGCACGAGGCCGCGTCATCCCGCCCCAGAACGGTTGGCGATCCTTCGCGATTGGCGGGTGAGAGGTCTATATAACGCGCCGGGCCACAGGGTTCCCCTCAGTTAGCGACCGGACATGAGACGAGTTGTTTGGTAGTGCAGGGGACGGGTCAGTGAGCGCGCTACGAGAGTCGTGTCTCTCCGGAGTCTTCGGGCGGACTCGTAGACGTCTCCGGCTCCTCTCCCAGCTCTGGACGCCGGCCGGGGCTCCGCCGTCACCTCTGCGCCAGCCTGGAAGCGGCAGCGGGCAGGATGGAGTTCAAGCTGGAGGCGCACCGCATCGTCAGCATCTCGCTGGGCAAGATCTACAACTCACGGGTCCAGCGCGGCGGCATCAAGCTGCACAAGAACCTGCTGGTCTCCCTGGTGCTGCGCAGCGCCCGCCAGGTCTACCTGAGCGACCCGTGCCCTGGCTTCCACCTGGCCAGCCCCTCGGGCACCCCGGCGGCGCTGCCACAGCTGCCTGTGCAGCCCGTGTATCCCGTGCAGCCCGTGGCCGGGCCCCCCGTGGGCTGGGGGGGGCCGCCAGTCCCCCGAGCCGCCTGGTCCGAGACCCAGCCGCAGCCTGGGCGCCCCGCCGCCATCCCAGACACCCAGCGGGCGGGAGACACGGTGCCCATGGATTCAGCGACCAGCTCCGGGGACCCTCCTCAGGGCGGAGCGGCGGCGGCGGGAGCCGCCTGGCGCCGCGTGGAGGGGCGGCAGGAGCAGGCGGCCGGAAGCTCCGACGCCCTCGTCGAGGTGCCCCGGGCGGTGTGCCACCGCTGCGGCGGCCTCGCGGGAGCGGAGGACAAGCCGGGGGCGCCGGGCGCCGCCCCCCGCGGCGGCTGCCGCTGCGCCAAGGACGAGCGCCCCGCGCCGCCGTCCGCGTGCCCCAGGAAGCGCAGCGCGGCGGGCGTGAGTGGCGGCCCCGCGAGCTGCGCGGCGCCGGACGCGACCCCGCTGAAGAAGCCCCGCCGGGACTTGGAGGAGCTGCCCGGCGGCGCGGCGGCCGCGGCGCCGGCGGAGAAGCAGCAGCAGGAGGAGGAGGAGATGGATACCGGGAACGTGGCGAACCTCATCACTATCTTCGGTTCCAGTTTCTCAGGACTCCTGCGAAAAAGCCCGGGAGGCGGCCGGGAGGAAGGCGAGGGAGAGGAGAGCGGCCCGGAAGCCGCCGAGCCCGGGCAGATCTGCTGCGATAAGCGGGTGCTGAGAGACATGAACCCTTGGAGCACAGCCATCGTGGCCTTCTGAGCCCGCCGTCCCCGTGCGGGCGGGAGGCTGAGCAGCTGGCGTTCCGGCGTGAGGGCTGGGCCTCTCGCGGCTGCGAGGACGCCCTGGAGACCCTACGCGCCGAGTGCGGTGGGGAGACTGTAGCTGCTGCCGGGCAGTATGGACTGGCTTCGGCCGCCCTGCTGTGCCGGCCTTTCTCGGGGACTCTCGAGACTTGGGAGTGTGAGACTTCTCAGAAGAGGACGATTGTTAACTTGTGTATTTGTGTATGTCTATGTTGTAATTTTGTTTTGTGATTTAAGACTATTTTGTCCTTCTGGAATGCATCACCCCTTCCCCAGGCCTTTAGGAGGTTGGGGGCAGACAGGGACTTTCCTCTGTCAGCGGCACTGAGGAGGAAGTGGCGAAAAGGACCGGGGAGTTCCCCATTCGTTCTTGGGGCAGGAAGGGACTTTACACACACCCCTCACATGAAAGCTAGATCCGTACCAGGGCCAGGAGTGGCGTTTCCTCGCAGGATTTCCTAAGACCAGAGGGATTCAGTCTGGGGGTAGAGACTTGCGTTATTTCTCTCGCTCCCCACTTTTCTCTCACTGAGGAAGCGTTTATACCCTGTGATTAACTCTCAGAAAGGGGAGTCTTAGCGGCCCTTGTCTTCCCCACAGGGAAAACTTGATGAACTTCACAGAAGAGTTCATGCTTGGAAATACGGAGGTTATAGAGAAAAGATTTTTAAAAGCTCTAGCTCAGAACTACTACACAGTGCTTTTAAGTGTTTAATGAAACAAAGTTTACAGACAGAACCCCTAAATGGAAAGACCTCACGGTTCTGTAGATTCGGTGACTCCAGTCTTTGTTGTATAAAGGTTGGGGGAGCTGACAAGGTTTTTGTACAGTATTTTCTCCTTCGTTGTATTGATTTTTGTATAAAATGTAATTTACGTGTCTCACACGTATTAAATATTTTGAAGCAACATTACTGCCTCCTTGTCTGTCATCACCTGTCTGGGTTGGGAGGGATGTGGGAGGAGGGGAACTGTGGTCTAGGCTGGAAAATGGAAGGTGTGGCTCTTAATATCAGTCAAGTACAGGCTGGGGACATTGTTTACTGACTTCACTAAGGATCAAGGGAGACACGTGTAAGGCTTCTCCCCCAGATCAGAGGACTGCCATTAGATACTAGTATCAGTGGCTTGCCAGTTTCTTGAAACTTGCCTCTACAAACACCTTTTTAAAAATCATTTTAGGGCAATGTGATTTTTTTTAACAGCTCAGTCGGATGGTGTCTTAATATTAAATAACTTAAAGGCCAGCTTTTGGAGCACTTCCCATCCACAAAAATATTTTTCACTAAAACTTCCTGTCCCCTGTTAAACTATATGATGTGGGTTATCTTTAAGCTTTGTTAATTGGTAAAAGACTGACATGAGGGAAGCTGATGAGACTCACTTGCCTGGCTGGTCAGGTCCACCCCTGGAGTCCAGTGGCTGTCAGGATAGAATTTTCAGTGCTTTTTGTTGTTATATCTGTAGAAAGTAAATGCATCAGTGAAAGGAAATTGCTTGTGTCTAACCAGATAAGGAAGGAGGCCTAGAAGGGCTAGGCAAATTTAACTTATGTAGCAAAACTTCCTAATTCGCTTTTGTCATGCAAATGATGACATTAGTGTTTTGGTCATGGTAAACACTTAGATGATGACAGACAGGTCATCCGTTTATTTCACTACAATTACTATATTTAAGAGAGCTTTTTGTCTAAGGCAAAATATCCAATATTTGAGTTATTTAATAATCTATTTCAGAAGCTAATCAGAGAATGGTGTCTTAAAATATGGTTGTTAGTACTTTAAAATACGATATTGGCCTGTAAAGCTTATGAATAAGTATAAAGTGTTTAAGAGATGGGAGAAATTGAAGAAAGACTAGACAAAATTTTAAGTAAAGTTAGGGCCTTCGAACAGAGGGGTGCTTTGGGGCTTTGGCCTCCCTAAAAGTCTGGAAAAGGAGCTTTCTACTTTACATTCAATCACCCTAATAATATATTCATAGAATTAAACATTTTCTAATTAAGGTCTTGTTAAAACTGACTTGTTTTTCTTTCAGAAATTAGCTACTTAAGTTTTGTTACAGCCACAAGAGATCTATCAGAGTGCTGGCTGCTTAAACTGAAGGTGTCCAGGGCCTTAATTTTGCAAACATTTCCTGTTGCTAGAAAGTAATTATGATGCTTGAACAGCTATCTCAGTGCATTTTTATATTTGAAAAGGAGAAACATTTAACATTTGGCGTGTTTAAGAGAGGCCATACGTTTTGGATGAAACGAAAGTTCCTGTTGATCCTAGTTTTCACGTTAAGATGAACCATGGGACTATGTGTCTGCTTAATTTAGAGAATGTAAATGAACACGTTTGGGAGATACAGCTTTGCAGGAAAGCAGAAAAGGTTATCTTTTTTTTTTGTTGCAGAAGCAGAATAATGTCATGGTTAGAGCATGGGCTCCAGAGCCAGGCGGACTGCTGGGTTTGTATCTTGGCTCTGACACTTATTAGCCAAGGGACTCTGGACAAGTTACTGATCTCTCTGGGCCGCAGTTTTTTCAAATGTGAAATTGAGATAATCGTACCTACCTCATAGGATTGTGCAGATTAATGAGTTAATGCCTGTAAAGCCCTTAGAAGACTACCTCATACATAGTAAACACTCAGTTAATATTGTTCCGGTGGAAGTGGATTCTGTCTATAAAGAATTGTGTATATTTGTAAGAAAGGAGGGGAAAAGAGAATCTATTTTTAAATTATCCTATCTTTGAATACTGGATTCTTTTTCTGTTTTTCTTTGGACACTTGGCAGTCACAAAGTTTAGTTGCATCAGCCTAGCTTTGCTGCTCAGTATGTCTCACATCCCACACCAACCCTGCAACTTTCCTGAATGTATCAAACGACTATTTTCAGGGAGGAGTAAGCAGGAGTGAAAACACTCAAGGAGCAGTGATCTTGTTGACATACAAATGCTTTCTGTGGGTGAGTAAAGAAAAATAGCCCACAGAGTTATTTTTAGCCTGAATTGCTTGGGCATAGAATGTTTCTAAGCCGTGTTAATTGATAGGTCCGGGAAAAGAGCCTTCCAGGGGCCAGGATGGGGTTATCACAAGCAACCGAATCAGATTCAGTGTGACTAGACGTGAAGCCATAGTTTTAGGACCCAACTATTTCTTGACCACTCTGGGAGGGATCTGTTCTCTTGATAAAATTAATCTTAATCTTGGTCTGCAAAAAAAATATATATATATATTTGACTGCCATGTCAAAACCAGATGTTTAAAGTGCTTTCTGACAAGTACTTTCCAAGAGGACCACTTTAATAATGAATAAAGGTGAAAAGTTTTCATACAGTACATCTCAGTCATGCTACTTTAAACCTCTCTTCTCGCTCAGAAACCATAGATTGTACTTGGGGAAGGACCTAATGTTGAGAAGGTTGAACTGCCCCTCTGAAGTGACTGGTTTTGCTCAAAGGCCCTAATGGAGTGATAATGACCCCTCCGTGCCTACCCGTCATCACTGAATGAATCTGAGGAGGAGAAGTGGAAGGGAATGGGTAGAATGCTTCCCTAGTAAAGATGTGGTAAATATTGGGAAGTGACTTAATAATGATAGAACTGCTCCGTTTCATCACTGGATTCCTCTGATCTCTTATTGCAGTTTCCTAGGCATGGTGACACAGCTTAGCGCCTGTGCGATGGGGTCGGGAGGCTAATACCCACTGTCCCATGGAGTGCGATGGACATTTATTTCCTTACATCTTTTTTTTTTTCTAAAGTAGAGTTAGTTCAGTTCACTGAATAACCAAAGAACTTCTGATCTCTTGCCCTAAATATTTTATTCTTGTCCTGTTTGTGAAATTTTTATTCTCCTAGGCTTGCTTTTATCCCAGCAGTTACTGAAAGAAAACGAGAATGAAAAGAAACGCGGCTCCGACCCTCCCGTGACTATGAAAGAAGCCATCACTATTAGGTGCAGGGCTCCGTGGGGAGCGAGGGCTGCTTCCCAGGATTCCTGGCACTCTTTCCAGTAATGAGCAGTTTGTCTCTCATCCTTTGAACCATTGTTCAGATTTAAAATGCTACCCAGTGGAAAGCCTTGGGAGGAAAAGTGTAGCAGAAGCGGAGTTGATGTTCCGAGTCATTGTGATCTTAACTCATGCCCTAGGAGTTTTTCAGACAGTTCTTGAGGGTACAATAGAGAGGGAATACGTGAGAGTAGAAAGTGGAAAAAGATAATACACATCTAATAGAATGCTTACTTCTTGATCCAAACACAGTGTTACCCCAATGCCTGCCACCACCACCCTCCCCCAGTGAGAATGAGGGTTTTAAAAATAAAATCCCTCTCAAGCAATTGCTCTCTCCCAGAGGATGTTTGCTGGACTATATCCTTGGGTTTATCTCAGACCTTTGGAATCCTACAAGCAGGGCGGGAGAAGCCTCCAGGGACTACATTGCTGAAAGGGCCTCTCTCTCTCCCCTGCTCTCCTGAGCTGCTTCAGCCTCCATCACTGGATGCTGCCCACTTATGGGCAGTGGAGAAAGAGTATTGATTATCAGCTTTTAAAACCTGCCAGAAGAGCTGGTCGCTACCTACCACTGAGCATCTCTAGGCGTGGTTCTCTTAGGAGACTGACATAGAGTAGGCCTGTGGTATTTGTTGGTAAATCTACTTACTTTAAACAAAGTTTTCTGGGACCTGGTCACAAGAATCCCCCATGTCTGTGCGATAAGCTCCATCCCTAACTTTATAGGATGAAGGCAAGACTCGACTTCCCCTTTTCTACCCATTTAGCACCAAGTCAGCCCTGGTCCCAGCCCTCTCTCTGATTTTCCCTATGAACTAACTAGGTATCTGCCAGGCTGCCCCCACGTAATCATCCCACTAGATGCCAAAACAAGGCTCCTTTCCGTTTTTCCCGAACTCAGGGATGTGCCAAGAGCCATGTGTCCCCACCTGTTTTTTCTTTGACCCATTTCACCTCTCAAGACTTAGGGCAGGGAAGCTGCTGGAAACTCACTTTCTCTGTGGTAAAAGGAAAGCATTCTGTGCCCTCTGGTCAAAGCACTGAAGTTGTCTTTAAAAATAAAATCTCTCTCTAGCAATTGCTCTCTCCCAGAGGAATGTATTCCAAAGCATCTTCGCTGGACTATATCCCGGGGTTTATCTCAGACCGTTGGAACCCTACAGGGTTTCCCTGGGCTGCTCCCTGCACTTGACCCCTTTCATGAATCCAGGATTCCACCACCCAGGTTTTTCTCCGAGTGGATCCACATCGCCTTGGCTGTTTCTTTCTGGCCAGTCACAGCATCCTCTTGCCCTTTGTGGAAGATACTTCCTTCAGTGCTGGAATTGTTTTGTCTTGCGTCTCTGTCTGGGTCTTTCAGTCTCTCTCCCCCACACCCCACCCCCTGCCTTGCTTCATCCCCTCCTGAAGACCCATTCATTATTTGCCTGTGGAAGAGTCTGAGTGCTCAGGGAAGAGCTATGACTGGGAGTGTTACCACCCGCTAAGAAGGAGCAGGGTCGGATTTCTTGACCTTGAGACTTGCAGTGTCTCCAGAGACTCTGTGCCCCAGAGATCAAGCCACAGCTGTAGTAGCTGGTCATGCAATGCTGGGGCCTCACCAGACCCCCAGTTGCATCATGATAACTGGGGGTGGGTCTGGGAGTATTCATCCTAGAAACAGGAGCAGCTTCTGAAAACCAGCTTGGCTTGCGGCCAGGTGGAGGAAAGGCGAGGCAAAGCCAGGGAAGCCCACACGTGGGCCACGCAGCATCTCTGATCCCCCTTCCTTTTGCTGGAACTGCATGTGGAGCTTTCTAGAAGATAATGAATCACAGAGCTGCTCTGATGAAGAAAATCTAAAAGCACCTCTTTGCTTGTCTCCCCTCTCTAGCCTTTGGCTAATAGAAACTGTACTGTGAGTTACCAGAAGTGGGGGTGAGGGGCTAGTTATAACCCACTGGAATCGTGCAACTGAGGTGACCAGCGGGCAGTGAGCCAGAAGGTGTGAAGAAAGGCTCTGGGGTGGACGGCCGTCTTCAGGAGTCAAGTCCTGCTCAAGACGGTCTGCGTTGGGCAGAGTGAATATAGGCCAGGAGCCTCCTTCCTCCCAGGCTCGTCTCAAGCTGCAACACAACCTCACATTTTCTTCCAACAGTTTCCGAGTTTTATTTTTGGTTAGAAAAGGATGAGAGTACCTTGGCATCTGCATTTATCAGTTCTCTGTCTCTCTGTCTCTTTCTCTGTGACCTACTTTAGAGACTGAAGTTGCTTTTATTTTTATGGCCATGGGAGAAATCCCTGAAAGTAAAGATTCAGTTTCAGAAGCTGAACTTCAGGTACATGGGATGCTATGCTGAGGTTGTTATCACTTTCTGGTTTCTGTGTTTTTGTGCCTGCACCCCACTCCCTCTTCAAAATGTCTTTCAAAACGCACTCTTACTCTGCCCTGCTGGCAGCAGCTGGAAAGATGCCGTGTGTGGGCGATTCTGGCATGTGGGCTGGCCCAGCTGTCTGCTTCCCAACCTTTGAGTCACCTCCAAGTCAGGAATCTGGCTCCTGAACAGAGAGACAGAGGAAGAGTCCACTGCTTATCAGTCAGGGAAGAGTACGAGGCCCCCAGAGAGAGTAGGTCATCTTGAATGGTCAAGTGAGGGCCTGAGTAGAGGCAGTGTGTTAGGATTCAGCCTGGACCAGTTTCTTGGGGACTCTGAGCAAGGGACTTGTGGACCAGAATCTGAAAATATGACTCACTACTTGGAGAGTCATTCATTTTTTTTTTTTTGGTTTCTATTTATAGTAAAAAAATATATCTATATCTACTTGCCTCACAATTGTGATTTGAAGATAAATCAGTGTTTGTAAAGCAAAGCTAGAAAATATAAACAACTCAGCCCTGGGTGCCATCAATTAAGTATGTGCAGGAACACCCAGAAGAGAGTCATCAGTGGGGAATACAAAGATGCAAATAACAGGATCCTGGCCTTCAAGTCAGATTACATTCCAGGCAAGACGCAAAAACAACACAGCAAACCTCAGAAAAATCTGACACTAGATAAGTATGATCTAGCCTCTGCTCAAAGTGTGGTTGGTCCATCACCAGCAGCATGGGTATCATCTGGAGTTCAGCAGAAATGCAGAATCTCAGGCCCCACCCCAGACTGACTGAATCTGCATTTAACAGGATCCCCAGGTGATCTGTATGCACACTAAAGTTGAAAAGGAGGTGTTTCCACAGATCTCAGGGTCAAGGGTAAACTTACCTTGAGGTCACTTGAGGCCCAGCTCCCTCTTTCTGTTCCTTCCCTCACATGCTGCCTCCAGCTCTAAGGTTCTCACCCCAGACTCCTGGGCCTTCTCAAATGCTGCTCCCCAAGGGTCATGGCCAAGTTTAGAGATGGTCTATAAAGCTGAGAGCAGGAAGAAACTCTCCAGGCAAGAGAGTGGGGCAGATGCTGAGGACCTGGTGAAGGGGAGACCTAGAGTCGGGCCTGGAGCAGGATGAGGGCTCTGTCAGCAGAGCACAGTGCGGAGGGGCGGGAATGGAGCCGGAGGAGATGGCCAACGAAAAAGTCAAAATCAGTGAACTAAAGATTGTCATCGGTGAATTTGGCGAGAATTTCTGGTAGAGGATGGGAGAGAAACCCACTTATAAAGCGAGTGGAGGGAAGGATGTGGAGGTTTTAGTTGTAGGTTTCCCCTCCCCCACAAATTTGGCATAGAAGTCAAGAGAGAACCAGGATGATAGGACATTGTATCAACTGAAATGTCTTGCACAGAAGTAGTGGGTGCAGAAACAGCTATATTGAGGTGAACGGGGCTGGAATATATAAACTGCTAAGTATGGGTCTCCTATCGGAAGGAATCAACACTTTCTTTTCCTTCTCCAGTCAAATGAAAGGAGACTGGAGACACTAATAGATCGATCACTCCAGGGACCTTGTTAGTATCAGCAGCCTGCGTTTTCTTCCTCACTCCCAGCCCAGAAAGACTCTTGCAGCTTCAACTTTGGCATAGCAGTTGGCAAGGTAACACACTGCGAGAGGTTCCTGAAGGAAAAAGGACCACTTCCTACACCCCGGTGCCGCCAGCTACTAATCTAAACGTGTGTATTTCTGATGCTTCATCCTCTTTATGCATTGGGACTTTAAAACGTAGTGGAATGCAGGCTGTGCTATGAGGGAAGCAGGTTTTGGGGTTCTTCTCAGCAGAAAACACACACACACACACACACACACACACACACACATCTGTTGGAAGGCCAGTTATGAATGAGCGTGGTTTTGGGGTAAGAAATTCAGCTCCTTCCTTCCCAAGCAAGTCTGACCTCATCTGTCATTTTTGGTGTTATGGAGGATTAGTTGGAGGCTGAGAACAGGTCGAGACATGTCCACAAAGAGGCTCGGGACACTGAGAAGGGGAGAGAAGCTGAGCAGTTTCAGGTCTCCCAAGGCAACTAATTAGAGTGTGAAGGAGGCTAGAGTAGGAGTAGGAGTGGGAGAGGAGAGAAGGGGGTAGATGGATAGAGAAGGCAAGAAAGACAGATGTCTGTGTTGATTTCAAGAGAAACAAAAGACTAAAATAAACTCAGAGTCAGAAAACAGGAAGAATGTGAGAGAAAAGAAAAGGTAATGGACTGAGAATTGCCATGTATTTGATAAAACGTAGCCCCAGCCAGATGGAGACACGGCATCATCCCCCAGCAAAGTTCTCTGGAACTCAGGGTGGGGGTAGGAGGGATGCAAAAGAACTAACGGCTCTACTTGCTAGCAGGAGCATTTTGTGCTAAAGCTACAAGAGATTTTACAAAGCAGCATCATTACCAGAACTTCACAATTTTCTGAAAGAATAAGATGAGGCTCTAACTTGTTAGTCTTTGCATGTCTAGACCACCCAGAGACAAAATTCAACTCAGAGCTCAAAATTCCTTCAGTCTGTTTGCTTTCTGTCCTAATTAGCTAAAGCTATTTATAAAAACAGATCATTTCCTCTCAAAGATTCCCTCCCAGCCCTTTCCCCTCTGCTACCTGCATCCAATACCTTCTCCTGACTTCTGTCTGCTTCTTCTACTCAGGTCCCTTCTCAGGTGCCAGGGCTGCAGACCTTGGCCTCACCTCCCCTTGCCCCACCCCCCACCCACATCTTGCCAACACAAGCAAACACTGGCTAAAGCTCATAGCATTGCCCTCTCAGTGAAATTCATTTCCATCCCTGCTTTCCAGTTCCCACTATCACCGTCTTCATTCTCTACAAGCCCTTATTGCTTTAGTCCGTTCTCCCCTTTCCCTTGACCATCCTCTTCCCCTACCTTATAACTAATAGATTGCTCATCTTACAGTATAATTTTGGTGATGTTATCAATCTCTGAGTCAAATGCCTCTCATGACTCCCCATGTTCTCTATGAACTCCTCTGCTTGTCATTCAACCACTGTTTATTGTTTACTCTGCCAGGCACTGGTGTAAAGATGAGTAATGAATTTGAAGCCCAGGTGGGGAGAGGAATAGAAAACTCTTTATAATTCAGGCTTAATGGTATGGTGATAATGGAATATTGATGAGGGGTGCTTAACCCAGACAGAGTGTCAGGAAAGGGTTCCTAGGAAGAGGAGGTTACATCTGGGCTGAGTCCCAAAAGGCAAATTGAAGAGGAAAAGCATTCCAGGCAGCTAGAACTGCATGTGCAAAGGCCCTGAGGCCAGAGAGCCAGTAGTATCTGGACATTAAATGCTTCATTTTGGTTGGAACATGGGTGTGGAATGGGACATGGCTGCAAGGATTAGGAGAAGTGAGACTACAAAAGATCAGGCATGCCATGCTGGGGGGTGGGGGTGGGGAGTTTGCTGGTTTCATCTCCAAAGGAGGCTTTTAAGCGGTGCTGGAAGCTAGGACCCAATCAGATTTGCATTTAGATCCATCACTGGCTATAGTGTGGCAACAGGACTAGGAGTAAAAGAAGAAAGACTAGAGAGGCAGAGCGAGGCAAGGGCCAGCTAGAGGGCTGTTCAGAATTCCAGGTGAGGAATTACTGGGGATAATTGCAGCAGTGACACCTCTGCTGAGGCCCCTGTTGTACATTGCCTTTTATTATTTATGTACATGTTTAATTTCCTGAGCTTCCTTGCCTTTCCCTTCCCTACCGGCTTGAAAATTCTTTGAAGATAAGTGTTGGACCAACCTTAATCGTATTTCTGTAGAGGTCTTTCTGTGCCAGGATCTGTACTGATATCAGTGGAACCAGGGAAAGTTGTGGGGGGAGAGAGAAAGGGGGGACTAACCTAGAAGCCCCAGGTGGGAGGGGGCTTAGAGCCAAAAGAGAGAAAGGAATGTAAGGTTTCTTTCACTCTAACCCCATACTTCCTGCAGCTCAGCTGGGTTCCCACTCCAGTTTCTGAGAAGCAGATTCTGAGTCACCTCTTTCTTCCTAACGTTCCTTCTCCAAAAGGATTTGAAGGCTCAAGGGGTATTGGAGTGGGGAGGGTAGCAGCACTGTCTGACTCTCTCCTGCTCTCATAAAATAGACAAAGCGGTGATGTTGACAGTGCTCAAGCCAAGAAGAATGTAGCAGAACAGAGGCATCTGCCTCTCAGCCCTGGGACCTTGTTGCCATTGAGGGTGGAATTGCACTAGGAAAATAGGCAGAGGATGGGGAAATGAGCCTGGAGAAGCTGGGGGCGGGGGTGGGGGCTGAGGGAAGGCAGCCACCTCTCTCAGAATCTGATCATTTAAGCCATCTCTCTGGCTACCAGGCTCTCTTATAGGTAATTGCCTGTTGACTCACTTCCAGTTCTTGGAGGCTGTTGGACTCCTGCTGCTCTGGGAGTTGTGGGCTTACCGACCCCCCTTTCTCCCCTCACCTTCTCCACTGAATTGAACCCGCTGGGAAGGAACAAAGACCAGAGTTCAAGTTCTAATGAGGTCTCCAGTGAGGTAGATGTGATAGTCTTCATTCGTCTAAGGCAGAGCTGTTGAAATCCCAAAACCAGCCCTTAAATTGGCTTTTGGCCTGGTGCTCAGAATGCGAACCCCAGGGGGGGTGGGCAGGCCCCCTGGAGCTGGGTTTCTGGGAGACGGGCTCTAAGTGCAGGTAGCCCTGCTCGGCTCATTTCCTCCCCACTCCATAGTCACCCCCCGCCACCAGGGAGGGCATTTGGGTGCTGCATGTAATGAACCCCTGAAGGTCAGAGGGGGTTACAGATATCATAAACACAGGCGTGCAACTTATACTCATAAAGAAAACAGTAGGACATAAGTCAATCCTGGCATCTGACTAACTGGTAAGAACTTCAACTAGAGCTCCCCAAAAGGGACAGATAGACCCTAGTCCTGTTATTAACTAACGTCCTAAACTACATTCTGCATTTCTGTTGTGGAGGATGATCAAGTATGAGTTTAAGTGAGACTTTGTGCTTCTGGAGACCTTCTGTGAAAGCACGGACACCTTGCTAGTAAAAACCATAGGTATGCAATCTGCTCCAAATTAATGCATATTATCACTATTTACAAATGGTTAGGACTGCAATAACTAACCCTTAGGAGACCCCCCAGGTCAAATAAACAAACAGAGATAATTTTCTATGGAATGTCAGGATGAACCTAATTGAAGAGTTGACTGTTGCTTGTCCTTTGGGAAATTAGGTCCTTAGGGACTCAGCCTTGATCTCCGTTCAAGTTCGTTCTCCCATTTGGGTGGGGCCTTGGGGAGGCAGGCAGAGCCCTTAGGTGGGAGGAAGAGGAGCAGTGTCTCCAATGGCATCAGAGGCATCTCTGGCTTTTTCCTTCCACTGTGCCCTGCTCTCAGCAGTACTTGTGACTCCCCTAAAAGCCACGTTTTCCCAGTCTTTCTCTGCCGAGGCCACTTTCCCTGCGCACCTGCCAGGCCAATTACCCCTTGCAGACTCGTCTCGCTGTAATTGTTTGTTCACGTTTCTTTTCCCGACCAGACTGCTCTCCTCACCTCTGAATCACATTTGTCTTCCTATCCCCGAAATCTAGATTAGAACCTCGCCCATGGTCAGTGCTTAGCATTAGTTGCTGAGCTGGTGTCTGGGGAAGACTACGGTCTTGGTTTGGCCATTCGCAATCAGTATGACTTTCCGCAAGTCACTTAATCGTTCTGAGTTTGAAGTTCTTCATTTTAAAATAAATCCTGCCAATTCCAACTCACACGGTTACGAATTAAAAACGAGACAACTGTGAAAGCGCTGAACGAAACGCCAGGTGGTGGAGGTGGTAGGAGGGGCCCTCAGTTCCAGGCGAAGACACATTTGTCTTAGTCTGTTCAGGCTGCCATCACAAATACCGCGGGCTGGGCGCCTTGAACACAGAAATATATTTTCTCACAGCTTTGGATGAAGGGAGTCAGAGGTCGGGGCGCCAGCATGATTGGGTTCTAGAGGGGTCCTCTCTTCCTGGCATGCAGACGGCTGCCTTTTCTTGTATCCTCCCCTGGTGGTGGGGAGAGCTCTCTTTGCCTATTCTGATAAGGCCACAGTCCTTGTGACCTCACTTGACATTACCTCTTAAAGGTCCTATTTCCAGATACAGTCACCTTGGGAGTTAGGGCTTTAGTATGAATTAGGGGCCTGGGAGACACATAATCTAGTCCATAGTAATGTTAAATGAGATTCCACAGCACATAGAACCCTTTAGTGCCACCCTCCTGTCTCCAACTTGCAGATGCGGCACCTCCTGGGTCCAAGCATCCTCTTGTCTTGTTCCCTGGAAAACAGATTGTCTTTCTGGTCCCGTGTCAACATTTATTCTTTATACCTCCGTGTCTCTTATTTGGGGCTGCTCGTCTGGGCTTGGGTTTTGGTGCCAACACGAGGCATGTGTAGTGGTCGAAGCTGTCTTTTAGGCTGAGAAGTAAAAAGGAAGTCCTCTGGTGTTTAATGCCAAACTGAGTGAAGGATACAGGAGTGGCCCTAGAAACACAACTGAATTTCTCTCTGATGGAATCCCCCCCGCCCCCGTTCAGAGGAAACTGGAAGAGGTGGTCTGTCTTGGTAGAATATCTGGAGAAATAACCAGCCAAGTCTTGGGAAAGCGTTTTGTAGCTGCAGTTCACAAATCATGACATATACCAATTTATAGATGTCCCAATAATGAAAACATTCGTGGGGCATGTCCTATGGCTTATGAACAATATTTCATTCATTATCTCATCTTCACAACAACCATGCCACAGATGAAGAAACTTAGACCTAAATGACCCAGCAAGTCCCGAGCCTCGGTCCTCTGACTGTAAACCCCAAATCTTTCCGCCATGCCAAGGTAACCCCACTATACCACTTCAAAGGAACACACAGGGCTCTAAAAACTACCCTCCTCCGCTATCATTATAGACAGCAGAGATTCTTGTTTTATTTGCCGTGTACGAATGTTTGTTTTTTTTTTAATTTTTGCTCTGGAATTTTATGGAGTTCGAGGTGGAAAACATGAAATAAGGTGACGTTTTTAGAGGAAAGGACTTCACACAGTATTTTATTATGTTCGTCTGACTTGTTTGCCAAATTTCAAGGGACCCTGAGTATGTTCTTTGTGTGTTCCCTTGGGATGCTCTGCCCACCCAGGATAGCGGAATGTGGGAGGAACTGTGTGGGTTTCATCACTGCACTCACTAGCGTCAGTTTCATTCATAACTTTCTATGTGCGGTGGAGGGCGGGTGTGTGTGTGTGTGGGGGGGCTCTGTCTGGCAGGCGCTCACGTTTCAAGTAAGTCAGGGGTCTTATCAGCCCCTAAGAGGGACAGCATCGATGGACCCGTCCCTGATCTGCACGCCCCTCCCCAATTTGGCCGGTCACCCTGGAAGCTGGGGGCACTCTTTTGGGGGGATCTGCCATGCTCGCTCCTACCACACCAACAAAACCCTCGAGGGTCATGCAGCTTCGGTATCTTCATCTTCCAGGGAGGCGGTAGTCCTGGCACGGAGCCATAGGGACTCTTTTCACAGGGTACAGAGCTCCCGGGGAGGGGTTCACTGGAAGGCCCGACACCCGTCCCCTCGGCGACGCCCCCTCCAGCCCACGCTTTCCACTTTCTCTGGCCCTCCCTAAAAGGAAGGCTTTATTTTCCGGGTGTCTCTTTCATACAGACCTGCTGGCCAGGGGGACCCTCCAGCAAGGTCTCCTCCCATCCCAGGAGGAAGGGCTGGGAGATCCGGGGAAGATTTGGAGGGGCCGGAGGTCAGGCGGGGCCGGGAGAGGCTCGGAGGAGACGAGGCTAGCGGCGGGCGCTCGCTGGGACAGCCTCGGCGGGCGCCTTTCCAGCGGCGGGGCAGGGGCGGGTCGGCCACCTCTCAAGTCGCTTCCCGAGCACCGCGGCCACTGTTGCCAGGGTAACCCGGGAGTGCTCAGGTGGGGGGGCGGGGAGCGGGGAGGCCGGCCGGGCCCGCAGGCTGGCACAGCGGGCGGAGCGCGGGGCGGGAGCCGCTGCCTCGTCACCATGGGAACCGCACAGCTATTTCCAAGCCCCAGGCGGTGCCAGTGGCGCGGTGCCAGGGTGCGAGGGTATTGCAGGACAGCCGCAATCTGCTGCGGCCTGGGCCCCAACCATGCGCCCTTTCTGCAGAGCCGCCTGCCGGCAAGAGGCCCCGCCAACCGGAGCGACCCGGCCACCCTCGCCTCGCGCCTCCTCCGGGAGCCGGCGGGGAGCCTGGTGGCCTTGGGGCTCCCGGCTGCACGCGCTGCCCCCACCGCCCTCACCAGACAAAGCTGGGTCCTTCCGGGCATGTCGCTCTGCCGCCCCCCTCCGCTCTCCATGGACCCTTTAATTTCTTCCCACTCTTGTCTTCATCTCTAACTCGCCGCGCCCCTCAGCGGCCTCCCTGCCCTCTCTTCCCTGCTGCCACCTCCAGTCCGGCCCTCACTCCCAAGCGGCCTCGAACACAAGTCCAGTTGACCTGGCCCCTCCCCCACTGCCACCTCCTTCCGGGAGCTTAGTACATTTATTAGAAGAGCCACTGCTCCCTTATATTTTTCAACACTGCGTTAATTTTTTCTGTTATCCGCTACCCTACCTATCAGAACCTACTTTCTATCAGCCTTTCAAGACTTCCAGAAACCCTCTTGACACCTCTGCTTCTTTCTTGGTTTCCTTTTCACTTTTTTTTCCTTCTCAGAGAATGGTAGACAGCAGAAGAAAGATGGCAAATGGTTACCTAGATGGAGCCCGCTTCATTTCTCGCTGACGCCACCCTTTTTACTTTGACCCGAAATCCCATTATTTGGGTACATGGGTGGGGTTGTAGGTGGGAGTGTGGGGGTTCTGCTGCTGCCATTAGCAGCCTCTTTGCTTATAAGCGTAACTGAAGGAAACTTCTGGGAATTGGCCGCAGACCCCTGATGCAACTCGAGGTGTAAACATCTCTCTCGTTCCTTGTCTGCCTGCTGCACTTCGCTGTAGCTCCTGCACCATCTGTCTCTTCCCACCTCTAGACTCCCTTCGCCCCGCCCGCCTCAACATCACATTGTTCATCCCTTTGGCACCAACCCTAGGAGAGGAAAGGGCAGGTCCCCCACCCCAGGAAGGAAGGTGGGGCAGAGCAGCTCCTGCAGGAAGGGAAGGAAAAAGGAGGGAAGGAAGGAAGTGGCCAACAGAAGAAGGTGGAATCCGGTGGGAGGGCTTTGCATTGTTTCAACTCCTTTCCTTTTAGCTGGGCAAAGTCAAGCCCAAGGTCATCCCAGAACCAAGGTTCTGCTGCCATCTCTCAGAACCTATGCTTGGGACTCCCTGTTTGACCCTGGAGGGGACTGTCAGAGGGTTCCGTGGACATATTTAAGGGTGATGGGTAGAGTTCAGAGTGTGCTGCAGCCTCTAATATTTCCATTTCCTTTGGTTTCTTTTTTGTCCAACAAAGTCAGCTTTTATTTTGCATTTTCCCCCCGTAAAAAGCCCCAGGGTAGAACTATGCCTGGGGTAAGAAAAATTAATCTAAACATTTCCTGAGGAACTTCTCTGAGTGAGTCTGCTTTTATAGTCTATGATACTTCACTTTTCATAGGGCATTATAGTTTAGAAAGGTCTGCCACTTAACACTCAGCCATTATTATTATCCCTCCTGGGTTCCTTCCCCTCACTGACTTTAAAACGCAGCCTTTAAGGGAGTAAATATTCAGAAGTATTGCTCTCTGATGTGGCCTCCACTCTTCTCTGGCCTGCACGCTAATTGCAGGCCCAGGAACACAGGCCAGGAAGTGTTTGGATCTACTCTAAGTCCAAGGTCCAGTACCAAAGGTCACTAGTTATAGCCTAAAAGAGGATTGTCACGTGACCATTATTTGCATTATATATCTTTGCATCTCCATTCACTTGATATCCAAATGCCTACAAAACTGCTAGCCAGGTGGATGGCTCTACAGGCAGCATCTTGTTCTTTGAAAGTCTCAGAAGGAAAAAACAAACTAACAAATACACAAAACAAAAAAAACCTGATGTGTGCTTTGGAAGAGTTTGTCTGAATCCAAGTCAGAGTTAACCTTCTAGTCTTCCTGTCTTCAGAATTAGCAGTGTCCTGAATGCCGAGCAGAGGGCAGAGGGAGTGGGTGTTTGTTTTTCTCAGTCTAAGAAAGCTCATCCTTGCTGTTTCTGTGAGCATGTCCTTCTGGTGGGAACATGTTATCAACATTTTGATGGCCTGGGGTAGGATGAGGGGCAGAGAAGGAGCCCAACAACTCCAGGATTTTTTTGTATTTCTTCTGGTTTTATGTTGTCGTCGTCTTGGAGGAATGTATGAAGGGGCGGAGACCTGGCTATACAGAGTTGGGACAAGTATGGGCAGAGCCATGGGGTTGGGCTTCCTGTCCTTCTGTCCTACTTACCCAGTGCTCTAGAGGGAATTTGCTGCAGCCTTCAATTGGCAAACCAATCTGCCAGCCAGTTTGCCTCTGGGCGCTTCCTGGGGCACTGAGTTAGGGGACCTCAGGGAGCTTGCTTTCTCTCAGCAAACACAAGCTCAGTGGCCATTGTGTGGAGGACCGTGGGACGCAGTGGCAGGGATGGGAGATTTCTTTTAACTCGCAGAAAGGACTTTTCTCACAACCCGAGACCTCAACCACGACGGGTTGAGCTTCCCGAGGCACTGATGGTCGTGCCAAGGAGCCAGGCGAGGTGTCCACTTGTCAGAAACGGCCCTGCGTGCTTCTGTGCCGGGTGGGGCTGGACTGATGACGTCTTTTGTCCCTTCCAACTCCAAGAGCCTGCAGTTTGGAACTATACTAATGATCCTGGGTGGTGTTCAGTGAATGACTCCAGCTGTATAGTGATTGCCTTCATCGATTATTGAGTGTGTACTTTGTACTGCTGTTCTGCTAGATACTGTGCATGTTCCGAGGTGTGAGTGGTGGTGTTTAAGATCTCTGCGGAGGCCACTGACTCGCAGAGCAAATGGCAGCAGGAAGGGTGAGAGATCCCGTCCCCATCACTTCTCAATCAAAGCCCAGAGGTCAGCATCCCCTTACACCATGGCTCTGTGATTTGCTTCTTCCTGAGTTTCTGGATTGAAATATTTCCAGGGCTTTGATCTATATGAGAGGGGAAGACAAAAGAAACTGTATTAATCCAGGGAGAAGTGCAGAGGGAGTGGGGTCAAGTTCGCAAAGGTGAAAGCTGAGCCCACCCTGTCAGGATACGGTGGAGTCGAGACAGGAATGAGAACTGGGTTGAAAATGAGATAGAAATGAATGGGCTCCTGTAGGAGGAGGTAATGAGGTGAATCAGAAAAATCTGTCACTGAGATCCAAGAGGAGACCAGGAGGTTTAATCTCTCGGTCTTTTTAAAAGATGAGACACGTCAGTTAGAGGACCTGGACTTATGAAGACAGATCTGTTTTGTTGGATCCTAGCACGCGCCTGGAGGTAAAGTGGGGGGCGGGGGGCGGAGGGGCTTGCCATGGCTGCCGTGAAAGGTGGGGACATACCAGCACTTGGGCAAACTGGAATCAGCTCTGGGGAACCGTCTTTCTTTTCTCATGTTTGGCAAGGGGACTCCTGTGAAGCCCTAAGAACCCCTTCCCTGGCCAGTACTCAGCACCCCCTACCCCTACCTCAATTCAGCAGCCTCCTCAGGAAGGGTCCCAGCATCTGTAGGGCCCCTCAGGATGTGTAAGTTAGAGTGGCGGGTTGGGAGTGGAGGTGTTTGCTGCAGGACAGTGAATGTCTGGGAGACAAGAAGGTCCTTCACAAGGATTCTGATTTGCTTATCTATTCAGGGGAGAAAACCCAGAAGTCAGTGTAGAGTCCTTGGCGTCCATGGGATGGAAACCATTGCTTCGTTGGTTTATGTTTGTGTGTTTCCTGGAATAGGCTCCCTCGTCCACAGCCAGGGACACTCTCAGACTCTCAGGCCCAGAATATCCTTTGCAGGCTCATGTCTTGTATGCCTTGTCGCTCTGGAAGGGCCTGAGTGTGTGAATCAAAGGGGCTTGCGTGTGTGTGTGTGTGTGGGGGGGCACTCATGTTCCTCTAACCAGAACTCCTTCTAGCCTGCAGCTTCTTTTGGGACCTTAGTCTAGTCTGAAGCATACTCTTCAGGACTTACTGAAATGCAAATGCCACTTCTGCAGAGATGATGCAGCCATGGGTCACCGTCTGCCCTAAGAAGCAGACCCACAGGCACAGAAAAGGGCCGGCCGCCCAGCACAGACCAGGAGCCTGGAGGGATGGCATCTAGTACCAGGAACTTTTGCTGGGGGTAGGCACAGGTAAAGGGAGAAAAAAAATCCAAACACTAGGGCTAGAGTTAGGAGCCATTTTTGCTGTCTTTACTCCATCCCTGTGAGCTTAGGTCTCTGAGCTGACCCCAAGTCCTGGCTACAGGCTCAAGGTGCTCAGTGCCATCTGAACTGTAGGGTCTGTGACCCCGTGACTGTGACGTGAGGCACCTCAGAACCTCTGTGAGATAGGAGGATGCTGAGTGGGGATTTCATTTTATTCTGAATTGAGAACAGGAAGGCTACTCCTGGGAGTTCTGCTCTTGTCTGCATTCAGATCACCGCGGGATTCTTTGCTTTGAAGAAGGCATGGAAGCCAGGGGTTTCAGTTTGACAAGGGCTCTGCAGGGGATTTGTGTGATGTGTTGTGGGCTGCAGGAAGCTTTTCTCCTGCCCAGAGCATGGATGTGATGGGCCTCGGTGAGGGATGCAGCCAGATGCTGGTTGCTTCTCTGGTTTTCTCTCTCTCTCAGTGGTGGGGTTCAGCTACAAAGCTCTGGTATTTCATGTAAGCCAAATGGGGGCCATAGGCACCTTGCCTGAACTCTGGGTCCTCACTGTCACAGTCTATGTGGCAGCCCTTGGAATTCTACCTGCAAAGGGCAAGGCCAAGGAAGGGGAGGGGCTGGGTTGGAAGCTGAAAGACATAGCGTAGGGGATAGATTCTGTAGGCTCAAAGGAACTGACCTTGAGGCTGGTGCGCTGGGCAGAGTGACCAAGAGTGGGCCTCTGCCTACCGTGGTCCATCGAGGGTGAGAGCCGAGCTGTTGATATGTAACCCAGGTAACTCATATCCAGTCGTTCTCAGATACTCAGGGCCACTGGGGCCTATCTGCATTGGCCGTTTGGTTTTATCTCTACTCTTGGCTGAGATGTTCAAGAGCTCGTTGGGCTTAGAGGACAAAGCAGGCTCGCCTTCACCCGCAGAATTACATCCAAATGCTTCAAGTCTTTGTGGTCCGTTCCCTGCCTGCCTCTCCTGCCTCATCTTTGGACACCACCCCTCATCTGTAGCACCCACTGGTCACACCAAATTCTTTGTGGTTTTCTAGAGTGTGACATTCTCTCATTCCTCCATCTTTGCTTATGCTGTTCCCTCTCCTGGGACACACCCTTCCCTTCCCTTTCCTCACTCCAGAGATGCCTGGCCTTCAAAAGAGCTTGTGCCTTGCCTTTTCCAGAAAGCCTTTCCTCGTGCCCATGGTGTCCCAGCCTGGAGTTAGATGCCAGTATTCGTGCTCCAGAGACCGTGTTCCAGGCAGCACTTGTTGGTTTGTTTAGTTGCTAATCGTCCTTGTCCCCCACCGCCCCACCCCACTAAAATTTAAGCTCCGTAAGAGCAAGGATCTTGCCTGCCTTGTTCACTGCGAAACCCCAGGGTCTAGCATATGAATGTTTGTTGAATGAATGGATGGACGTCAAGGGCAATGATTCGCATTTTGTGCCTTAGTGACCGTTTGTCAGTTCCTCGTCACATGTAGGATGGCGTGGTGGGGGGCGGGGCCGGGACCTCTGTCCAGAGCGCTGCCCTTAGGCTGGGATCTTTGCCGGCTGGGATCTGAGTCCAGCCTCTGGTGTCGTGCCCGGTTCTGTGTAGGGGTCCCAGCCTCGTGCCCGTGCAACTCAGATACAGAGGAGGGAATACCCGTGGGGCGACAGTCCGTGGATTGGTGCTTCCCCCGTCCTCCTGTTGGATGAGCCTGTTTTACATTTCCAGGTGTCCTCAGATGGCCCCTTGGGACTTTCAACCACTGGTCATACTGTGTGACCGAACAGGCTCCCTCTGCTTCTCTGTTCTGCCTCCTTAGGTCACTTTCTGAAATACACTCTGCACATGTCAGCGTTGGTCTCAGGCTCTGCTTTTGGAGAAACTCAGGTGACGGTGACCAGGCTCCACTTTTAGAGCCTAAAAGTGGAAGACTCTGGACTTCCTCCTCCGAACCGGTTAACCTCCATGTCCTGTTGCCTCGGCTGAAAAATGGGGCTTGTAAGGCTACACAAGGTTGTAACGTTTGATAATCTGAAATGTGTGAGAGTGTCTGTTTCAGTTCCTGCGTCTTTCAAGCACTCACTAAAGGTGTCTGTCTTTCCCTCCTGCATGCTTTTGTGGAAAGGCAGGTTTAGCAGTGTGCTTTGCCTCCAAGCCCACGAGGCCTTGTGAAGAAATGTCACTGCCCATCATCTCCACTCTGGTGGGAAGGCCCGAGCAGAGGAGCAAAGGGTGACTAGGCCAGATGACTCAGGCGTTTGCTAACTAGATCATTCTTCTTTGGAGCATTCTGTAAACATTGGTCAATGGAGTCTTGCGACAGCCTGACAGGTGGGAGGCGGGAGGCGGTGAGGGCGTGGAGGTGGGGGAGGCTGGAGGTGCTGCTCATGTGGACCAGGGCGGCGTCTCTGGATGAGCCTGGCACAACTGTGAGGCCACATGGACGAGGCCTCTGCACGGGGCTGGGGGAGCAGTGACTTCGCAGGTGCTCTTTCTGTCCACCACTCGCTTTCCTACGAACCCCACGTCCTCTCCCAGATGGCATCCTTTTGCTGCACAGAAGAATCCCAGAGTTTTTCGTGTTCCTTCCCCCTCCCCTCATGCTTCCCCTCCAAAACAGCTGAAGTCCCAAAGCCGTGAAAACGCATTTCTGGCTCTAGCACAGGTGAAGGGAGAGGGATTTGGGGCAGGAGATCTGCCTGGCTTCCCCTCAGCTTCGTGGTGTGCCTCCTGAGCCTACAGGTAAGGCAGGTTCTGGGCACATCAAGCCCATCGGCCGCTGGGAAGCGCTGAGAAGTGACTCAGGAGGGCTGGGTCAGCTTCCTTGGCATTAAGTCATTACCTCTTTGAGCCGGGCGCCTCTGCTTCCCACCCTCCCAGGCAGTCTTCCGCTCCCAGCAGCCCTGCTCTCTGTGGTTTTCCAGAGCGACTACGGTTTTACAGAGAGACTGTCTTTCTCTTTTCTCTCTGTCTCCGGACCCCAAGGGACCAGCAGAGAGGGGAGGTTGGGGCCAGGGCGAATGTCTGAACACCACCCCTTCCCTAGAGGCAGCCCCTTCTCCCAAAGCCACGCCCCTCCGCTTCCCAAGGGACTAGATTCCTGTCTCCCCCGGAAATCTGGCAGACATCTGGCCCTGTCTGGGCCTTCTGAAGGAGCCCAGGGGATGGAGGGGGGTGGGGTGGGGAGCGGGAAGGTTGCCAGCAGAAGACAGCAGTGGCTGGGCTGCCCCGTCCTGCCTCCTCCCTGTCCCCGCCTAGTGCCTCTCCCCAGCAGTCCACAAGGCCCCGCTCCCACCGGGCTGGCAGGCTCCCTGCTCTGAGCGCCTTACTGTGGCCTGTGTGAGGTCTCTGTGCTTTGCAGTCAGTCAGGCACGCTTGGAGACCTGTGGCTCAGCTCACTGCTCCACCCCTCACCCCTGCTGAGGCACCAGCCTAAAGCTCAGAACTTTCTCTAGAGGGAAGCTGCTCAGAGTGGAGGGGAGAGGGAGAGCAGAAACAGTGGGAGGATCATCAACCAAGTTGCCAGGGCCTTCCTTTCATCTCTGGGCTCTCAATTCCCAAACTGCTGTAGTCATCCAGAAATGAGCATCTGAATAGTCACACGTGCGCACACCACTTGAACATGCCACATTTCAGTGCAGGTGACTGGTCCTCAAACTCGCCTGAGCCCCAACCCTCCTCTCCACACTCTGATCATCCCCAGACTTCAGCCCCTTGTAGTCGACCACAGATTGCGTGAGTCATGTCCTTTATCACAGCAGTTAGTTCTCAAGTGTGGTTCTTGGATCAACTGCATCAGCATCATTTGGGAATTTGAAATGCAGTGTCACAGGCTCACCCAGACCTACTGAATCAGAAACTTTGGGGCTTAGTAATCTGTGCTTACCAAGCCCTCCCCCGGCCCCAGGCTATTCTGATGTTCTCTGAAGTCTGAGAACCACTGCCTATCACAATATGTGCAAGAATATTTGCAGGGAAACCCTTGTCCAGAGCAGGGAGGCCCGGGCAGGAGCTCTGACTGACTATTCTAAGCAGCGGGGCTTCCTGGTAAACCAAGGAACCTACAGCTTGCAAAAGGTGCTGGAGGCCCCCAACCTGCGGGTACCACCCCCAGAGGCATCCAGGAACCCGAGCGGGCACTTCTCGCTGACTGTTCTCCCATGAGGCGTGGGACTCAACAGAGGAGCAGACGTGCTCTTCCCTGAGGGCATGGAGACGTTGGGAGAGAGGGGCCAGGCACTGAGAAAGGGAAGGGTGATGGCTTCTCCTCCGGAAGAGGGTCATGGAACCAGTGACTAGTGTGAGGAAGCCCAGTAGCTCAGGTATAAACTGCCATGGTGCTTCCGGCTGTGTGTCCAGTCTTCTTCCCGCAAGGGACACGAGCAGTGACAGTGCCGTTCGGGTAGTGGAGTCTTTCTAGGTGACGGTGCCTCATTTCTGGGGGCACGGCGTGCAGCAGAAGGGGCACTGGGGGCAGAGTCAGCAGACGGGAACTCTTCTGCCCACTTCTGATGCATTTTTGTTGTGACTTAGGTCAACTCTTTCTGGTGGCAGTTTCCCAGTCTGTGTGCAGCGAGAGCAATATCAACTCCATCTACTTGAAATCAGTGCTTGGAGGGCAGGACAAGAGCCTTGTAAACATATCTGAGAAAGTTTAGAAGATTTGGTATCTAACCCTACAATACTGGATTAAAAAACCAACAGCTCTGTTTGTGTGATCTGAACTGGAAGTGCAAGCAGAACCAAGGGCAGGTTGGTGGTTTGTCAGAAAGAACAACGGAGTCGAAGCCAGGAAGCTTGGCCTGCAGTTTCAGATTTGCTGTTAACCAGCAGCGTGGCCATGGGTCAGCCACTTTCTCTCCCCGGGCCTCAGTCTCCTCATCTTTAAAATGGGGACATTATGTTCGGCTTATCTAATGTCATGCCAAGATGTAGCAGTCCCAGGGTGCCTGACTTGGATGAGTGGGCGCTGTGAGTGCACGGTCTTGGTTCCCGGGTAGGCTCCACAACTGGGCTGGCCTCTGCCACATGCGGGGAGAGGAACCAAAGAGAAGGGATGGGGCACGTCAGGATAGCGTTGCTCGACCCAGGGTTTGGGGTCCAGGGCATGGAGGATGTGGACAGAAGGCAGGGCTGGCAGGCTTTCTGGAAGGGGGGGCGTGTCATTCTCAGACAATTTGCTGAAAGTCTGAGTGTTTTTAATCACCCATGAAGCTCCTGTCGGCAGCTCAGAGAGAAGGGAGTTCCCAAAAGAGAAGCAAGTAGGCTGCCTTTGTAAATTCCTTCTGTCCTCTTTCCTGTTGGCTTCATGACAGTGGGTAGGATGTCATGTTGTAAAGCTGAAGGTGTAGAGACCAGAGGGGCTGGGACTCGGGGGTCGTGGAGGGCGGGGTTTAACATCTCAGCTCCACATGTATTCTTCATCCTTAGCCGGCCTTGAGTGGGCCACTCAGAAGGCACGGAGCAGGTCCCTGACTTCAGGAAGGAAAAAAGAGCCCCCCGCATCCCCTCATCAGGACCAGCCCCTCCTGTACCCCAAACATCATCTCTGCTTCTCTTGGCTCCAGATGCTCTGTGCCTCCACCCCGGTCAAGGGTGTGTGTCCTGATCCTCATTCCCATCCTTCCTCCACCTCTTAGGGAGCCACTCCCAGCTTTGGGGAACAGCTTAAGTGGCAGAACCAGTGTCACAGCACCCTGGGACACTCTGAGGCTATAGCTTCTACTCCTGGGAACAGCCCGAGGCTATTTCTACTACCTTAGTCAGCATAGGACAAGCAGGGAAAGGCCTGGGAAAGGCTAGTGGTGTGAGCTTCTGTGGCAATCGCTCCTCCATAAACACGGTAATAGCAGGTCTGGATCACGGTTGTCACCCCTGATAATTATCGGCTGCAGCACGCTCCCCCCCAGGTGGGCCACACTGAGCTGGCTCATCACAGCACGGGGCGCTGTGGAGCGAGCTCTGGATTCCCCAGATCTCTTCCCACGGTTGCTAGGCAACTGGGAATTTGTGCTGGAAGTGGGGTTCTCATTTAGGAAAATCTCCCCAGGTCTCCCAAATCTCTGAAACCTAAATTGATTGTTCTGTAAATAGAGACCTGAGATGACTGACAGCTCACTTGGGAGGGTCAGAGGTCGGTGCAAATGCAAAGATAGGCTGGGCTGGTCACCAAAAAAGGGGCCAGGGAAGTCCAGGGGACCGAGGGTCTGGGAACAACCCTTTTGCTGAAACACTGTAACTGCTGTTTATTTAGGGCACGTGGCTGAGTTAGCGTGTGTTACGGCCGTAGGTGGTTGGGTGAGAAGCAGCCTGGGGTGTCTGCCTTGTCCTGGCCAGAGAGGTTGCAGAGGCAACCCAGCAGAAGAGAAGACGCAGAGGGGAGGCAGGTGGGTGATTGTGAGTTGCTGCTTCTCAGCGGCAAGCACCGTGGTGCTCCATAGATCAGTGTTCGAGACCATGCAGGAGGACAAAGCTTTGGAGCTGCTTCTGTGTCTTGTCAAAAGTGATGTCCTTTAGGGAGCTGCTGAACGGAACTTCATCATCTTTTAAAGAACCTGATGCATTGTCTCGGGAATGACTTGGGAATCTGTTCCCAAGACCCTAAGTGTCACAGGCTGGAGCAGGTGCAGAGTTGGGGAGGAGGAGGAGGCAGCAGGGACTGTTGGCTCTGGGCTCCGTTAACCTTGACCCGTCGTGACTGACACTTTTCTGTTGAGTTTTGAGTCTGATTCTGCTTCCCTGGTAGAATACCCTGGCTCAGAAGCATAAACCAAGCACAATTAGAATTCAGTAAACCTTCCTCGACTGTGTACTTGACCATGTACTTTGAGTGGCTCTAGGTGCCTGTAGGAAATGGGGACCCGAGGGACTCAGTTCCCTCAAAGAGTTCACAGCCTGGCCAGGGAGGTGTCGCATGCACTAGGCAACCAGAGGTCCTTCTGCTTGCTGGGAAGGAGCCTCCCACAGCCCAGAGGTTGCAGCTTTGCCCTAAGATGCAGGTAACACAAACCTGTTTATCCTCCCAGAGCAAGACTTGCCTCAGGACCTGCATGTCAGAAACAGGCTCTGAGCTGGCCTGAGCCAGGCTGGGGAGCACCTCCTAGTCTCTGGAATCCCTTTGGGCAGGGAGGCTGTGGGGGAGCGGGAAGAGGCAAGGCACATCCCCGGCGTGGGAGCTGAGGAGGTGGACGCAAAGAGCTCCCTTCTCAGTGGCCGGCCTCCCCGCAGCTGTGACCACAGCGCTCTCCACCTAGCCAGAATTTCCCTGAGGGCGCCGTGATGAAAAGGACAAGCTGCCCACACATTCATGGTTATGGCATTTAAACAACAACACCTCGAAGATCAGGATCACCTATAGGTTCAACAAACATCCACGGAGTTCCCACCATGTGCCAGCTCTGGGGCTTGGTGCTTTCCCACAGCTGTCTTATTCTCCCAATAATTCTGAGAAGCAGGTATCAGCCCCATGGTACAGGTGGGAAAGCGGCCTTGGAGGACTGCGCGTGCGCGGCAACTGCTCCCAGACTCAGGACTGACCTTGGTGCTGCTTGCAGTTTCTGTGGGCGCCACGGAGCTGTGCTCCTCTCATTTTCTCTGTAACCAGGTTCACTATTGTTGGCTCCTTCTCAGTTCCCTCAGTAGGTGGCCATTGGTCTAGCTGCCCGAAAGGAGGAAGTTGGACGCCTGCCTTTCCCTCATCCCTACGTTCTATATTTGTTTTTCTTATTGAGTCCATTTCCTCTTTCCATTCCGGGCCACTGTTCTAACCCAGGCTCTCATTATTTATCAGCCTGGTCAACACGGTGGCCTCTGCCTGGAACCCTCCCCACCTTCCTCCTCCCAGCCTTCTGCTGGAGAGCGCCTCTCCGTGACCTCCAGGTTAAAGGAAAACCCATTATTCTGAGTAAAGGGCCCTTTCGGACTGGACCTAGGTTGTTTGTGGTGCCGTGTTGCCTCTTAGGTCTTCACACACATTCCTGTCCCCCAGGCCCCGGTTGTGTTCCCCCAGTGTACCCCACCATCCCCCTCCACGGGTTTCCTCAGGGTGCCTTTGCCTCAGCCTGCTCCCCTCACTGCCCCAGCTCCTGCGTGTCATCCACCCGAACCCAGGCTTCCCCCTTTGTCCCTCTGTGTTAGCATTTCCAAATGCCCTGGGTGAGGGCAGTGGCCACTGTCCCCAAAGTGGAGCATGGATCTCTGCTGACTGTACTGGAATTCTCTGGTGCTTAACAACTCTAGTGATTCTCTGACTAAGTAACAAAAATAGAGTTTTCAGTGAGGACATACTGCGACGTACCAGCTACAACAGGAAGTTATATGAAGTTACGTGGCTCTATCGTATAGCTCATCATTTAAGGAACAGTTAGCATTTGTTGAAGTATACTGTGGACTGTGCCAGGTCTTCGCATGCATCATGCCGTCTGAGCAATAACTCTGGGATCGTGGCACAGAGATGGCCGCTCAGTGGCACAACCACAGTCGCTCCGCAGTTACCTGCCACACCTGGAGTTCAAACCCAGGCACATTCTCTGCCCTTTCCACTGCCTCCTGAGGCCTCTCCCCATTGGAGGCCAGGTTTCCAGTCTGGGGATTATTGTTTGGCCATTCGCAGGCTGTACTAAGAGAGGAGATAAGGGGTAGGGGACCAGGGACAAGAGGATCAGTTATACCCAGGGTGCCACAACTCAGCTTCCTCATTTTTCTGGTGCATTTCCATCACACCTCACTATGTCCCTCCTGAAGCTCAATTCCTACAGGACAGTCACAGGCTGAGATCACTTTGACTCACTATGCCAGCATCAGGCACATAGGGCTCAGGCCTGGTGGCCCATGGAGAGCGCGGAGAGGAGCAGAAACAGCGGGCCCTGGGGGAGGGGGGAGGGGCCCTCCCCATCCACCTCGTTTCTGCTCCAGCAGCGTGCCCGCTGCCAGCTGGCACTCAGGATGCTGCATGAATGAAGGAATGCTGGAGCGAGTCTCAGAACTCCACGTCTATCAGACAGACGGCGAAGGGCGTTTCTACATAAACCATCCCAAGCGCTCCCTCCTCTCTGCCCTTCTCTGCGTCTCCCCTCCTCCCCTCTTTTCTAGGCTCATGACCTGGCCTGGATGATTAGCATATTACTTTACTTTTGCTAGGCTTCAGGGTCTCCTCTAGAATGATTCAGTCAACACATTCGTTCACCAAGCATTGATTGGGCTCCTTCCCTGAGCTCAGCAATTGTGAGGCTCTGCAGGAGGAAAAGGATGATGGTATATGCCTGGGCTTCCTGGAGCGTACGCCCGGGCGGGGAGCCAGACAGGTCAACCAGTATTTACATGGAGTTTGACTGGAGGTGAGAGCCATGAGGGGCATCCAAGGAGACCTGGGTGAATGGGGTTTATGGAGGGCTTCTTGGAGGAGGTGACATCTAAACTGAGCTGGGAGCATTTGTGTGACTGAGCATGAAAGCCGCCTTCAATTTTGTGCCTTAAGCATCTACTTTGCTTCCCTTTAGTCCCAGCCCTGGCCCTGAGGATGGGCAGGAACTGGTGGGAAGAGGGGATAGTGATGGTGAATAGCTGGGAACCACCTCCCAGGTAAGGGGAGCATGCAGCCTGGGCAGGCCCCACACGTCCTTCATTCTCACCTCTCTGAACAAGGCCAGGTGTGTGGGGGCAGCTGCTGCTGCTCGTATTTCATCAGTCAAGCCCAAGAGCCAGATCGCTGTCCCACTCTACTCCCCAGGTTACTAATACTCTTGTTAGGGAGAGGAGCTAGTTCGGGGTGACGTGGAGTCGAGTGTCGTGGGTTCTGATATCTGTCATGATACTTCTCAGCCTTACCACCAGAGCAGTGAACTCGCCAAAACTTACCTGTGCACTTCATACACAGGTGCTATGAGGCAGGTACTATTACTGTCAGCCCAATTTTACAGATGGGGAAACTGAGGCATGGATTGGTTGAGTAACATGTTCAAGGTCATAGAGGCAGAACCTGGACTCGAACTCAGGCAGTCTGGTGCCAGAACCCTGTGCCTACCCGCTCCACTACCCTTCCTGGTGATACCTCTGAACAGCCAAGGAGAGGGGACGGACGCCCCTTGGGCTGTTCATAAAGATGGCACAACAGGTGCAAAATTTCTGAAGGACTCCCGTTTATCTTAAAGATTCACATACACGTTGCACCTTTTACAAAATAGAATTCCTATATGTTTAATCAAAACAATGCCCCCACCAAATAATCAAGTAAAATCGATGCTCCAGAGAGATGTGCCCCATTTATCTCAAGGCACCGAGTGTCCCCAGGAGGGTGGTGGCAGGAGAGGAACAACTAAGCACAGGTCTGAGAGCAGCAAGAGCTCAGCCAGCTGGAGGAGCCAGACGAGGAGGGGCTTGAGCGTTTCAGGGTGCCGCACTGCTTTCCTCCCTTCACTGCTCGCCCGGTCTGTGCCAGCGACTGGCTGAAGTCACAGAGCGAGCCAGGACTTCCCCACGTGACTTCACTGGGCTGCTCATCTGGAAACCAGCCACTCCCACTTTGATGTCGCCTTGTTTGCCACTGCTCTTCCTCCTCAGCCTCCTCCTTCCTCCTCCTCCTCCTCCCCGAAAGGTCATGTGAGCCCACACGCAGCCGGGCAGGCTCTGGGAGCCTCTCCCATTTTAACTGTCAACACTTAGTTCTCTCCATCCCCCTAGTTCCTCTATCTGCTGGAAGTTTTCATGTTGGCTCATGTCGAGCCACTGCAGAAAGCCCCTTGAGTGACCGTAGAAAGATCACAGCGAGCAGCACAAAGCCAGCATTGCTAGTCTCTGTTCTTTACGTCCCAGTTTCTCAGTGGTCTCCCCCCTCGGCGGGACACTTGGCTGGCTCCTCGATGTTCCCGGCCTGCTGTGCTTTCTCTCCTGGCCATTCCGTACCGCAGGGGACTCCGTCCCAGCTTCCCTCCCCTCTGGTGGCCTGCCAGCCAGGTCTCCTTAGCATTCACTCGCTCACTCACTCACTCATTCATTCACCCATTCATTCATTCACTCATTCGTTCCTTCGCCCAGTGGGTAAGTATTGAACACTGGCTGCTGATCAGGTGCTGCTTCCGGCGACAGGGATGTGGCAGGGAACGTGGCCGAGCTGCAGAGCGGCTTGCATTGTGGGGAGGGATAGGGCAGTAGAGACAGACACAAATAAAGAACCAAAACAACCAAAAAAACCCCGAGGAGTAAATAAATAATATATTTGCACACGGTTGTGAGTACTACGAAGGAAATAAAATAGGATGACACACAGAACGACAAGAGGAGAGGACGAACATTCAGTGTGAAGCCCCCAGGCCAGGAAAGAGCTTGAGGAGTGGGAAGAAGGCAGTGTGGCCACATGGAGTGGCTGCTGGGGATGCGAGGGAGAGCAAGGCAAGGGACCGTGTCACCTAGGGCCTGAGGCTCCATGGTGAGGTACTGGATTTTACGTTATACGTAGCTGGAGCACAAGAAGGTCACTTCTCGAAAAGGACAGCCTTGTCTGCTGTGGAAAATGGACTTCAGGGACCAAGAAGGGGTCACGGAGACCGACTAGGGGGTGGCACAGTGACTCAGGTGAGCTGAGTGGGGAGAGAAATAGATTCAAGATAGATCACAGAGAGGTAGCCGCCGTGGAGTAGAAAATGCTCTAATCCAGGACCGAAAGTTCTAGGAGTGAATCCTGAGTCCCCCTACCCACCCGCTGTGGCATTGGGTGACTGGCCCCCCTTCCCAGTTCGCTCCTCCTGAAAATGAGGGTAAGGCCGCTGCCTGCCTCCCGTTTCTCAGGTGGGGAGGTGGGGCCGTGACTGCCGCAGGCGGGCAGGGCTCCTGCGGAAAGGGGCCTCGTCATGCGGCTCGTGGTGAGTGCTGGGTTGAGCGTACCCCATGGTTGTGGTCCCATATTCCCGGGGTTTCCTAGAACCCACTTCTCCTCAGCTAAAGGGTGAAAGGGACAGCTTCTCCCCCGGGCTGCTGGCAGTAGAGAAAGCTAACTTGGTGAACGGTGTGCTTAGGGATCATCATGGCCTTTTGAAGTGGGGAGCTGTGTTTGGGGCAGAGGCTGGAAGGTGCCCTGGGCTGCTAGGAGACGGTGGTCTGAGGGGCCGATGGTGGCTGGACAAAGCAAGTGTGCTTGGGCCTTGTGGGCGAGCCTGTCACTGTCCAGAGGGCCGGCTGGTAAAGGCTGCTCTGGACACATGCGCTTTGCTGGATGAGGGAAAGGAAGCCGGGGAATGCTTTGCTGGACGCACAGGTTTCAGGAACCCTCAGCAAGGCTGGGTTCTGACCTTTCGTGGGTGGAGTAGGTCAGTTTCGAGCTCTTTCCATGAAGCACTGAGCAGAGGACCCACCCTGGAAATCACCTGTCCAGGCTGGCTTGTTGTAGGTCCGTCCTGCAGCCCTGTGAGAGCCAGCGGGCCCTGGGGCAGCGTGCGTGGACTTGCATGAAGGCACGAATCAAAGGTCAGTGTCACACGAGCAGTATTCATCGGCTACACCCCTCTCCCTCTAGCTCTCTGAAGTCTGGACTCTGGAACCTCAAAGGGAAGTGAAGGTGAGCTCACACCAGCTGTGCACCTACGGTGTGCCCAGTGGCGTGCGAGTACCGTCGGTACTCGTGACGTGCTGCGGAAGTAAACGTCACCTCTGTGTTTTTTTAGACTAGGAAACTGAGGCTCTGAGAGATAGTTTATTTTCCCTAAGTCACATGATCGGCAATGGGCAGCCAGGCCGCCCACCCCACAGCTCCAGCTGTCTGGGGGAGGCTGGGCGTACACCAGAACCTCCAGAGTAGGGGTCTTGGGGTCTTGGTTGTTAAAATAGCCCCTCGGACACTTGCAATGCCAGCCAGGATTGATTGGAGGCTTCCCGAAGGCCTTGGTGGGGCATTTGGAGCGGAGAGAGAGAATACGCACCCACCTTTGCAACCTCACCTTAGCGAGACTTACAGAATCCTGACTGGCAGAGAAGCTTTGATCTGTGTTAACTGGCTTTCTGGCTATGGTGGTTGGGGTGAGTTACTGAGCTCTGAGCCTCAGGTTCCTTGTCTGTAAAGTGGACATTCAGACACTCACCCTGCAGGAGTAGTGACGTGTGAGGGGTGTTACAGTAATGACTTCGCCTAACACTTGGCACCACTGAGTAAATGGCAGCAACGAACACTATACGCTGTGTCATCCAACTTTCTTTTTATAGGGGGAGTTGGAGGACAGTTAGTTCCTGTGTGGCTCTGTCACCCATTGCTGGGGACCCTCCTTGGCACAGCCTGTCCCATAGAAAGAGCAGACCTGCCAGCCACTTTTCCTCCCTCCTGGGAAAGCCTAGTGTCCCCACAGGCCATCAGGCCTCAGCTCCTTGTGCCTGAGGCTCAAATGTGTAGTGACACTCTGCTTTTCAGCTGGTGAGCATGCCTTCCTCCCCCGGCTGGCCAGGGGCAGGCTGAGCTGGGGGGAGCTGGCAGGAGGAGCTGGCCCCGTGCCCTACTCCTCTGCCAGCTGGGCGGCTGGGCTGGGCAGCAGCTTGGACTAGCTCGAAGGCCCAGCAGGGGCCTCTGTGGGGCTGTAGCCTCCCTGAGCCCCTCAGCTAGCACCAGGCCATCTGGTGCCTCTGTCCCCTTTTGTATGCCTGCGGGGAGAGAGGGGTGGGGACAGATTTCTCTCGCTAGCTTCATTTCTAACTGAGGAGAAGGAGGAGCTTATGACATAGTGGCACAGGGCCTGGGGATGAGGTGGAGGGCACTCCAGGCTCAGGACTCCGGGGACGAGGGGACCGAGCAAGACTGAGCCATGAAATGGACCGGGGGGAAGGAATAGGTGCTCTAGGTCACTCATTCGGAAAGATAAAGGGAAAGAGAGCAGAAAGAGAAAACTGTGCTGAGAGGAAAATTGAGTAGTGCTGAAGAAGGAATAAAAGTATATAGAAAAAAACAGACAAAGTCCAAGCGTAGGAAAAGGCACATGAAATATCTTCAAGCCCAGCGTGAGAAGCTGTTGCTGTATTTCTGTTCTAGGAAAGAGGAAGTGAGAGCGAGTGAGCTGAAGCAGAAGGGTGGGGCGGCCGAGAGAGCAGGCTGGGCTCCAGCCCGGGGCTGCCCAGCAGCTGTGAAGTTGGGTCCTGGGCAGAGCTGCCACCAACCTCAGACTTCTGGAAAGGAATGTAGTGGTTGGTCTCTCATGTTGACAAACATGCCCTTTGATGTGGTTCCCTTGGGGGAGTAAAAGTGTACTTTCCTGAAGCCATTAGAAAAGTGACTTTAAAGAATTTCTTACGTAGGAGTTGACAGTGTCTTTGAGGGAGCTGTCCCCTGTCAGGTGGTGGAATACCCCTCCTCCTCCATGCAGGCCCCCAGGCAGCACATTAGGAATAAAGCAGACACAGAAATAACGATGAGCGTGCTGCTCCGTGTTTCTCTGGTCTTGCTTTGGGCTCATGCTGTGCATTTGGTGAAGTCACGATGAGGGATACAGAGCATGGTCTGTTTGCTCCGCTGGGAATAAAACAGACCGGCCTTGGGTTGGACGCATCGCTCCCCCTGGCCCTTCAGCTGTCAGACTCGTTCCCGGAGCCTCTTGGGTGAAACTGCCTGCCTTCCTCCTGGGGTTCTTCCCGGCTATGCCCCCCACGCCCCGACCCCAGACGTTGCCTCTATTGGTCTCCTGGAAATCTGCCCTGTCATCTGCGTGAGGCCTTATCAGAGTCTGTCCTCAGTCCCATCTGCAAGGTGGGACTAATCACTGTTCCATTCCCTTCCTTGAAGCAGGAAACCTTCCCCGAGCGAGTTCATAGCTGAGACACTGGCAGACACGCCGCTAAGTGGTTGATTTAGTGCAAATAGGTCCACTTAGCAGCAACCAACATGGGATTTTTTTTCTCACCCCATTAAAGTCACTGGAAGATCAGAGGTTGGTGGCTCTAGGCAGCACTTTGCAGAGTGTAGCTCAGAAAACCCCTGGGGAAGAGGTCACCTGGCATAGAGGAGGGGCAGCTGAGAAGGAGCAGGCTGAAGGAGATGGCCGTCCACATGTGTCTGCAGGTAGTTCACAGCTGGCTCAGCTGAGCCGTCCGAAGGAGGAACAGACTTTGTATCAGCTGCTATTTAGTGAGCGTTTGTGATGTGCTGTCACAATCAGTCCTCTTATCAACCCCGAAGGTGAGGAAGCTGTGCACCCAGGAGGGTAGGGACCCTCCTACCATCGCTCACCTGGGGAGGCGCAGAGCCCTGGACAGCAGAGGCTGGGCGCAGGGGGTACAGCAGAGGCGGGGCGCTTGCCCCTCACTGCACTGCCTGATGGGACGGCAGGGGAAGGCGGGCTCAGGAGCTGCTTGGTGGAGAAGTTTTAGAAATGGCTCCGAAGAATGAGCAGGACTCTGGCAGTGGGTGGGTGGGGGTGTTGCCTGTAAATGGGAGCACAGTGGACATGGGTGCGCAGGGCCCAGTGGGGATCCGGCCAGAGCGCGGAGGATGGAGGTCCAGGGAGGCAAGTTGGAGATAGTTTGTGGGGGCTTCATGCCACCATGGGGTGCTGTGTGTTCCTCATCAGGGGGCGGGGTCTGATGCACGTTTTGATGAGGGAATGCCATGGTCAGGGCTGTCCTGGAGGTGGCCTGTGGGGCGGGGAGGTGGAAGGAGAAGAGAATGCAGTGGGGGCCATGGCGGACGGTCCCCGCTCTGAGCCGTGGGAGGGCAGGCCCGGAGCGGGGTGTGGGCCTGCTGAGGCCACTGCCTCTGGTGACGTCGGGTTGGGGGAAGGGGGATGAGTGGGCCAGATGGTTAGAGGCCTGAAATGTGGGCTGGGAGGATGGTGAGATTATTTATAGAAACGGGAAGTCACATTCAGGAGGTGCTTCTGGTGGGGGGATGGGAAGATTTGATTTTAAACCTGGTAAGGTCAGCTGTTCTCTGGACTTGCAGGTGGCCATATGGAATCAGCCCTAAACTCTCATCTTGAATGGTCTTCGTTCTCCCCCGAGGCCTGGCGCTCACGCATTAGAACTCGTGGCACTACAGGTCGTGCTTCCCAGTGACCCCCGAGCCTTGGATGCCGGCTTCCTGCTGCCGCCTTTGCTCCCGTGCCAGAGGGGAAGGAGCTGCCATCCTGGCCGGTGACGGCTCCTGTTTTCCCATTTCAGCAGTTTTCAGTCCTCTGAAGTGCTCCACCCGCACGGGAAAAATCCTGAACACACATGTTGCATTTAGGTTGACCCCAATTCTTCCTGAGAAGGCCAAGCTCTGGGAAGAGGCAAATTGTCATACAAACAAGATCCATTCATTCATTTTTAAAGAATCCAATCAGTATCTACTCTTGTGTCTACTGTGGGTCAGAGAAAGGCGAAGCTCCAGTCCCCTGCTTCCTCCTGCAGGAGCCACGAGTTGGGGGTACAGACGCCAGGACAGTGTAGGAGGGGCCTGCGCAGTCCAGGTTCCGGGGAATCGGTGCCTCGAAGAGGAAGCAGGTTTCGGCCGAGGCTGCATGTCCGGGACCGGCATGGAGGGCCGGAGCAGCTGCTCTGGTTTCATGGGCCCGGAGCACGGCCCCGGTACTGGCCTTTTCCAACCAGTAGGATGGTTTTAACTTGCGGTCGGGGCCGAGGCCCAACGGCCCACCTCTGGTTGGTCTGAGGGTCAGCCGGGGATGGTGCCGCCGCCTCTGCCCCGCTGCACAAAGCCTCCTCCAGTGGCCACCGCCGTCCTCGCTCCTGGGGGAGGGGGAGGAAATGGTCCTTTTTCCTCTACTCGCTTTAGGTACATTGCCTGGGGCCTTGCAAATCACACAAAGCACAGATTAACAGGAGAAAAACCCATGGACATTTATTACACACCTAGCACACTCACGTGGGAGCTCTCAGCGAGGAGTAACTCAGAGGGGTGGTTAGAAACTGGGGCTCCCTAGCATTGTAACAAAAGGACTATACGTTGATAGGAAAGCGATGAGGAGACAGAGAAAGGGGTGCGGCTTTCTCAGGACGGCAAACTGGGCAGGTGAACGTGCGGGGCAAAGGAATGGAAGGTCAGGCCAGTCGGTAGAGTTTATCATGTAGGTTTCTCTGCTGCCTTCTCTGGGCCCAGAAGGGTCTGGAGTCCTCCAGGTGATTAACTTCTGACCTTCCTGGGGGAGAGGGGAGGCGGGGGACCTCTGTACAAATTTATGTCCTGCTGCTTTTAGACAAATAGGGGAGGGCAGGGGGCTTTCTTTTTATTTTCTTCTCAATTGCCTTCAGCTCAGGGTAACCCTTATGTCAGGGTGGTGCATGCTGGGGTGGTGTATTTCACTAGCCTTCACTCCCCAGGCCTGAGGTCCCCCGCACGGAGCAGGTGCCAGAGAGGACGGGGATGAATCTACTGAGTGTAGCCGAGGCGAAGGTGGCAGCCGTGGCCACAGTGCAGATGGACGTGCAGTTTTGGCTGCCCTCCTGGTTTTGGATGAGGAAACTGATTCCCCAGAAGATGAGAGACTTGTCAAAGGTCACCACAGATGACGGAGCTGGCATTCCAGTCTGTGGCAGGAATACTGCCTGAAGTGTTTTTCTGGCTTTGTGTTGACAACACTGGACTCTCCGGGCGAAGAGCTGGGGAGGCTGCCGTGTTTTCCTCACCTCTCCTCTGTCTGCCACCCCAAGTGTCCTTGTGCTCCCAGCCATTTCCTGCCATTTGCCTGATTTTATCATTTGTGATTTATCTTTGGTTTTCACCACTGACCTCTCCGAGGGCCTGCTGACGATTTCAGAGACTCTCAGGAAGGCTCGTGATTCATTTGTCATCCTGGCTAGGAGCCAGTTTCTTCAGCGCCTGGGTCTCCTGGCCTGGGAGCCTGGGGGCGGCCGGGATCAGGGTTGCTGGTGGCCTGTTCCCGCCCGCATTTCCCTGCCCGCATGTCCCTGACCTCTGAGTGTGTTTGGCCCGGCCTGTGGCTGCGGGTGAGCGAGATAGGCCCGGGCAAGCCGGGTGGGGCAGGCTGGCCGGAGTGCAGGTATGCGCCTGGGGACCGCGGAGATCCTGGGTGCCACAGCTGGACTCTGCCCACGGCGGGACGTGGCCTGGAAAGAGCCCAGGCTGTGTGTGCTGGAGTCTCGCTAATGGTGGGGACACTTACTCGGCACTCCCAAATGCCGGGCATTGCGCTTCGGTCCTTCTTAGGTATTAGATCATTTCATCCGCAGAACATTACTTGGAGGTGAGACTTATTCCCGCCGTCGGAGTTCACAGTTTCCAGGCGAGGAAACTGAGGCTTGTGCCTCCAGTCGGCAGTGAAGCCCCATCTTTCTGAGCTCCTGAGCACTGTGCTCTCTGGACTTTTTCTGGAGAAATGTCCAGAAACACTGGGTGGGGTGTCTCAGAGTGGGGGTGGGGGGAGCCTAGAGCAGGTGTGACTCAGACCAGCCAAATACCGGTCCTGATTGTCCCTATGTCTGGGACTGGTGGGGTCTGGGACATCTTGGGTTACAGTTATAGGTCTTTAGAAACAAAACTGTTTTCACTCTTGACTCTAAAATACTGTAATTTCTTCAGCCTTGGCTCATTAGAAGGTATGGTTCTCTTTAAAAGATTCTTTTAAAAACGTTTCCTGCTATGACTTCTCCGAGCCATTCTACTACGAATTGGCATAGAAACGAACAGCTTAAAGCCTTCTGGGCAAAACTGCAGAAGGAAATAAATCCTGGAGTGTCATAGTTGGCCACAAGCTGCATATGAGTAAGCAGCAGAGACACCGATTTGCAGGGAAAAGCTGATCTTCGGCAGTGTGATGTGTGAAAGGGGATCAGGGCCCCGCTGCGGCCGGGGTGGGGGTGGGGGTGGGGGTCAGAGTCAGACAGCAGACTTCCTTGGGAGTTGGGCTGGCGGCTTTATTTATAGGTCACTTATTAGGGACCCGGAACCCATTCCTTGGCAGCATGATGGTTACAAATTCTGAAGCCAGCCTAGAAATGCCCACCTATAGCTCAAGACCTCGGATTTCTGAGGAAACACTAGGAGAAAGCAGCTTAGCTGTGATGTGCAGTTAATTTTCACCATTCCTTTGTTGTGACCGGGAAATGTCCCATTGGTGCTTTATGAGGGGAGCGATGATGTCATGGCCAGAAGCACAGCTTCTTCCAATTTTCAGGTTGTTAGGATTTGGCACGCCTCTGCCTCTTCCTGCCCCCAGCCCTGTTGGATCTTTCTGGAAGGCTTTCAGCTCTCCCCAAATCATTTGCATGTGTGTGCACACTAGTGTTTGTGAGCGCACGCATACACACATACACACACACACACACAGCAGGACTCCTCTCCCAGGCCCCCCACCGGCCTCTCTCCACCTGTCTCTCTGACTCCGCTGTGACATGCTCCTTCGTGCATTTTCCTGGTGTCCGAGGACAACAGTGTGACAAAGGTCAGGTCTACCTCCAAGACAGCCCTGTCCAAACTGCGCCCCATTCTTCCATCGTCTTGCGTCTCCGCTTCGTCCCCCCACCTGGACGTCAGCTCTCAGAGACAGGGTGGTCGCCTCCGGCTTCTCGCTTCCCAGACCCTTCCCCGCCCCAGCCCCAACCCCCAGTTCCATGCTCTGCACAGTAGCCCGAGGGATCTGTGACATTTTTCATCAGCTCACGTCACCTTCCAGGATGCAGAGCGAGACCCAGCTCACCCCGACCGCTGCCAGGCCTGCAGGGTGCCCCTGCCTCTCCTTTCTCTTTCCTCGGCCCCCACCCCCTGTGGGTTGCCGGGGCGGCGGGTGGGGGGCAGGCTCACCCCTGCCTCTGGGCTCCTGTTCTTGCTTGCTTTCTCCTCAGCCTGGGATGCGTTTCTCCCCGCTGCCTCTTCTCATCTGGCAGGTGTCCGTGTAAACACTAGCCCCCTCCGCTGAGAAGTCTTCCTTGATCTCCCTCTTTGAAGGGCTTCCTTGGGCGCTTGCCTACATCAGTATATTTATTTCCTTGGAAGAACACAGAACACAGTCATTTTGTCTGCAGTGCTCTCGTTTGTGTCCCCGTGTCCTTGGGCAGTGTGCTGCTCTGCTCCAGAATGGAATTTCCAAAGCCAGGCTTGGCCCCGTCTGTTTTTGATCGCTGTGGCCGCAGTGCCCAGGACAGTGCCCGACAGTGAAGGTGGTCACAGGAGTTTGCTGAATGAATGACCCTCAAGTGCACTAGAGAGAGCAAGTGAAAAGATGTGCCCACAATAGGGAAATGTCTTGGAGTGTGAAGGGATTCTGGTGAAACCCACAGAATCCTGCTGACCGGGGACTGGCCCCAAGTCGGGGTCAAGGCAGAGTCGTGTGGGGCCTCAGTGGCTGGAGAGCATCTGATGGTTTAGCTGAGGACGAGGTTTAGGAGCACAGAGCCGAGGTCAGTGTCGGCCGGGCGTGGGGTGTAGAGGCTGATGCTTTCAGGGGGTCTCCGGGAGGCAGGGTAGCCACTGGTTTAGGCCTTGTCTCGTCTGTGCTTATAACAAACCGGGTTATGTGGCTTAAATGCCCACAGCGAGCCCCACTTTCCCACCCGGGTTAAGTGGCTTCAGAGTGATATATATCTGGGGTAGAATCAATCACAGTGTAATTGATTTTAAATATGGTAATGCCTGAGTCGAAAACACAGTGATGCGGGCGCACGTTTGTGGGTATGACCTTTATGCCAAGGTGGGGTGAAAGGATTTGGTGGTGAGGAGAGAAGAATGTATGGGGATGGGAGGCAAAAAAAAAAAAAAAAAGATTAAGTTCTCTTTTAGATACTTGTCTTGGGCCATGAGAAAGAAGTGAGATCTTATTTTTGAGATATCCGAGTAGTGGATTTTCACTCGGTAATCGAGGTGCTCCCACTCACCGATTCAGTGGGTTTGCGGCTTCAGGGGACGCCCGCAACACCCCGGGACAAAGAGGTCTCGCGCAGCTCCGCGTTTCGAACTAGACTTATGAAAATCTGCCGCAAGCTAATAGTCGGTCTCGAGAGCCTGGTGGTTGGGAGGGAGAAGACTTTCTGCTTTCCAAGAAGATCCCTGTTCTGTATCGGGAGCAAAGCGTGGGGGTCGGAACAGAGAGAGGTGTGTGCGGCCATCATGCAGAGAGCAGAGGAAGCACCTGCCCTGTAGGGCAGAAGGGGAACCCGTCTGGTGCTGGGAGCAGGGTAAGAGGCTGGTGTCCCACGCACCACCCTCAGGCCCAGGGATGGGTGAGCAAGATGGTAGCAACAGCTCAGATCCAGTGACAGGAAGTGGCGAGTAGAGGGGCCACTTCACATTCGGGCCACTGGGAAGAGCATCCCTTGCAGATATCCGTACAGGATGCCACCCACGGACGGCACGGTAGAAATGCTGGCAAGCAGTTCTTCAGCAGAGGGCGGGCCTGGGACAGTGGCCCTTGCTTCTACGTGGCCTGCATGAGGGTGTGTCCAGAACTCCCCAGGTGACCCCTGATTCATGAGGAAGCTGGGAGTTCAGAGCCAGCATGTCAGGACAACCGGGTCAGGGTGACCCCTTGACAGTCTCAGAGTGGACAGCCAGAGCTGGGGCCAGCAGTAGGATGTGGTTGAGCCCTAGGGGGTCAGTGGTGCCAGGGGAACTGAGCAGGGACCCAGGTGGTGGGGGGAGGGCACCCAACTGCCCCCGAGCACTTGTTGGGCATCGCCTACACAGAGAGAACAGGTCCTGAGCGCACCAAGCCCCGCTGGACGAGGGGTGGGAGAGAATGTGGCTTAGGGACTGTGCATGGGAAAGGTGCTTTGAGCATTTCATTTGTGAGGTCCAAGTGAGTCCCCAGCACTTGAGACCCATGAAATAGATGACAGGGTTGTAATCCAGCTCCGTTCTCCAGGCCCGTCAGCCTGCTTCTGCAGCACTGTACTCATGCAGGAGTCTTGCTCTGAGACTAAGCAGGCACACTGGACCCCGCTTGGAGGGGAGTGGTGACAAGCTGCCACGTGACATTAGGTTGGAAGGAATCAAGAATGCGTAGTCTGGAGCAGGACACTTCAGGAGTGAGTGACACTGCTGAGGTTCTCTGTGTTCCCAAGGGCAGATTCAGCGTGTGGATGACACCGGAGGGAGATCTAAACCCCAAGGAACTGTCTGACAACCCTCAGCTGGCGGGGCGAAGCAGAATAGAATGTACTCCCTGGAGTGGGTGTTTTCAGGCCGGAGCGGGGACACTGTGCCAGAGACCCCGACATCTGCCTGGGTCATGTGCCCGAACAACCTTCAGAATGTCTTTCCGTCTGAAGATCCGGTGGATTAGTAAATGAAATTTTAATTTTATAATTTCCAACTCAGAGGAGGTTTTTACTCTGAGTCAGAGTGTCCAAGCAGAAGGTTCCCAGCTCCTTGGAGTCAGACAGACCTGGCCTCCAAGTCCGGCTCTGTCACTCACTAGTTCTGTGACCCTGGAGAATTTCTGAGTGTTTCCTTGTCTACAAAATGGCAATCCTTACCTGGCAGGAGTGCATGCGTGTGCGTGTGTGCGTGTGTGTGTGTGTGTGAGTGAGAGAGGGAGGGAGGAGCAGGGAGAGTACAGGACTTTGAAGGGCTATAGAGTCGCACTGTTGGCTGCTCGTTAGTTTTTTTCGTAAGACTGGTTTACAGAACATCGGGTTTGGTGGAAAGATGGGACACTGCTGTGCTGGGGACAGATTCCAGCTTGAATGCTCCTGACAGGGCAGGGAGGGTCCCACAGGGGGAGGCAGGGACGCTCCGATGACCCTGCTGGGGAAGGGGCAAGAGGAAGTCCTCTCAAGGCTGCAGGTGGACCCCCTCTGGCCCTGTTCCTGGGTTCCCGCCACGGGGTGAGCCTGGCTGTGTAGGGAGTGGACCTGGATGCCCCCCCACCCATACTGTAACACTGCCCTCTACCTGGAGTGGCCTTCAGTTGTGAAGGGGGCACGGGTTTCCTTTATCCCCACCTCCAACTCCATCTTACTTAATTCCTCCTAATGCCTCTGTCACAATCTTCCCCTTAGAAACAGCTCAACTTGTTCACAACGGGGTCTAAGTGACTGACAAAGCTAGAGGTGCTGCCTCTCCCAGGGACGCTCCAAGCCAGGTGCGACTTGTCGCTGGCGGCCTCTTGTCCCTGGCGTAAGAATACAGGTGTGAGAGGGCACAGCTGGCGCCACACCGTGCGTCCCTCTGGCAGGCTGACTCAGTCCAGCCCAGGCCCTGCCAGTCTCAAGCTCTGGTGGACAGCAGTGGAAACACAGGCCGAAAGCCTGGCCCGGGGCGGGGGCTGCTCCCCCCTCTGCCGGCTTAGAGGAAGTGAGTGGGTCCTGCCCCAGGGCCCGAAGCTGACTCAGTGGTTCCTAGAAGCTGGTGATGTCACGGTGACATAGCGGTCCCCTCCGCAGTAGGAGAGAGTGGTGAGTGTCTCTTGCCGGCGCTGAGGCCCTCGGCCCTCGGGGGTGACCAGGTTCTTTAGAACTCACAGGCCAGCCACACAGTGCCGCCTACACTCACAGCTCCCTCTTCCAGGTCCCACAGCGGGACCGGGTGTCCTCACAGGGACCCCACATCCTGATTTTAAACATTCCGCCCCCTTGTCCCTCCCCCCGTCCCCAACAAATTCACAAATCATAGAAAATCATGCCAGGTCTGACTGTGTTTCTGAGGCTTTGGGAACACGAGGCCGCCATGTTCGATCCAACGCAGAGCATGTCGTAAGGTGTGTGTGTCCTGTGTCTTTCTCCAGTGTCACATCTGCATGTCTTCATCATGGCAATAGTACCAGTCAGTCCTGGCGTGGGTTTGGGAAAAAAACAGGGGTGCTTTCAGAAAACCACTCCCTACTCCCTTGTTCACCGAAGGCCGAGTCTCTGGGTGGCGCTGTCAGACCCACGTGGAGTAAAAGGAGTCCTTTGTCAGCCGCAGTCGGAATCCAAACGCCGCCTCTGCGGCCCCGCCAGCCGCCCAGCCGGTCTCCCGAGCCCCGGCGCGGCCTTGCGCTGCCCGATGCTGCCCCCTGCCGGACGCTCCGGCGCACGGCCCTCACCGCCCGGCTTGCGGGCTCTGAGCCTCCGCCGCCCACACGCAGGCTTTTCATCAACTAAAGTTGTCAGAGCAGCTAATAGCCCATGAACACGGAGAAAATTAGGCTTCTCCAAGTGAATTGGGTGTTGAAAGACACCGAGATAAATGATGGTGACACTGAGAATGACTGATGGAGATTCAAATCTGCAATGACGTGGTCGGGGGAGGTGGTGGCAGAGGGAACCAGTGTTTATCCCACCACTTCATTTAAATCGAGGCTCACAGCACCCTAGAGGCAGGTGTTCTGAGCCCCTGTTCCTAATGAGAGATGGAATCGTGTCTCAGGTTCACTTGTGTGCCCCAGGTCACACGGCGAGTAACTGGTGGAGCCAGGACTTAAACTCAGTGACCGCAGAGCTTGGTGACATCTAGTGTCCCACCACCCAGTGCAGAGAGAGCAGAATCCTGCCCAAGAGGAAGATCCCTTTATGTCGGGAACTGGGTTTTTGGAATGAAGGTGAAATTTCAGCCGCATTCTCTTTGCTGAGAGTTTTAGCCGTAGCCTCTTTGAGGGATGACCGGAAGAACTCCCTACTTGAAAATATAACTCCAGCTTTGCCGGGCATGTCACTGTAGGCGAGTCATCCTTTGATTAACATCATCTAGGAGGTACTCACTTGTTAACTGAAAAGATCGGATCCTGAGGTGGGGGGAGTCACACATGAACCCTTCCACCTTAGTTTCACCTCGGTGAGGCTGGCTTATCATTGGGCTCACATTTTCCCCGCGCCATCTCGGATATCCCTCCACATCCCCATGCCTTTGCCCGGGCTTCGTTTTTGTTAGGAAATCTCTTCCTTCCCCTTTGGTGGTCAGCTGACCACTCTTTAAGCAGGAAGGCAGCCATTCCTCCAGGGGCTCTGATGAAACTATCCCTGTTCCCACCCCCAACTCACAATGAGAGCTCAGTCTTTAGATCTCTGTCTCCACTAGGCCTGGGAGCCTAAGTGAATGAATGAATGGACGAGTAAATGAAGTCAGCTGATGAGTGGGCTATCCATTTCAAACGATGTGCTGCTGCTTTGAATGCAAATCACACCATGGCTGCACTTGTGAATGCTGCTGTGACATACACAATGTGTACGTCTGTGCATTGGTGGGATGTGCTGGCTCCGCTATGATAAATAATTTGATGGGCCTTGAACCTACTCACACAAGCAGAATAGTTTCAGAACATTGCCATGGAGACGAATGAGGACTCAAGCAGCAGGGTACCACTTAGGCAGTGACAGATTTTATAGAAAATGGGTTTAGATATACCTTTCTTGTCAAAAAAAAAAAAAAATCCCCTAGCTAATGGGATGAGTGCTGCAAGGCAGAAGAAAACCTTATATCCCCCCTACAATGAACACAAAGTCCCTGAAGTTAGGAAAACAGGAAGTAGCAGGTCAAGAAGAAGACTAATTCTTGGCAATAGAGCCAAAGACAAAAGGAGAAAGAGGTGAAGTTAAAGTTCCTGTTATTATCAGAAAATAAACAGAGGAAGAAGTTTCAAATATATAATTACATTAAAGAATATGAGGAGGGAATTCTGTTGTGGGAAGTGACGAAATATGACAGAGACTATTTAGGGTTGGAGGAAACTGGTCCCTTGGACTGTAGCAAAGTGCTAATCATTTTTACATAACTAGAACTAAATTCTTCTAATTCTTACCCTGCAGAGAATAACCTTCCCTGTCATCCCCTGTCACAACCCTCCAAATCAGGGAATGAACTTTGATACATCAATACTGTCTAATCACTACTCCTCCCTGACATTTTCGAGCTGTCCCAACAATGTCACTTTCTGGTCCAAGATCATATCCAGAAATGCATATGGCATTATTCTCATGCCTCTTTAGTCTTCTCCAGTCTGGAGCAGATCCTTAATCTTTCCTTGTCTTTCACGTTCTCAGCTCTCTTAAAAGTGCACAGGCTGTCCCTACCGAGTGGGTCTGTCTGGTAACTTCGGGCCAGGCCTGGGTCATGCTTTCTTGGTAGGAATACCGCAGAAATGCTGCCGTGCTTTTCTCAGTGGATTACATGGGCGTGGGCTGGGGGAAGCGTGATGGTAGCCCACCCTATAACTGATGAAATTTGTTTGTTTTTTTTTTTTTGTACCTTTTGACCACTTTCATCCATTTGGTGATACTTATCTTAATCACTAGTCATGTTGGTGTCTGTCAGGTTTCTTCCAATGTAAAGTCATTTCCCCCTTTTATGTTGATTGGCATTCTGAGGGGAAATATTTCTACTCTTTACAAACTTCCATCCAACAATGTTGGCCTCTACATCTCCTGCTTGACTCAGCCACTGCTCTAACAGTTGCCAAATGATTGTTTTCTATTTGCATTATTCCTTCTCCTTTTGTTAGCTGTCAGGCTACTGGAATAAACAGCTTTCCCATTGTGCACATTTGTATGTACGTGTGTGTGTGTGTGTGTGTATTTCAGTAAGGACTCTTATTACACAGGTTGTATTCCATTGCTATCTTTGTATATTTTTATGTTCATATTGCCCCAGGTATGGTCAGTGGGCCCTTCAGAGTGGTTCCTGCTTCCTTCTGAGTTGTCCCCTCATCCTCAGCATTTTCTCGCTTTCTGGCACAATGATATGTCTCAGGTTCATCTTGTAATTTTCCTATTTCAGCCTGGAATTAGTATTTATTCCAAAGAGCCCTGCTTCTCTTCAGTGGAGGATGGTATGTAGAAACTAAGATTTGGGCATTTAGTGTGTTTACCACTTCTGGGGAGTCATTCTAGGTCCTTTCAGTGAAGAGACTGAGGAAATATATGTGTGCATATACACACACGTATGCACACACACTTAAATCAATTAACTATTCTATATCTACCTGTGTTTATATATTAACACTCATAAGTTGCTACTTAAACCTCCAATTTCAATCTGCTTTCAATGTTCTTTACAGCGTCCTTTCTTTCTCTATTAGTAACTCCCTTCTCCAACCTGGCTCTCATTTTCATCAATATATGTACCTATTTTGCTAACTCTTCTATGCCAGAAAGAAAAAGAAAGAAGAAAGAGAAAAGGAAAGGAAATAAGAGAAAGGCTGTGTAGATTGTTTTAACTCAAAGCTAAAAGAAAGGGAAAGAAAGTGACATTTTATCTAATCAGCAAGTGCTTTATCAAGTACTGATTATCAAGAAAGTACAGCTAGATGCACATGCACGTTTGAATTGGTAATGGATATTGTTTTAATAATTTTAAAATTATTTATGCTTAAATAGTATACCTTGTTAATATCTCTGTCTTCACAAATGCCATAAAACCTTGCAGGTAGGATGATTGAGAAATATAAAATAGCAGTTGAATTGCAGTTGGCTACTAGATACAACCAGGGTGCTTTCCAAGTCTCCATCAAGGAAACTGGAGAGGCTTCCCAAACCTAGTTGTGCAGTCCTTCATCCATTCCACACTAGTCATGCTGGCATCTGCCAGCAAAGTTATCCTTTCTCTCTTTGGAATTATATGTTAGTCTGCAAAGCACTGGGAGGGTACAACGGGAGAAAATATCGTCTTCATACTCAGAAAGTTCACAGTCTGGTTGGAGGGTCAGACCAGGAACCAGGCCATGTCAGTGCAGGTGCTCAGTGCCTTGAGAGGAGTGAGCATTTGATTGACAGAAAGTTGATGCCTTCGGGAACATGATGCTGAGGTTTTGTGTAATATCTGTGTCGACAGACTTTGGGCGTGACACCAAAAGTCATGGGCGATATCTTGGCACCAGTGTCAGCCATACCTAGATGCATCTGGCGACTTTTCCAGTGCTAACCAGAGAGTGCTGTTTGTTACATCACGAAAAATCCTTAAAGCTGGGGGCAAAGGTCACCTTTGGAAGATGATTCCTATGTCATTCCCGAAAAGTCCATGCTGCTTATTTTGGATTGTTATGGTGATAAAAGGGATGAGTTGCTAAACTGGGGAAAATGATACAAAATAGAAGGAGGAGCTTAAATATATAAAACGATAAAATGCTGTCAAAATTATTACTTTGCTCTAAGCTTTAGAAGTCATAGCATCTTATTCCGTGATACCGACAGGCCATAAAAGGCTGATATATCTTCAGAGAATTCACCGGCCACTCTGGGCAGCGTCCTCTCTACTGGAAGCCACAGCCATGGAGCGAGGGCCTCACTGCTGGCCACAGACAGCCCAGGTCTGTTCTGGGAGCCGGATTTAAGGGAGATCTTAGCAGGGCCAGGTGACGGACTGTGGGGGAGGTAGAACTTGGTTTGAATTCTGCCCCCTCCATGTGTGACCTGGGGCCTATAACTTAGGCACTCCGAGCTTCTCTGAGCCACTGTTAGCTTACCTGTAAGATGAGCGTGCCACACTGCTGTCAGGATCGGAGCAGATGGTGCACTTCGGGGTGCCCCGTTGGCATTACCACCGGAGACCCTTTCTCTCGGACTACCCTGACTGCATCAGGGTACCGCAGGCCCGATGCTGTTCCTTCCTCCATGAGGCCTCTCCTGACCCCTGGAACCCAGAGGAAACTCTCTTATCGCCTGCATGGATCATATCCTGCTTTGCGGAGTGAGCTTTCTATTTCTGTATCTGTGTTTTACTTCCGCAACTTGACTTATCTCTTTCAGAGCAGAGACTTTTCATCTTTTTTTATGTTCCATTTTTGAATCTCAGCACAGTGCCTTTTTACACATAACTGCTTGAAAAATAGCAATCGATTGCTAGTTCACCCACTTTTGTCTCCTAAAAATCACTCACGGCAGCGTCAAGAGCTGAACTCAGCCTACGTAAGGTCATTACTACAAAGTAATGTGTTTATTCATTAATCTGTTTATCTAGCGACCATACTGTGATTCATATATCCACATGAGGCTGCTGCCTTATAAGGAGGCCCCATGAAAGCCACAATTCCAAGGAGCCTGGCACCTCTCAAGGCATTTTTGGAACTCCTGCTTTGAATCAGTGCCAGAGGCAGGCTGGTGAATCCTTGCCCCTGCTGGGAGGAGTTATTTTCGGAAACAGTGAGAGTCGTCTTGGCCAAGTTGGGCGGATAGGGCCATTCGGGGGGCGGGTGGGTGTGGAGAAGGAGGCAGCGTGCACTTGTAGTCAGCTGATGTTCAATCGGTCATTTCCTGTGTGTCAGGTCAGGGACTTTACATTCACTGTCTTATTTTAATCCTAATACTGTCTCTATGAGGCAGGTGCAAAGAGCATCCCCATTTTACAGACAAGGAACTTGAGGCACAAAGAGTACAAAACACACTTTGTACGGGGGCTTCGTTGCTTTTTGTTTATTACTAAGCTAGCGTTGAGGGGGGCAGGCAGGGCAGACATATCTGGGTGACGTTTCTGCACCCCTTCAGAGTGGAGGAGCGTGGTTGCCTTATCTAAAGATGACAAACCCAAGAACTGTGACATTGCAACCAGTGTGGGCGGAGAGGGCTTGGGGCTGCAGGAACCCCTGACGAGCTGAGAAAACCAGTCTGATCCTGCAACAGAGGCCAGTGCAGGCCCCCTGAGGGATCTTGGGGAGACACCAGAGCAGTGGGGCAAGGACTGGCCCATGACCGGGGGCCCATGAGCAGACTCCATAGGGTCACTAGCTTTCCCGGCTGACGGAATTCCTTTTGTGCCTCTCTTTTTTACTTTCTTAAAATTATATCATGTTTGTTGACTATAAAAGGAATTCAAGTTCACCGTGGAAACTTGGACTATAGAGCGAAGTCTAAAGAGAATAAACATTATCTACACATGACCCCTCCCCCCTGAGTTCTCAGGCCTTGCTGAGACAAGGCTGCCGAGCAGATCGGGGCACACGAGGTTGTTCGTAAGCACCCTCCTTCCCACATGCCCGTCCCCTCTCTTTTTGGGCCGGACAGAGGCCCTCGGCCAGGACGTGCCCTTGCAGGCTGCTCAGGCTGCTATATAAAGCCCTGGAGCAGGACGTTCCTTATCTCTTTGCAGCAGAGTTCTGATAGTCTGCCCAGTTGGCAGGCGCCCTGAGATGTGCCTGTGGGCTCCGGCTGCTGCTATCAGGGCCTCCAGCCCCCATGTGATGCCTTCTCTGGTCCCCGCTGAGACTTGGCCAGCAATGCTAGCTGAAATCTTTAATAGAGGAAGTTGTTCGCACGTTTCCTTAGAGGGCATTTGCCAGGTTGCGGAGATGACGGTCTTGACGCGGGTGATGGGTGTGTCCAGCACATGCTGGCCGCTCGGTCAGTGTACCCGTCCTGAAGCAGCTGTGTCTGCCCCCACTCTGTCAGCCCCCACTCTGATAACCTCCTCCTTTTTTGTCATTAGCGCTTGGCTCCGAATCTTCTTCATCCATATGGCTTCTGCAGGCAGAGGCCTTCCGTGGCGGGTGGCCTGCTGCCTTTCAGTTCCAGAATTCTGGGCTGGACTCTTCTGTAATAGAAAGTGGACGATAGCAGATGTACTCTCCCTGCCTGGAAAATAGTTTTGCCAAGGGAGGCAGACTCATCCTACTGCTGGAAGCTGGGCAGAGGAGAGACAAAGAGACATCCTGAAAAAATGCATAGGCTTTAAATCAGAGCTGGTGTGCAATCCCAGCTCCTCCACTTAAAAAGACGTGTCATCTTAAGCTAGTTATGTGGCCCCTTTGAGGCTTCATGTTCTCACCTTTAAGATGGAGAGTATATATCCTTCTCTTAGAACTCATGCAAAAATTAAATAAGATGACATGTATAAAGCACTGAAAACAGATTGTAGACAGAATTGTTGTTGCTACATTTTTTTTGTTAATAATATTTATGATCATTTGGATGGGAGAGAGGTGGTGGATTCTTTTTCCCCTCTTAGATATAAGAATAAACAGAGAAACTCTCGATCTTGTTAAGAAAACCACCTAGGCAAGTAGGCCCGTGTTTCCATTGATATTTAAATGCATTTTTCAAGTTCTAAGAGATGCTTTCAGAGCAACATCTGGGCCCTGAGGAGGCTGTGGCTCCCCTTTGTACTGGCCTCATGAGAATCAGAGCAACCCCTGCGAAAGGCAAGGTGTCATACTTATTCTTCAGTCAAAATTCAGTAGCGGAACATTCCTGCTGTAAGCCACAGGGGACTTCAGAATGAGATGATTATGTATAAAATAACAATAAGGAGAACATTACTTATCAGAACTTAGAAGGTATAGCCAAAGCGGTGCCCAGAGAAAAATGCATTGTGGGATTTCTGTGTCAACTTGACTGGGTCACAGGGTACCCAGAAAGTTAGTCAAACAGTATTCTGTGTGTGTCTGTGAGGGTGTTTCTGGATGAGATTAATATTTGAATTGACAGACCGAGTGGAAGCAGACTGCCTGACCTCCCCAGTATGGGTGGGCCTCATCCACTCTGTTGAAGTCTCGACCAGGATAAAAGGCTGAGTAAGAAAGAATTCTTTCTCTCTGTCTGACTGTATTTGACATCATCTCCTGCCTTTGGATTCGGGCTGGGACTAGAACCTACACCATCGGCCCTCCTGGGTCTCCAGCTTGCTGTCTGTGGACCTCAGGACTTCTCAGCCTCTATGATTGCGTGTGCCAGTTTCTTAGAATTATTTTTTTTACATGTCCTATTGATTCTGTTTCTCTGGAGAACCCGGACTTATACACATAGTCTTATAATGATTTAATAAAATATTAAACAGGAATAAAAAAAATAAAATAAGCACCCAATTGAAGTAGTTAGAAAAAAAGGCAATAAGCCAAAGGAAAGCAGAAGAAAAGAGTTAATAAACTTTTTAGCAGAATTCAGGGAGTTATCAATTTTTTCATAATGAATTATAATAAGTAATAAATTCAAAATTAAGTCTTTGGAAAAAATAAGATTTATAAATTGTCAGCTAATTTTATCAAGAGAGATGGAAAAAGGCACAAATGAATGCTAATGTCAAATAGCCACAGATGGAGAGAATTAAAAGAATCCTTAGAGATTATTTTGGTCATTTATATAAATAAATTTTTAAACTTGCATAGTAAAAAAATTAACCTGACCCGATAAGAAATCTGGCCATCGTCCTTGGCACCTGGGAGGTAATCTCTAGGCCCTTGGAATGTCCTTCCTGATGAGTGTCCTTGTGTACCTGGGGGCCTCAGATCACACCAAACAATCTAACCATGGGATTTGCAATGAGTGCTTTGAGACACACACTATTTACTCTACCTCTGGAGGGTCTGGAGACTAAAGGTCTGCCCGCGGGCTGTGAGTCATTTCTGTGTGATCAAGCCCCAGGAGAAATTCTGGACACCAAGGCTCAAGCCAGCATCCCGGTTGGTGGCCCCGTTCACAGTACTGCGCATTGTAGCTGGGCAAGCCCGTGGCAGCTCTGGGGAGGGAAAGCCACAGGCTCTGTGCTTGGAATGTCCCCGGGCTCTGCCCAGGCCATCTCCTTCCCTGGCCAGTGTTCATCCATGTCCTTTCACTGTGATGAGCTATCACTGTGAGAATAGCAGCTTTCACTGAGGTCTGTGAGTTCTTCTAGCAAATTATGGACCCTGAGAGAGGCCTTGAGAAGCCCCTTGCTTTGCAAAACCTGATACATTAGATACTTTCTTGGGAAAACATAATTCTCCCCAAACTGATTCAACATCATACTCAATGACATATCTAATGTCAGTTTTGCCTTACTTATCCTGTAAATTAAAAGAAATGCCAATAAAACTAATGGTTCCCATGGGGAAAAAAAGCTAAAAAAATGAATGGGAAATTGGTGCCATAAGATATAATGCATATTATAAAACTACAATAATTAACATAGTGTAGGACATCTTGCAGTTGGGACAAAATAGGAAGTCCAGAAATAACCCAAAACTTATTGGGAATTTAGCTTATGATAATGATTACATTTTAAGTCATTGGGAAAAAGATGAATTATTCAATAAATGGCATTGAGAGAACTGAGTAGCCATCTGGAAAAAAATTAAGTTGGATCCATATTTCACTTCTTATAACAGGATACCAGGAGAAATCAGTGATTTAAATTTTTTAAAATGCTAGAAGAAACTATGGGAAATTAAAAAGTAATCTAATGACTATTTTGGAATGGAGAAGAACTTTCAAAATATGACATAAAATACAGAAGCTATAAAGAAAAAAATGATAAATTTTATTACATAAAAATTAAGTAATGTCAAACTAGGGAAAATAAAATACCATTCCTAATACATAAAGACCTTTAACTAATAAGAAAATTACTATATGGTAAGAAAATGGACAAAACATATGAACAGAGGCCACAGAAAAGAAAACAGGTGATTTATAAATATACAAAAAGATGCTTCACCTTACTCATAATAAGAGAAACTGTAAAATGAAACCGCAATGAAATAGAATTTACTGTTTCACTCATGAAGTCAGCAAAGAAAACATTTCTTTATACGATTGTCCCTCCTTATCTGTAGGGTGTTTCAAGAACCCCCCGTGGACCCCTGAAGCTGCAGATGGGACCGAGCCCTGTGCATCCTGTGTTTTTCCCTTCACATACACACCTTTTTTGCTTAAAGGAAACACTTGAGAGCTTCTCTTGGGTCCATCCGAACTGCCAGCATCACTACTCTTGTGCTCTGGGACCATCACTTATTAAAATCAGGGTGATTTGAGCATGAACAGTACAATCTCGCGGCAGTCAGTCTGATAACAGAAGGCTATAAGTGACTGACAAGCGGGTAGCATCCATCGCGTGGAGACACGGGCCGAAAAGGTGGTTTGTGTCCAGGGCCTGACAGAACAGGATGGCACGGGATTTCCTCCTGCTACTCAGAATGGTGTGCGATGAAAATGTATGCATTATTTATTTCTGGGATTTTTCATTGAATGTTTTCAGACCATGGTTGTCTGAAACCATGAGAAGTGAATCTGCAGATAAGTGGGGTTGGTGGGGGCACTGTACACTCTGTTGGTAAAAGTATGGGGAACAGAAGCTCTTACATGTGTTACCGGAGAGTGGGGATGCTCTCCCCCATGTCGTCCAGGTTCTTGATGTCTCTAACAAAGAATTGAGCAAGACACCGAAATACAGCAGAAAAGAAAAGCTTTGTTAGAAGGGAAAGTCCACTTCCAGATGTGGAAGCGGATGGGCCTGAGCCAGGAGAAGTGTGGCTGCAGAGGTCTGGTAACAAAGCTTTTGGGGTTTTTATCCCTATTTGCTGTGGGTGGTCACTTTTCTTAGAGCGGTGGGCTTCCTTGATTGACAACTAAGTTTTGGTGGGCTTCCTTGATTGACAACTAGAATTGACAGGACTCAGCGATTCATCATTTGTTTTCTGTGCAGGTTTGTTCCCAGAATTCAGTCTGTCATAATGACATTAATGAACTTCTGGGCATTTGCATCATATCATAATGATGGTGTAATGAGGCTCAGGTGAGTTGAAGGGCATTGGAGTCTTCATTGTGCAGGTGCCAGTGACTGGCTGAACCTGGTACCTAATTCTCTGCTTACTAATTTCTTTGTATGAGTTACTTTTAGCCTAAAGATTCCTTCTGGTTTACTTAATTATGAATGGATTAGGGCAGATCCCTTCTAGGATAGGATGACCTCAGTGTCTTTACAGGCAGACCCAAAACCCCTAACTAACTTTCCTGCCTAACTCTTCTCTAAGAGCCATGAACCCCTTATTGGTATGGATGTTGAAGGACAGGAGGTCTCTTCTTACTTATCTGCTCAAAGGGTCGTCGTCCCTGCCTACTGGGGTTTCATGGAGCTCTTTCCCTTTCTGCCTCAGTCAGGACAGAGTCCTGGGTTTCTTGCTGAAGTGGCACCTCAGTCCCTAGACAAGGAAAAGAGGATACAAACTTGTTATTGAAATCATATGTCTATTAATTTCTATTATTGATTTGCCTATTAAGCGAGTAAAGGGAAACAGGCTTGGTTAATATGTTTCTTAAAGAGTAAAAAAGACCTTTGGCCTAAAGTCCCCTCCCCTCTCAGACTCTAAGGTTCCTGTCTGGCTTAACACTATTTCTGCTAACAATGGGCGATGACCCTTATCAATAGCCAGCGGATCTGAGTCACCAGTTTTGGGATAATTATTGGGATCTGAGGGAGAGGGCCTTTTTTTTTTTCCCAAAGAAAGGAAGCAAGAAAGCTTAACTAGGTTTACTAAAAAGATTAAGGACTCTGCAAGAGATGTCCCTTATCATTTCCTGCTAAAAAATTAAGAATTGTACAAGTGATGTTCCATATCAGATGGAACACTAAATTCATACAACCTGTCGACTAGCATTCTGCTTCCAGGAATTTATCACTTTTGGACAAAATGAAGTGTGTACAAAGTTATTTATTGCAGCATTGTTTGCAAAAGACTGGAAACCATCAAAATTTCCATCAGAAAAGGACTGTCTAAATGATGGTGCTCGGGGCACGGAACACTGCAGCTCTAAAACAGATGGAGGAATCCACGTGCTGATGGGAGTGAGCTCCCAGATACACTTGAGAGTGAAAAAAATTAAGGTGCAAAACTGCAAAAGAGTGTGCTATCGTTTCTGTAAAATGGGGAAGTAAAGAATATTCATTACAGTGAGAGCTAATAAGTACTGTTTAATTGCACCTCCATCCTATGAGGTAGGTGCTGTGGCTGTATCTTGTTCTGCAGGTCGGGGTAACTAGGGCATAGAGAGGTGGGGTGGGGAGGGTGGGAGGGAGACAGGGAGACAGAGAGAGACAGACAGACAACAGAGAGAAGTGCTTTCTAGGCCCAAGATGATACCATTTGACAAAGGTTATGTTGTCTCGGTGGCTTCCACGCAGGGCTGAGCACGTGAGAAACAACTGTCCCCTCGCAGTGCCCTCGATCTAGCGGGCTGGACTCCACTTCTGGCCAACGCAGAGCAGGAGAAAGCTCCCCTCCTGGAAGCCAGGAGAGTTGTTGGTCTGCTGACAAGGATGCTTCCTCTTTTCTGGTTTCGGAGAAGAGCTACACTTTTCCTTCATGGAAAGGGGAATCGGTTTTGGAGCGGCCAGAACAGCAGCTTCTGGGGTTTGCCAGAGTGCCTGTCCCGGCCGCTGAGTGGGGTTGACCGGCTCCTGTCCCCAGGTTCAGCCTGCAGGGGCAGCAAGAACTTTCTCTTTTGTCTTGCCCAGTTCTAGACCAGTGGTTCTTCTCTGTGCTCGAACAGCAGTGGCCCCTGGGAGCTTTACAAAAAATCCTGTTGCCCAAGTAGCTGCCAGGTTTGGGAACCACAGTCTGAATGTGTGGTTCCCGTAAATGCTTTTTTATTTACAGCTTGAAAACCCAGTTCTGGCTAAAAGGCGGGTCGATGTTCCTGAGACGATAGGTAAAATGGTATGTTTACTATGGGGCAAAGTCAGCCGGGCCTGGGGGGAATGTGAGCAGGGCGAACCAGCATGACGCCCTTCTGAGTCAGATTGCTGTCCACCTCCTCCTGGTCAGACAGCTGTCTGTGCCTGGCATGAGCCCCCGATTCTTGTGCCCAGAGGGTCAGTAAAATTCCCCCTGAACCTCTCTTCTTGCTTTGTTGGCTCCCTATTATGCGTGTGCCTTAGTATTTCTCATAGTTCTGCAGGCTGGGAGCTTTAAGACCAGATGGGGTTCTGGGGAGAGTCCTCTTCCTGGTTTGCAGATGGTCACCTCCTTATTCTCACGGTGCAAAGAGGAAGCTCTGCTGTCTTTTCCACTTCTTATAAAGACACGGATCCCATCATGGGGACTCCACCCTTATAACTTCACCCAAACCTAATAATTATGCCTCAGATGTCCCACCTGTATTATTAGTTTAGGGACTGGGGTTTCAATGTATGAATTTGGGAGGTGGAGACACAAATATTCAGTTCATAATAGCATGATACCTAAAAAGTTTTTTCATCCTTACAAAGGAATTAATAATTCCTAGTTCATAACCTGACCTCGAGGGCTGAGAGATATACTGTTTGGGAAATGTCTGATATAATTCCTGGCTCATAGCTGGAAGCATATCACAGCCATTATTGTTAATATTGTTCAGATACGTTGTGCTTTTGTTGTCGGTTCTAAATTTTTGTAACTGTTGTTGACATTTCATTTCTCAGTCATTATTTTACTTGGGGCCCATGGGCTATAATTTCTTTTAATTGTTGTATGCCTGAAAAAGTGCGTGTGTGTGTGTGTGTGTTTGTGTGTGTGTATATGTTTCTTCTCACTCTTGAATGAATAATAGTTCAGCTGGGTAACTTCCTCTCAGCATTTTGCAAGAGCTCCTCCCATATTTTCTGTCATCTGTTGCTGATGATGTTGCTACCATCCATTTCTCTTTCTTTTGTAGGTAGTCTTATTTTCTTAGATGCGATCTTTGCCTTTATCCTCACACATCTTGCAGTTTCACTATGTAGTGTGGGCACCTAGGTACATCAGAGTGAAAATATGAGCTCTTACATATCCATATCTAGAGTTCTCAGTGAATTCTAATTTTAATTCTGGAAGACTTCCGGTATTATCTCTTTGGACATCACTTCCCGGTCATTCCTTCTATTCCTTTCTTCCAGAACCCCAATTTACTGTGTGTTGATACCTGTCAGTTGGTACCTTTTGTGCCTTTTTACCTGCTCTTTCGTATTTTTAAAAATACATCTCCTTCCTTTAGTACTGCCTTCTAATTAATGAGTGTCTCTTCCACTGTGACTTCACAGTGTTTATACAATACTGAGTTTGTCTTTCATTGCCTACATTTTTTCATTTGAATTGGTTCTTTTTCATAACTTGCTTTTGTTTGATTTTACATTTTTGTTGTTTCATAATTCGTGTTTTTAGGGTGGTTATCATTCCTTTGTATCTCTGAGGATTCTACACATTTCACAGCCTTTGTTACTACTTGGCATATTATAAAATTTTTGAAAATTATCTTTCTCTTCTACTAGGATGTAAGTTCATTCTACTGGAAGTTAAAATCTTACGTTTAGTTGTCTGTCTCATTCCACTAAGATGCCCCTGAGGACAGTAAACAAAACAAAGCACTTAAACAGTATCTAGAATAATATAGGTACTTAAGTATTTGCTGAAAAAATGAGTTTTATTTGAAAATTCAATATCATATTGCTTTACTATTTACACTTCATCCGAAGTGAATTTGTTTCTTGCCATTGCATAATTTTAATGGCAGTTTTTGACTTTCTCTTGGGGGAGTTGTTGTTAGTCATTTTGATTTCTCTCGTGCTCACCCCCTTCCAACCTAGTGGTTTTGCAGGTGCTTGCTTTTGGCCTCCACGGCCCCCAGTTTAGAACTGGGTTTTCCATCATCAGATTGGGTATCCATGCTGTCATAATTTGGGGATACTGTTAAATCTGTCATTGGGCCAGGGGATCAGATTCCTTCTCATTTTGGGCTAAGAAGCTTCATATGAGCCTCAGAACCAGAAGTAGTTTGTTATGTATTTTACTCCCCTGGTCCTTGTGTGTGGGAGTCCCACACAGTCCCTTGTTGGGGGACACTTCCTCACTCCCCGACTCACCACAGGGCGGAAGTTCCTCTCTGCTGCCCGTTTCCTGGCCTGGAGCCTCACGACCCCACAGTGTCATCCCAGCTCACAGCGTGGTGTCGCTGCTGTTCTGATTCTTAGAGATGTTGGTTTTTTTTTTTTTTTTTTTTTGAGCAAGGCTCTGACTTTTAATTTTCGCATTTTATCTGTTGTTAAGTGTCGGGAGCAGAGGTGAACGTCACGCATGAATTTACGGTACCACTGTGCCTGCAAACCCCATCATCATTGCTCGTTGTGACTCCCTTGGATGGCGCCAGGCCTGCAGGGTTGAGTCTTGGAAGCTAGGGATGCCCGTCAGATCACTCCGCATCCACTCTGATAATGACTGAATGCCTCCCTTCTGGTGGCTCTGCCTGTGGGGTCTTCTCTCATGTTTGTGTGAAAGCTCCCATTTTTATATACGCTACTGCCCTCTCGTGGCCAGAGCGGGGCATCAAGAGAATAGTCCGGAACAGCAAGTCACCCAAGGCAGGTTTGCCTTGAACATATAAAGTTTCCCGTAGTCATGACTTCCCTGCCCTGCATGGAAGCATAAACTCAAGTCTTAGTTACTTGATATTTCAATGCCAAATAGATAAGATATATATGAATACAATCTTAGCAATAATTAGTGACGAATTCCCGCTCGGTGGATACTATAGACTTTGTTGCCGTATACCTGGAGGTGGCATTGCCATTCCTCGTGGCAGGTTTTAAATGCAGAGTAGTGGGAGTAATATTAAGTAAGGTCTTTAATGTCCTCCCAAGCTTGTAACAGGCAGCACCTAGAGTGGTACTGGGGACGTCGTCCGCCTGTCTAACCGCTTGTGGCTGGTGGGGTAGGGGCGGGGGGAAAGGGGAAAGAGCCTTTTTCTCGGGAACTGGGGCTTTCTCCTCTGTACACGCACTAGGAGTGTCTACTTGCGGTGGCTCCAAACTGCACTCTGGTCTCTGAGTCCCCTCTTTTCTAATTGATGACCCCTGTTGACTCACCTGTCTGCCCTGCTTGTCCTAGCGGGTCGCAGCCCTATGCCAAACTTTGAGGCTGATCTTCAAGGTGTCCTTGAAACGTTCCTTTGGGCCAGCCTGTTTATAAATGCAAGCCTTCAGCTCTCTGCTCAGCCAGTCACCAGGGTCCTCATTAGCAGTTGTGCTTCTTTTTTCAAATATAACCTATATGCTCAAGTTGTGATACGGAAAAGATGTTAGCAAATTGCAATTTTGTGAATCAAATAATTTTGATTGCTCTGAGACCTAACTATGTAAGAAATCCTATGGCCAATTCTTTTGTAAATTGAGTCATCCGCCCTCTATCTTTTTTAAAAAAATTAATATTTAATGTATTATCTTGCCTGAGGGATATGAATTCACCCATATCAAAAAGTTAAAAAAAAAAAGAGGCAGAGAAAAGATGGTGTCTTCAGCAGTCACCCTCAGTGTTTAAACAGTGGCATGTGATCACAGGCATCCAGCAAGCAATTATACTAAGTATGAATGAAGGGACTCTAGTCAGAAAACTATGCCCAGGGGAAGGTTCTGCCTGAAAGTCAGGGTTAATGGCTCAGTCATTGTTTTAATGGATTTTCAATGATGTGTGAAGATGACAGGCCAATAAGGGTGAAGTTTTATGATGCAGCTAAATATGCACAATTAGCAGCTAACTGTTAGTATCCTGACCTTGTTTCTGTGTGTTTTTAAAAAAATTTTCCTTACAATCCTGGTAACCTGATTTCCTGAACATTAATTTATTAAGTTATGTTCTATGCAACTCACAGAGACTTTGTTAACTCAGAGTATAAATGTCCCATCTTGGTGGCTTCAGGGGGTGGGGCATTGATAACGCCTCCACCCGAGGGACCCACCCATCTCTGCTCTCCACCATTTCTTCTCGGGCTCTCTGGCCCTCTAGGCACCCAGCCCCTAACAGCCTTGTCATCTGAAATAGCCAGACAGCTCATTTAACCCGAGACTGAGGCTCAGGGACTTCCGAGGTCGTGCACAAGGTCACCTGCAAGGCAGCATGTGGGGGGAGAACTAGTGATGACTGGGGGCTCATAGATGCTTTCCCTGGAACCTTACCTGAGCATTGATTGCTGAGCAATTATCTCAACAATCAGGCAGCTGAGAATGGAGAGAGGAGGCCTTCTCTCTCTCACCTCGCTCTCCTGTCCCTACTTGGCTCCTCAAGACAGAGCCACGTGAAGGTCAGACACCTATAGCATGTCCAGCTCTGACTGAACCAGCCCACACTGACTGGGCCACCCAGGGAGTTGTTTCCTCAGAGGACAGTACTGAGATGACCAGAGCAAAAGGTACAAACTACACACGTGTCCAGCAGCCGGCAGACGGGTGAACAAAACGTGGCCTGTCCATGCAATGGCGTGTCGTTCAGCCGCAAAATGACTGCTCTCTGCCGCAGGGCAGTGAACCCCAGAAGTGTTACGCTAGGTGAAGGAAGTCAGGGTCCACAATTATGCGATTGCGTTTGTGTGGCATGTCCAGATCAGGCAAATCCGTGGGGACAGAAAGCACGTTCCTGATCGCCGGCGGCTGCAGGAGGCGGGAATGGGGAGCGCCTGTTTAATGGGGCCAGGGTTGCTTTTTCGAGAGAGGGAAATGTTCTGGAACTAGGTGGTGGTGATGGCTGCATGACACCGAATGTACTAAGTGCTACTGAATTGTGTGTTTTAAAATGGTAAGTTTTAGCTGCTTTTACCATGATGCACACACACAAAACCCAGAGTCCCTGTCCCCTGCATTCAAGTGAGAGGAGACAATTAACAAGGACATGTGTGTTTAAGGTAAACGCCATGGAGACAGAGAAGATGGGCTAAGGGGAGAGAGCGTGGCAGGGAGGTGCTGCTTCCAGGGTGGTCGCAGTTGCCCTTTCTGAGCAGGACACAGGCAAAGAGCAAGGAGATGGCTGAGGGGACCCCTCCAGTCTGGGAGCAGGAGGGGTGCGACCTTGAGGCAGGAGTGAGTGTCAGGAGACTGGGGACCAGAAGGGGGCCGGGCTGGAGCTGTTGGCAGAGGGGCCGCCGGAGGGGACGTCAGGGGAGAGCAGGCCTGAGACCACCATGCAGGGCCATGGGGCCAGGGCACCCCGGAACCAGGACGGGGTGCAGGAGAGTGAAGGGTAGGGAGCGCATGTGTGAAGGTGGACTCGCGCCTTCAAGCCTCAGTCAGTCAAGGTCAACCGTATGAACAAACCCTTGTTCATTTTACTAAGAATTTACTCCCCAAGCCTAAACCTCGCTTAGAGTCCTTTCTCACGAGCACTAACTTTCTTTGTCCTATCAGTGTCTCAGAAATTTGTTTCTGTGTCTAAAAAGCATAAAAAGGTACCAGGTTCAATCATTTCTTTGAGCCTCATTTTATGATCTGAGCATCGTATTGTGATTCTCCTGTGCACACGAATTAAATTGGGTTTTCTCCTGCCAATCTAATCTTGTGTCAATTTTATTGTTGCATTATTAGTCCAGTGGTAAGAACTAAAGTGGGGGTAGGGGATGGGCTTTGACCCCAACAGCCCCTTTCACTGGCCAGTGGCCCAGTCCTGTGACATGAGCTTACTCACCTCACCATAGGGGAAGCTCAGAAATAGTCTTTCCACGTGTCAAGGGAAAAATAAAATCAGTTTGATGAACATATAGTATTTTTTCTGTTACCTACTCCTGAGGCAGAAGCTTCTCTAGAAAGAAAGACGAATTTATTCTCTTTAGGGTTTTCTCTTAGAAAATGAGCCCGCAGCGATGCTCCACGAGGGACACCCCCCTCATCCTCTAGCAGATGTCTCAGCTCACCGGGGCAGCAGATGTGGGAGGAAGAAGGTGGTCTCCGGAAGGGGAAAGACTATTTCTGAGTTTCCACTCCAGTGAGGTGAGTAAGCTCATGTCACAGGACTGGGCCACTGGCCAGTGAAAGGGGCTGCTGGGGACAAAGCCCACCCCCCGCTCTCCCCTACCCCCGCTTTAGTTCTTACCGCTGGACTAATAATGAAACAACAATAAAATTGACACAAGATTAGATTGTCAGGAGAAAACCCAATTTAAGTCGTGTGCACAGGAGAATCACAATACGATGCTCAGATCATAAAATGAGGCTCAAAGAAATTGAACCAGGTACCTTTTTATGCTTTTCAGACAAAGAAACAAATCTGTGAGAAACTGACAGGACAAAGAAAGTTAGTGCTCATGAGAAAGGACTCTAAGCGAGGTTTGGGCTTGGGGAGTAAATTCTTAGTAACGTTAACAAGGGTTTGTTCACATGACCTTGACCAACTGAGGTTTGAAGGCCGAGTCCACCTTCACATACAGAGGTTTTTCAGTTTCCCGCGCCGTTCAGACCTGCGTTTCTCAGGGGTCACCTGGCAGTCAGGAGCCACGTACTCAGAGTGCACACTCCTGTCCCCTCCAAATACAAACCTCTCGTTTGAGGAAACTTTACAGGTCAGGACCTGAGGGTCTTACTCTTTGAGCAAATGTACTTGTGGTCGTCTGTAGTCACATGGTCACAGCAGTCATTATGGATCGGAGACTTGGGCTAGTGATTGTTTTCGTTCTTCCAAACGCTTTCCACAGCATTGGCTCCGGGTCTCACTGCACCTCTGTGTGGGAAGCTGGGTCGGCATTTATTTTTAGCATTTTCTTTCCCAGGTGGAGACATCCAGGGAGAGGAGGAGCTGGGGTTGGAATCTGGACTTTCCTGGGTCCTAGTCCCCAGACCCCCCAGACGGGGAGGGGACTGCCACTTCTGGCCCCAGCTGTAGAGGCCTGCCTGTCCCTGTCCCCTCACCAGCCCAGGGCGGTGGTGTAGTATGCTGGGCACAGGGAAGCCAAGCATCGCTGGGGACAGGAGCCCAAGCCCTTAGCCAGGTAGTCTCCCATGGGAGGAGAAGCTTTTCCGGGTGATGTGCAACCCACAGGGAGAAAAGGGTCCCATAGAACAGCCCTGCCCAGAGGTCACTGTTTTCCAGACTGAATTAATTACTCCCTGTCACCTAGAGCCTACCAGTCCTTTTGGCGATATTCTCTGTTCTAACAACCTTCCCTTCCTTTAGCCTTCTCTCCCTTTAAAGGTCCCGGCAGCGGCCTGGCCCTCCAGGCTCCAGGCCCTGCAGGCCGCCCCCGCTGTGCGATTCCGCAGGTTGCCACTGGGTGGCGCAGCCGCCCGCACTGTGCGGGATCAGGTCGCAGCTCTGGTTCCAAGGCGCCTCCTGCCTTCTGCAACCTCGATCCCCAGTCAGAGTGGGGGCGCTGGGGAGAGGAAGCTTGGGGGCTGCTACTCCCAGGTTATGGGGTCCGGCGGGGCTGAACAAGGCTCGGGGTCATTTAAAGAGAGATCTAGGTGGTTTGGTGGGCTGGGATGCTGGGGGTGGGGCAGGAGAGGATAGGGAGGGATGGGGGGATGAGGAGGATGCTGGAACCTTTTCCCCCCTAGGGAAGTGCTTTCTGGAGAAGGTGCTGGAAAATTACATTGGAAGAGAGGAGCAGAAATGTCTCTGCACACTGACGGAGTGATTTGGGGTGGGGGCGGGGTCCCTATTTATTTAACAAGCACACAGCATTTACTGTGTGTCAGACACTTCACGGATATTAATTCATTTAATCCTCACAACACCCCCACGGTCATATCTCACAGCCGAGGACACCGAGGCACAGCTTTCCCAGCTAGTAAGTGGCAGAAGGGACCAGCCTCCCTCAGGGCTTGGCGTCAGTCCTCGTCCTCCCCGGTAGCCCCGGGGCATATAAGGCAGGCCTGCAGGGTGGGAGGCAGGCCTGGCCTTGGCAGCTCTGTACAGTTGAGCTTTGATGCTCTCCTTCTTCATTCACTCACTTATTTACTCATTCATTCAACACATGCCAACGTAGGACTTCCTGTGTGCAGACATGACACTTGGAACTGGGTTTCGATGGTCAGCAAAACCAGCCACAGTTCTGGTCCTCGTGGAGCCAGTGGGGGAGGCAGATTCATTCATCACATTAGTGAAGGTCCCTGGGTCAGTGTTCTAGAGAAATGAGCACCATCTCCCGCTCCCTCCTTCTCCCGGCTCCACTCTGTCCCCTCCTGTCCCTAGGCCCACTTGGCATGTCCGAGCCCCACGATGTCAGCTAAAATGCCAGCTCAGAGCTAAGGGGTAGCTCTGAGTCGCACAGCCCTTCGTGACTTCAAAGGCAGACCACGTCCGTTGTCTTATGTGGCCTTGTCCAGGATGGGTTGGCGTGACTGATGGGAGGTAGGCTTTCGGAAACCGTCGCTTCAGTGTAGAAAAGATTCTGGGTGAGACTGGAAGGGTCTTTGGCTTCATACTTGGGTTTGAATCCAGACTATCGACTGATTTGCAGTGTTTACCAGTTCCTGCTCCTCCACCAGGGGCAGTGTTTCTTGCTAGTTGTGCAAACTGAAGCGAGTGATTTAACCATCATAATTTCAGTTTCTTCTTCTATCAAGTGGGCTGACACCACCTTCCTCATAGTATTGACGTGAGGATTAAATGACTTTCTGTTGTCCCCACTTATTGAATCTGTAGAAATTCCTTTCTCATTCTAATTATTTGGTTTCCTGTCTATTTCGCTCATGAACTAAAAAATTCCTTAAAAGCAGGGACCCTGTCACATTTGTCTTTGTGTCCCCAGTGTCTAGTACAGGGCCTGGCACACAGTATGTGCTCAACAAACGTGTCCCTTTTCAGCCCTAAGGTATGGCCCTGTGAGAGATTATGTGGCGGGGATTTTCAGTGGAAAAAGCCACTTCTAGAGAGGGCCCTTCCCTGCGGTCTCCACCTCTGAGCTCGTTGGCTCTTTCTGTGGCTGGGTGAGTCACCCGCTCCTCGGCCAGGCCTTTCTCTAGTGGCCCGGTGAGGGTTGACTCACTGACCCCCGTATGGATCTTTCTGGAGGAGCCAGCATCAACCTTCTGGGTCAGATTTCAGCTTTCCAAAGGCTGTGGACCATGCGAGGGCTGGTCGTCAGAAGGACTACCAGGAATGTCTCCCTTGGGCCACCTGGAGCCCCGTGCCCAGGCCCCTCGACTTGGAGGCTGGCGGGAGGTGGCGTCTGGATACAGCCACAAGGAGCTCCTCCCTGGCTCTCTCAAAGTTTCTGAAATAGGGCGAAGGGAACAGCAAGGAGGTGATGTCGTCACCCCAAACATAAAAACCATGCCTGTGTGTGGGGAAGGGAGCCACGCTGACCCTCTCCCCAGGAGGCGCTGAATCTATCATGAGCCCGCCCGCCTGCCCCAGCTCTGATGTGTCTGCAAATCTTCCTGTGAACTTCGCTGGTGTGAGATGAACCTCCCCAACTCCCTGACACCCCACTGATTGCAGCAGTCCCCAGCCTGGCACTACGCATTATGACCCAGAAGCCTGCAGCTCTCCCCGATCCCTGCCTTCCTTCCTGCGTCACAGCCGCCCCTCTGTCTCAGGGGTACAGCCCTGAGGTGAGCAGGCAGGGGAGCCATGGACAGACGGACCTCCGCAGGAGGCTGAGGTAGCTATGTTCTCGCTTTGGCCACTGTGTACTTCTGCTCACCAGCTCTGGCTGCTCCCACACGGCTTCTCAGTGGAGCGTGCACATACCATTCCCCGGGGCGGGCCTGGAGTAGCTTGTGTCTCCAAGCCCCGAAGGTTTACTCTCCCAAGCAGCCCATTGGGAAGAGCACTCTACCCCGCTTTCTCTTTCACCAGGACCCTTGGTCAGGTGTCTTGGAAGCCTCTTGCCCTCTAGAGACCATATCCTACTGGTTGACAAGTCCTGTATTGTCTCCCGTCATGGTGATTGGCTGTGTTCTCTCCTCTCCGCGCCCATCACCACTGGCTTCCCTGTCACTTCACACCTGGACTCTGTGACTTCCTAACAGGGCCTCTTGTCTCCTCTTCCCCATCCTCTGTGTTCAAGTACATTCCCCAGAGCAAATCTCCTCACGTACTCGTTCTTTCATTCCTTCCTGCAACAAGTGCACACCAAGGAGCTACGTGCCAGGTAGTTCCAGATACTGGGGATATGGCTGTGAGCCGGACAGACAGATCTCGAGTATCCTCGAGTGTCCCATGGCCTCCAGGGGGTCCTGGAGCCCACACACACCCCTCCGTTTGACATTTGGAACAATGCAGCATGCAGCCCCCTCGTTTTCATCTCCTGCCTGTGGGTTCGGCTCTGGCCTGGCCAGACCCTCTGCATTCTCCAAACACACCACGCGATTTCTCGGGTCTGGAATGCCCTCCTTCGCCTTCTCCTTCTGCTTCAACCCAGCTCCAAAGGAATGGCTCTGTCGTCCTGCACCGAGCGTCTCATGTGACCGGTGGGTTCCCTAAGCCGGTAAGGATTCAAATGGGATCAGTGGATTGGGAAAACCAAAAGAGACCTGGCATTTGCAAAACTGAGCAGAGAGACCCCAAATTTAACCTCAGATCCCCGAGTGAGGTTCTGAAGCGAACTCTTTACTTCCTTTGTCCATGCTTTAATCTCAGTAGGATTTTGTTTCCTAGAACTTGTCATGGTGAGTCCTGCCTATGAATTCGTAGTTGTTAGCCGCTGACTCTGCTGCATCCCCCAACCTCATGAAAGATTTAAAGTTTGTGTGGTGAAAAGTAAGAGATGAAAGTCTACACTTTAAAAAAATTTGGGGACACTGCCTCTTCCTGCTAGTTTCAGTGAAAAGCAAAGAGGAAATAATAACAAAAATGCAACTATTATTAAAAGACAAGAACCATAAAATAAAAAGTGAGGGAAGAAAAAAATTTTTTGAAAAAATCTTCTTGGCCAGGAACCTTCATCAGCAGATTTCAGATGCCAAGGTTAAATGCCAGCTCTACCCTCACTGGTGCGTGACCTTGGCCGATCACTTACCCTTTATAGTTGTCCTGAGAACCAGGTGAGACAATTTACATGAACCAACTTAGAACAGTGCCAGGTGGTACGTGCTCGGTGCACGCTGGCGAGACATAACCCTAGCTCCTTACAACAGACTGGACGTTTGGAGCCCAGCTCATTACTCACTGCAGACGGGCCCACAGTCCCCTAAGTCCTGTTCTGAGCGAAAAAGCTCTGAAAGCTCAAAGCTCTTTTATTTGTTTGCAAGAAACTAATTTGGTGGCAAAACCTGACCTAATACTGGCCTGCTTATAGTCTTTCTAACTCTCACTCAATATAAGTATTCAGTTCACATACACAGTTCTCTGCAGCTCTGTTAAGCTGTTTAATCAAGAGGTGTTAGCCCTGACCTCCGGGGGAATTACACAGTATAAAGTATCTGCACTCTAATCTCTCAAAAATTTGAAAATTCTAAATCCTGAAATGCATCAAGCTCCAAGGGTTTCTGAGGCAGGATTTTAGACCTGTTGTAAGTTCTTCAGAATTAATGCCTTAGAGTTTTGAGAGGAAGTAATGGTCTTTGGATACAAAGGCTCAAGTAATATGATACCCGCTAACATTCATTTACCCAACCAATATTTATAGCAGTTTAAAAATAATGCAGCTCCATCTTCATTAATCATTGTGGAGTTTCTCTGAATGCCTGTGATAGCAAATGGTACAAATGTGTATTGGTCTCTGCTGAAGCAAGGTCTCTGCCTTGTTCCATCACCTTCCGAAAGTTATCTAAAGAGCGACACAGTAGTCCCCCCTTATCCACAGAGGGTATGTTCCGAGACCCTCAGTGGGTGTCTGAAACCATGGATAGTACTGAAGTCCATGTATTCTATTTCCTACACACACACCTTTTCCCTTAAAGGAGGCACTTCGGGGCTTCTCTTTGGCACATCCAAATTTCCAGCATCATTACTCTTGCTCTTTAGGGCCTTTGTTAAGTAAAGTAAGGGTGACTTGAACATAAGCACTGCAGTACTGGGACAGTCGATCTGATCAGCAAGGTGGCTACTGAGTGATTGACAGGCGGGGATATGCTGGATAAAGGGAGGATTCAGGATCCAGGTGGATGGAGCGAGGTAGCACAAACTTTTACCACACTACTCAGAACAGCGCACAACTTAAAATTTACGAATTGTTTATTTCTGGAATATTCCATTAATATTTTTGGACTGTAGTTGACCATGGGTAACTGAAACCACAGAAAATGAAATCAACTACTATATTTGAAAAAGTCTAGATCTTATGTAAAACCTAGATCCTCACCACAATTGACGATTATTTGGCTAGAGTTGGCATGGTTGTTCTTGTAGCACCTTGACTGAATCAACCCAGCCAACAATCAGCATCAGAAGTGGCGTAATCGGAATAATACAGAGTGAGCATCATCTCCCACCCTGGGCTTCGTGCCCTACTAAAAAGTGAGGATGACAATGGCAGTATCCATTGAGCACTTGCTGGTTGCTGGGCAAACTTCTAAATACTTTATGTATTATTTTATGTAGCTCATTTAATTCTCACAGCAACCTCATAAGTTATAACATCCCCATTTTACAGACGAGGAAGCGGAGCACAGAGAGGTTAAATAACTTGCCCAAGGCTAACCAGCTAGTAGACGGCAGGTCTCAGGTTTGAACTTGGCAGTTTGGCTCCACAAATCAGGTGCTAATAATGGTAGTTCCTCCTCCTCTTGCCTCCCCTTTCTTTTTCCTGACTGCTGAAATGCTAATTACCAATCAGTCTGATTCATTCCTCTAAATAGCCCCATTATTTCATTGGTTTAGCTAACTGGGAAGTTATGTGGTTTAGCTGCCTTTTCTTCTTCTCTTTGTCCACTCATCTATTCGCCCATCTATCTGTCTGTCTGTCCATCTATCTGTCCATCCATCCATCCATCCATCCATCCATCCATCCATCCATCCAAGATCAATGCAATGTAAACAGCTGCAGGGTACCACTTATGCTGTTAGCTTCTAACCTCTCTGACATCAGTTCACTCACCAGTATAAAGCGGCATCATCATAGGTACCTGCAGACTGCTTGTGAGTATTAGATGAGCTGTTTTACGTGTCACATTTGGCTTGGAGTTCATAGTACTCTGTGTAGTTGAAAGAGACATAATTACATTGAAAAAAAAAAAAGCTCTACAACTGGTAGAGCTATAGATTTTACTAGTGTTCCCACCTTCACATTTCTCCTAAATCAGTTATATTTTAGTTTAAAAAAATTTAGTTTGTGCTGCACCCTGGCAGAAGATAATCCTGATTTACGCTGACTACAGAGCCAGCGTCCACCGTGGCCACTGTGCTCCCTGTGATGGACAGGGCCATCTGCCTGTCAGCTGGCAGCGATGTGGGCCCGGCAGGGTGGCCTAGTCTCCTTCCCTCCCTGAGCGTGCTGTTGACAAGTCCGGGCTGCTGCTCCCTGGAAGACGAGGGTAGAAGGCGTTGGAAGGGGGCTGGTTCTTCCTTGAGGGAGGCAGTGGAGGGGAAGTTGGCTCGGCCCAGCCCTGGTGGCAGCTGGAATATGTAATAACTTCTAGACAGTGTTGTGATAGCAGGGCCAAGGACGGCGTTTAGAAATTTCTAGTCTCCTGTGCTTCTGATCCTGGATGTGGTGGGCAGTGGGGGCCTTCTGCCAGAAAGAGCTTGGCATTCAGGCTCCTGCCATCTGGGTTGTGAATGCAGTGAGTGTGTGTGTGTGTCTGTCTTTGTCCTTCTACATTCTCCAAGTTAAACAGAGAACGGATTACGATTCCAAAGAAGTCGAATTGTAATACATTAGTTGCCTTACAACTCTTATCCAGGTAATAAGCTTTTAAAAGACAGTCCATATTACATAATAATCATCAATGGTAAGAGAAAGACACAAACCGAAACATAAGACAGACGAACCAAGCACAGAGGCTTAGGATGTCTGCTGCAGTCACCTGCCTGGCGCTCCAGGAAGGAGGCCAACATTTCTCCATCACTCTCGCAACCAGGGAACAGGACGGGGTGTAGTATCGGTGAGGAGTCCAGGATGCACACTGTGTGGGACCCCTGGCCTGTGGCCCACAGCTGAGGCTGAGCGGAAAGACTGCCTGGCCCTCCTAGAAAGCCACAGAAGCCACACCCATGGAAGTGTGCATGCGGGGGCCTCGATGCAGGGGCCTTCCAAGGACTCAGAAGCAGGAGTCTCCCCAGATTCTGTGTGGTGCCCACATGGATTATCTGGACTATGAACTCAGCTGAGGAGGAGCAATCTGTTGCTTCTGGAGTCTGAGGAGCAGAGAGCATGGGGTAGGAATAAAAAGCAATGAGCCTGCTTTTATGAGCAGCAAGGCTCATGGAACCATTTGACCTTGAAAGTGTAGCTGAAGAGGGAACTTGCAACTACTGACCAAGCACTTGTCCATTATCTCGGCCCCCTACTCATCCCTGAAAATCACACGGTTCACTTACTCCACACACACTTGTTGAGCGTGCACTTACCTGTGGCAGGTGCTCTCTGGGTGCTGGAGACACCTCAGTGCAATCAGCAGTCCTGCCATCACTGAGTCTACCTCCTGGTGGGGTGACACGGAACATAAATAAGTAAAAAGTATGGCATGTCGACTGCAGATAAGTGTCCGGAGAAAAGTAAGAGATGGGAGAGGAATGTTGGAGAAAAGGTTGTACAATTTTATTAGGAGTGGCAAATATAGGCCTCACTGAGAAGACAATAGTAAAATAAAGATCTGAAGGAGGTAAGGGAACAAGGCTTGAGAATATACAGAGAAGGAGTGGATTAGGCATAGGGAACAGCAGGTGCAAAGGCCCTGGGGTAGGGGCGGCTCATAGCGCCAGAATGGACAGTACTAAGGGAAATTGGCTGGAGGTAATACAGAGGGGAGGATCATGCAGGCCCTTGTGCGCTACCTCAGAGCCTTTGTTTTTATCTCAATAGGGTATAAGAAGCTGTTGGATTGTTTCTATCAGAGAAGTGACTTACGGCTTTATAGGATCACTTTCCCTGGGATGCTGAAGAGAGACTGAAATGGTGTTTGGCCCCTGCTGTGCGAACAAACGTGGTGAGTTGGTTCTCAGGAGCGGGAGAGGACACCTTCCAGGCAGATGTGAGCATAGGGACTTGCGCATAGCTGAGCCTGTTTAATATGACAGGCTGTTAACGCTGGGTCCCTGGCAGGGAGGTCAGGTGAGGAAACAGCGAGATAAACTAACCAACACCCTGCCTCAGAAAGAAAGAAAACTGCAGTGTGCATAATGCAGTTACACCTATATAAAATTGCACACACACATGTAAGGAGTGTGAGGTGTGTGCAAACTAGGCATCGAAAGCAGGCAGTGGTTCTGTTTGGGTGGCAGGTGATCCCAACTTTCCCCCCAAATACATTTCTGTATTGTTAAAAAAAATTTATAATAAGCAGGGATTATTTTATATAACCATGAAAAAAAATCCAATAGAGCTATTTTCATTGTGAGAGAGTTAAAGAGAATCAGTGAGATTACTGAAGACTCCGTGATTAGCTCTGTTTGTACATTTTATGTTCTCAGACCCCCAGAAAACTGAGCTGAAGTGTGGGATGGAACTAACTGAATGGGGATGGTGGTGACTGTTTCTTCAGTTGGTGGAACAGCTAAGTTCACGTGCGAACCTGCGGTTGCTTAACTCCAGCAGGGTTCACGCCAGTCTGTTCTGGGTTTGGGAAGCGCACAGCTGCAGAGCACTTGTGTCTGTGCTACAGAGTTAACTCTCAGCCTGTCAGCATCCCTCCAAGTTCATGGCTGCCGAGAGGTGTGACACTGCCGAGAGGTGAGGGGAATGAACTGGAGATTCAGGGCCAGATCTTTCCAGGTGCCTGATTAAAAGCAAAGAAGCAATAAAGGAAGGAGCAGGTGCCACCGTCCAGAAATTCAACACTTGCTCCTCACCCCCAGACCCTTTCAAGGGAGAAATATAAAGGTCTTCAAAAAGCAGAGCGAGGAGGAGGCAGCAGCGGGGCCGCCCGGTCTGACCCCTGCGACGCTGCAGAATCCCCTCACATGAATAATTAACTCCCAGCGGGCTGAGGAGCCCAGCTTCAGCAGGCAGAGATTTCATGAAAATTTAAAGACCTGCACTGACGCCGGCTCTGCGTGTTGTTTTAATGGTGGCTTAGATAGCTTTGAAAGCCCCAAGTCCCAGGAGCCTTAGAGGCCACGGTGCCATCTGCCCAAGCCTTCATGGGCCCCATTCCCTGGGGACTGCACAAGGGAAGGAGATTTAAGGCCAAAGGTGAGGGTGCCCTCGATCCCTCTTCCCAACAGTGCCTGTGGGTGGGGTACAGGTGTCCCCAGAGCAGCAGCCCCATGCTGTGCGTTACCAAGGCAACGCCTGCTCCTCCTGGGACAAGGGAGGAAGGCAGTGCTGACAGAGCAGGGCTTTGTGGATTGACTTTCCAGAGGGATCTAGGCTAAAAATACGCCACAGCTGGTACTTGCAGGGTTTTGGGAGCCTTCGCCTTGGGGCTCGCTCCCCCGTGGGGTTCCGATGTGGCACTGCCTGGGGTGAGGAGGGCGGGCCGAGAAAACCCACGGTGACTTTAATGCCCATGGCTTGCAGGGGTAGGTAGGGCTGTTGTGGAGACAGAGGGGGCAGCTGTTTTCCTGGCAGACACATGGCCTGCTTGTGTGACTGCGCCAGAAGTCATTGGCTTGGTTGCGCTGGGCAGCCGGCTAGAACAACAAAACCACTGGTAGCTTCTGAGGGCACTGGACAGGTGCACAATGCTTTTGAGCCTGCCTGCCCGCCTCCCCCGAATGGCTGCCAAAGGCTGAAGGGGCCCCCCAGGTCACTGCCAGGTGTGGCCTGGGCCAGCCTGGACTTCACTGAACCGGTGGTTCTCCCTCCCCTCTCCCCCCACTCTGCGGGGACACGCCGCAGGGGAGAAGCGAGTGAACCCCTGCTGCTCCCAGGCTGGCGGCCTGTGCCCCTGGGTCTGCGCGCGCCAGGCAGGGGCACTTAGGTCAGCTCTGAGGTGACTGTTCACACAGTGCCGTGGGTGCCAGTGTGCCCCAGCGCTCTGACCTCTGGGAACCCCTGCCGGACAGGGACCTCTGTGGCAGGCCATGGCGTACAACCTCTGTGCCCTGTCCTAGGAAGGCAAGGTGCAGACTTGAGGCTGTGACTGAAGGGCCACCCACTTGGTGACGGGCCACTCCTGAGGGGCTGCTTTGCAGTCAGAGGGCCCACCCCGCTCACACAGGGTCCCTGGAGCCTCTGGATTGGTGCTCCATGGGCCTCATGGGCCAAACGATCACCAGGGCGCTTACTAAAGTGCAGGCTCTGACTCCGCAGGGCTCCCTGGCCCGAGACTCTGCATTTCTGATAAGTTCCCGGGTGCTGCGGCCGCTGCATTTCTGTGGGGCAGCACCTGCCAGCAGGACGGCTCAGAGACAGTACAGTGGTTTTCACACAGGGGAGCAAATAGGAATCCCTAAGGGTCACTTTATTTTAGATTTTTACGAATATATTTTTTAATTACAGTTGACTTCCAATATTATATTCATTTCAGGTACCGATTAGTTTTTCTATACCTTATGTAGGGGTCACCCCAATAAGTCTGGTGCCCATCTGACACCGTACATGGTTGTTATAATGTTGCTGACTGCATTTCTTCCCCATGCTGCACTTTCCTTTCCCGGGACTGTTTTTATAACTGGGAATTTGTGCTTCTTAATCCCTTTGGCCTTTTTCACGCATCCCACCAGCCCCATCCCATCTGGCGACCATCAGTTTGTTCTCTGGATCTAAGAATTAGTTTCTGTTTTGTTTGTTCTTTTATTTTGTTTCTTAGAGTCCACATGTAAGTGAAATCCTATGCTATTTGTCTTTTTCTGTCTGACTTATTTAGCATAATATCCTACAGGTCCATTCACATGGTTGCAAATGGCAAGATTTCATTCTTTTTTATGGCTGAGTAATCTATTGTCTATATGTACCACATCTTCTTTATCCATTTGTCTATCAGTGGACACTTAGGTTGTTTCCATATTTCAAGAGGCACTTTAAGACTCCAAAATCCTGAGACTCACCTGCAACCTCCTGACCTAGTCATCATATGACAACATGTCAGAACAGCTAACAGGTGATGGCATGCAGGACTTTGATTGGCAGCCACTGTCCTCAAGCCTTCAGGGGTTGGCGGGACATGGGCGAAATGCTTCACCAAACCACTGCTGTCCAAACATTTCTCTATTTTTAGTAAGATTTACCCTTTGTAAACCTGGTCTACCATCATTCATTCCTCAACAAATATTTATTAAGTCTCTTCTGTGTTTCTATAAGGGTCCATTCTTTCCCTTCTAGCTGGACAGACAGATGGCAGATAAGAGTCTGCTCCGTGCTTCCACAGCTGCACGACTGAATTAGAGAACTCTCCAGCGGCTTGGGGCTCACTAGGTTGGTTTCCTTACAAGGTCACAGAGCTACTAATGTGTTCTTAATGAGCTGCCATTTACTTATGCAAATAGCAGGGCACAGATGCCAGGGGGATTAGGGCTTGGCGGAGAGGCCTGCCTCTGCGTAGCCTCGTGTTTTAGCGCAGGGGCAGCTGTCCTTTCGCACCTACCCCTGCTTTTCATCTTTAATAGCTGCTGCTGTGCAGCAGTGTGTTTGTGCATGCGTCAGTGTGCATGCGTGTGTGTTTAGGGGTCTCATCTCGCCAAGCCACCCTGGCATGAGGGCATCTGCACTAGCTGGAGGTCCCGGTGGGAGTCACAGACCTCCGCCTGCCCACATCTGCCTGCGTCCGGCCCCGCAGAGCTCCGTGGAGACCAGTGCGTGTGGGGGGACGGGGACTGGTGAGCTGCACGATATAATGAGCTAGTGAGAGTCAAGCAGTGCTGTGAATTTCATTTCTGATCTTCAGGAAGAACTTTTGGTAAAGGTTCCCTTGTATCTTGTCAAAGGACAAAAAAAAAAAAAAAAAGTAAAAAAATCACTGCCTTTGTTTCTCTCCTGTTCTCCCAAGAAGCATCCTTATCACACCAGAGAAGATGCTGCTCTGAGTACGTAATGTGGTCGCGATCGGTGCTGCCATGTTCATTGGTACAAAGGCGCACCTCGCAGGGGCTGCTGACATTTGGTTTCACAGGTATCGTCTAAAGAGCCGAATCGTCCTCTCTCCTCAGTTCCCCGAGCTCTGGGATGCTTGCCTCCTCTGGCATCTCCTCAACACAGCTGTGCTCCCACTCCCCTGCAGAAACTGGCTGGTGCCACCTCAGATGTCTCTGTGCTCACTGCTGGGAACAGGCTCTCCCTGCCAAGCCAACCTGCCCTGTCACCTGTGGGAACTGCCTGCTGCTGAAGACTCACCAATGCCGCCAGGTGAGACTCTTCTCGTCTCTTCCTACAGATGCCACACTTGTAATACAGCCCTCCTGTCCCCACGTCCGGGCCTCTTCAGGCCCTGTCCCAGCCTTTTCTCTCTCTGTGGCTGAGGGCCTTCTCTGCTGTCAACCGGTAGCTTCTTCTGGGAATCCAGCACAGCAGGAAGCGTTGGACACCAAGATGTCAGGAACAATGAGGACGTTTTTGGTCTGTGCCTGTTCCCGCTGGCTCAGGAGCTGGCCCCTCTCATCAGGAGTGTGTGTCTTACGCGGGGTGAGCTGACCACCTGCTTCTCCAGCGGAGAGAAGGCTGCATGGCGGTGTGGCTTTCGGTTCTGGCTCTCACTTACGAGTCATGAGAATAAATCCTTGTCTCACAGAGCTCTGCAAACGGGGAGGTTGGTCTGGCCTTATCCGGCCCTCACAGATTTAAAAAAGCAGAAAAAACAAGAACAAGACAAATGAAAAACCACTTGAACTAACATTAAGAAGTCAGAGGTTTCATATAAAAGTATGGATTTTGTAGAAAAGTATATGGATTTCTTTCTTCTCTAGAAAAATGGACGTACTTGGCAGCACCACTGCCCGCTGGCAGCAGGGGCTGGAGCTGGCAGCTGCTGCCCCTTCTCTGCGGCTCTGCTCTGCGGTGCAGCCCACCTCCAGGCCCCCTTCCGACACCAGGCCTGTTCACTCAGTTGCTTCATGGATTTGGTCCTCTAGGCACGTGTGTTAATTCCTTGGGGCTGCCACAAAACAATGTTCTGAGTGGCTTAGAACAACAGAAAGTAATTCTCTCACGTTCTTGAGCCAGAAGTCTGAAATCAAGGCTCTGGCAGGGCCGTGCTCCTTCCGAACGCTCCCAGGGAGACTCCTTCTTCGTTTCTTCTAGCTTCTGGGGGTTGCTGGCAGTCCTCGGTGCTCTTTGGCATGTAGCTGCTTTACTCCAATCTGCCTCCTTCGTCACGTGGCTTCATCTCCCTGTGTGTTCCTTTACAAGGGCACACTAGTCGTTGGATTAGGCCCACACATTTTAACTTGATTACATATGCAAGAACCTTGTTTCCAGGTGAGGTCATGTTCTGGGGTTGCCGGTGGACATGAATTTTGGGGGGGACACCGTGCAACCCAGTGTAGCATGTGGGCTGGCAACCTCGGGACCCACTGGCTTCGTGTCCTCTGGCTTGCTGTCTTCTGGCTAACCTCTCTGGATGAGGAGAGGTGGCATCACAGTCTTCTGGTCTTGGTTTGGCGACGCGAAGGGCCACCTTGGGTCATTGCTCTTCTGAGTGTTTTGCTTCCATGTGTCACTGGATGACAACAGAAGCTGCCCTAGGCTGCGGTGGGCGTGAGCTGGAAACGGAACACACTTTCTTGGCTGGGTCAGATACAGCCCTCGGTGGCACTGTCTCTGAGCAGCCCCGGCTCGGACGTGCCCCAGAGGTCAGTTGTCCTTCCTCCGCTCCCCAGGGGCTTCCCTTCATTCCAGCGCCTAACTACTGAATTGCAACGAAGTGTCTACAGAGCTGTTTCCTTCCGAGACCCTGAGCTATGTGAGGTCAAAGGCTGTGCTTCCATCCCGACGTCCAGCCGGGAGCATGGCAGGCCTTAGTAGATGTTAGTGAGGTGATGCTTTATGGAGCTCTACCCACTCAGGGGGGCTGCCACCCGGCCTCCTCCTTCACGCCCCTGTGGGCCCGACGTTGCTTCTTATACTTTCTTGATGCTCCTGCTCATGACTCTTCCGTGGTCCACCCATCGTGAATTGCACAGATTACTGAGGAGAGAGGGAGGTCTGGGCATCTCCCTTGCCGTCCCTTCCCATGGCTATGTCTGTTGTTGGACTTCCCCCAGCCTTCAGTCCCGTTGAACAGAGCAGGCAGGGGCCCCGTCACGCCGGCTCCTGTTGGCGTGTTAGAGATTTGGTGCAGTGGGAACTGGGGCAGCGTTTTAGGCAGTGGGGTGACAGATCGGGAGCTCCCTCTGGCGGCCGTGCGGAGGACACACAGCGGGGAGCTGCAGGGAAGTGAGAACAGCGGTAGGAAGCTACTGGGATCGTCTCAAGCAAAACTTAATGATCGCTTGGAGTGAGGTGGTGGGCGTGCGGTGGGGTCAAGGGGGCGGAAATGGACGGTACTGAGGTCAGGTGGACTTGGCGGTGGACTGGATTTGGGAGCTGAGGGAGAGGGGGTGTCAGAGATGACTTGAGGCTTCTGGTTTATAAGATTGGTTGGTGGCATTTGTCGTGGTGAAGAACAGTGGATGGGAGCCAGGTGTGTGGGCAGAGCACTGGGGGCTCAGCCGGGGACATGACCATACCTATTTCCTGGGACAGACAGGAAGGACACAGCTCACGAAAACCCTCAGGCTCTTTCAAGGAGCATCTGTGGTTAGATTTGGAGACAAAGCCACTGCAGTGTCTCTCCCCTCCCCTTGAGTGCACGCTGACCCTGGCAGGAAAACGCTCACTGGGAGATGCTCACTAGGACACCTAACTGATCTAGCCGGGTGACAGTTACTACCTCGTGCACATTAAAAACACGATGCCCTCGTGTCCTGAAAGAGCTGAGTGTCCTTCCCATAGGGAGCTGCTCCCCCAGTCCTCATTACAGCCAGTGGGCGGGAGGCAGTGGACCTCACAGCTGGGCCCTAGCCCCGCGTAGGCTCTGTGAACTTGGGAGGTCACGTGACTCTTGCAAGCCTCTGCTTTGGGTGGGGAGGACCAGATGAGACGAAGTGGCTTTAGAAAGGGCCTTAGAGAGTTGACTGCTGCGGAGAAAGGCACCGTGCTTTGTCGTCACCGTGGCTGCAGCTTCCGCAGGGCGCCCTCTGCTGTCGCTTGCCAACAAGGAGGAGGAGATCTGTGTCAGCCGGTACCCCATCACTCAGCTGTGGGCATGGCCCTCATCTGTGGCCCCCGCAGCCAGATTTTTATTACTCGTGACACTGTTCTTACGCAAGTGTTTTGCAAATTCAGTTCCTTGAGACGCTGTGCCAAATTCTCCGGCAAGACTGAAGTCCTCCACATCTGCTCTGTTCCTTTTAGTCACTAATTTTGGTGGTTTGATTATAGAGAAAATTCTTTCTGTCGCAGCTTTTCTGCTCTGGCCCAGGAAACTGGTTCTGCCTGTGGTGCCATTTCCTCTCCTTCTGAACAGGTTTTTTACTTCCTGTCTTATTCCTGAGTTAGGAAAAACACAGCACCGATGTGAGCTGCAGTGGCAAACTGCCAGCTTTTTGTAGGGCAGGGCAGGGAGTAAACAAATGCATTTATAAATATATGCATACTTTGGGCAGCTGCTTCTGGAAAGGGTCAATATCTACATGTGTTTTCCTCCAAAAAAGAAAAAAAAAGGGATAGGCAGAACGTTACAGATGACATCCCACATTGGCACTGGGAGCCCAGCCCAGCTGTTTGAGCTGTGGAGCTGTGGGCAGGTCTTTGATTTCTCCACTTGTAAAATGAAGTCATCTAAGGTGACCTTACTGGCTCAGAAGGAGGTCGTTCATCCATCTCACAAAATCTATGCTACGTGTTAGAGATATAGCCATGAACAAACGAGACACAAACTCCTGGCTCTTAGAAAACTACATCCTAGTGCTGCGGTTGGATTGCTCATTCATTCAGGAAATAGCCCCACTATGTGTCAGGCACTGTGTGGGGCTCCAAGGAAACAATGGTGGGCCACGTAGAAGTGGGCACTGCTCCGGGGGAAGAAGGGATAACAGTCAAAGGTCTGTATCATATTATGATGGATGAAGGACAGGATGCTAGGGAGGCACAGAGTAGGGGACCCATCCCTGTCTGAGAGCCAGGGAAGGTCTCCTGAGAGGAAGGAGGAGAGAGAGGGGAAGACGGGGCGTCTGGGCCGGGGAGAGCCTTTGAGGAGCCGTGAGGGCCTGGGAAAGGACGGAGGCGCTGGAGCTGGGAAAGTCGGGTAGGAGGAAGCTACAAGTTGAGGCAGGGGACAATTCCCAGAATCTGATAGGCCCAGGGCCTCTGGCATCTCTCAGGGAGTAAGGTCCCCGAGGGGCAGACTCCAGGGCCTCTCAAATTCAGGGTCTTCTTCAGCCAGAGAAACTCCGCCTTGGTTCACACTCAGGGTCTCTGTGTCTCCTGGGCTGTTGGGACACCTTTTACGTTCGGTTTCCCTGATAAGCTGCTCACCCCTCATTTCTTTCTTTTAACCATTTTTTTTCCCCCTGAAGAGATGTGTATAGGATTGAAGCATCTGAAGCATTTGGCAGTATAAAGAAGGCTTTTTATAAATATATCGTCTTCTTTTTCCAATAAGTTTGTTTCTTTTTCCTGCACATTTTTTTTGGAAGCCTTGCTGAGGGTTCGTCTGGGACCTTAACTTTGGTGACAAGGCCATGTGGGAGCAGGAGAGACTCGTCACGGACAAAGTGCCAACACCGAGAAGGACCCACAGACACTTCCTTTGACTTTTGAATGAAGAGCCAGTGCTGGACTCTGACAACTCTGCGCTCATTTAAAAGTAAAACACACAGCTTTCTACTCGAATGACACCCCCAGTGGCATTCCAGCCCCTAAGTCCAGGCAGGCTGGCCACCTGGGGGCTCCTTGGGCAAACACTCCGCGTCCCCTCCCTCCTCGGGGCCTCTGCACGCACAGTGCCTGCCCTCGGAACACTTTCCCTCTCATCCGGGTGCCCCGTCTGCCTGGCTTTCCCCTACTCATCCTTCTTGGCTTGGCCTACACATCCCTCCTGCAGGGAAGTCTTCGCGGGCCCACCTGCGTGAGGCTGGGGCCGCTCTTATACTACTCGGCGCCCTCTTCTCTTCCTGTACACACTTGCGTTGGCTCATTGCTATGTATTTGTGATGTAATTCGGTCATTGCCTGTCTTCGCATTAGACACTAAGTTCTTTGAGAGCAAGATCTGTGTCTGTCTGAGTCATGGTCGTATCTTCACTATGGGGCAAGATGCCTGGTACATCGTGAGTGCTCCGTGAGCATTTATTGGATGAACTAACTCCCGTGAGCCACAGTTTCCTGCTCTTTCTGGGCATGTCGTTGCCGTGAGGGAGCTCAGGTAGGCAGAACCACAGGCTCCTTGGATAGCTTTCTGGCTCGTGCCTTTGTTACATCTTGGCTGAGACAAGCCCGTCAGGATGTGTGTTTTAGTCCATGTTGGACGACAGCTTTGACCAAAGGGAAATGAATGGACTCTTTAGAGGTAGGGGGCTCAGTACCCCAGGACAAGGCCAGACATTTGGGCAAAGAGCTGGGAATTTAACACTGGTGTGGCTGAGATGCTCTTCCAATATCCATGTGCTTACCACATATGCTGGCCTCCCTTGTAATGACACTGGGGCCATGTGCCTGGCTATTTCCCATGGTCCAAGACGGAAGTGATGGGAGCCTTTTCTACATGGAGGCCGCTAAGATGCGTATGCTTTTTTTCATCTCTCTTCCCTTCCCTTGAAGGCCATGTGCCTACAGGACAGAGGTGCAGGATAGAGAAGGGTCTCCTGACATGTACCACACACCTTGTGAACGACATAAATCTTTGTTACACTCAACCTCTAAGACCAAGATGAATCTCTTTAAGACTGCAGGATTTATTTGTTACTGTGGCTTATCATAGACTGATATTCTTTCACCATATTAAAGCTTTTGCATGAATCAGTTTTCTCAAAAGCAAAATATTTATTTCCTTCATACCTGTTAAACAGATGGCTTCAGACTTTCTGCAGTTTGTGTTAAGAATTCCAGGTACCAGTGCTCCCGCCAGCATCCCGTAGTACTGGTCTCTTGATACAGTTTCCTTTTTCTTTGCCAAGAACAATGTTTCATTAAGTAAATGTCTTCCAGGCCCTGGTGGCATTTCTGACAGCTCGTGGAAGAGAAGTCCCACTTGGCAGATTCCTGGGTGTCTCGTCCACCCTTCATTCTAACCCCTCCCAGGTGGGCTGGGGCGGGGAGGACATGGGCCCTCAAGCCCAGATCTCCTCCCAGGGTTCAGCAGGCTCAGGATCGAAGGGCTCAGACCATGAGCAGACAACAACAATAACAACAACAATCAATGACACCAGCCACAGCAGTCAGTGACAGGGTAGGGAGGCTCTTCTCTGTGGTGGCTCTGAGCCTGGCTCCTTCTTTCTCTTTGCCCCTCTGAGAGCCCTCGGGGAGGTGTCGCGACCTGATGAGGGGGAAGGGGCTTCTGCTGTCAAATGATGGATGTTATTAGTGCTGAAGGCAGCCTCTTGCTAGCCTCAGGGTCTGATTAGCTGGCTGACCTTGGGGAAACCACTCCAACTCCCTCACTTGTAAAAGGAAAGTATGCGTGTAGGGGTGGACGGTGGAGCATTTGGCAGTTTTCAAAACCACTGACTATCATTGATCACAGGGATGGATAATAGAAACATAGAACTCTGGCTCTTTTTTTTTTGCCAGAAAAGCCCTGCTTTATTTATTTCACTTGAGTTGGTGAGGGATGGGGAGATACTCTATTGACACATTACTGGCTCTGTTATTTCATGCTTCCCTCTGGCTGTTGTGAGACTCCAGAGACTGAGGTGAGCGTTTTGCTCCCATCATCTTAGGAAGGGAGTCAAACCTTCCCCATGTGGGGCTCTTAGGGGTTTGCTGGTAGCATTTAAGTTTCGGGACAAGAAAGTCGTGCACGGGGAGGTCCACTTCCCCCCACTCTAACCTAAGCTCTGTTTGGAGGTGTGCAGTGCCGGGGGAGAGGAGACGGAGTCTGGGGTCAGAGTGGGTCTTCCTGGGAGAGGGGGCTGGCAGGGGGCGGTGAGGGTGGGGCTGGTGCGGTCACACACAGGTCGGTGAATGGCGTCTGGGAAGGGTGTTTCCGAGTCTTCTTGAGCAGCCCCGGCCCGGAGGTAGGGGAGGCTGGGCACTCGGCTCCTTCTCCCTCTGCTCTGGTTCCCGTCTAGATCATCATTTTCACCCTTCCCCCTGGCTTGGTGCAGCAGGTCTGAGAAGGGCAGTGGGAGCTGCTGATGTGAGATGCTGCTCGTATGGCTGGGAGACCCCGTACTGCCCCGCCCAGCCCCGTCTTCCCCAGGCCACCAGGTGTGGGCATCGCCACTCCGCGAGGCAGACCGCAAGGATCTGGTGGCTCACATCTAAGGGAGGGGGTGGTCGCCCAGGGAGACGAGTCCAAATGAGGTTTTCAAAGATGCCATTGTCTGAGGTGACAGGGAGGAGCCCATTTTGGGACCCAGGGTCCCACTTGGGGGTCGATAGATAAAAGGATGCTTTAGTAGCTAGAGAAAGGGAAATGAGCTTCTGAGGCGTTTTCCAGCTGCTCAGCCATAATGCCATCCAGGAGCTGACCTTTAGTGTGGCGTGTGAGGCCAGCCTGCTGGGAAAGACCAGGAGAATCAAGCCGAGAGATGCCGATGGCGAGTCTCGACCAGCCAAGGGTGGAGCCGCCGGGCAGCTGGGGAATCGAAACATGGGACCAGAGAACGCAGAGGGATCTCAGGGAGGCTGGAAATAGGGGGAGCCGCAGGACCTCCTCGTTGTGAGGGCCGAAGGACCAGCAGTGTTTGGAGAGGGGATTGGAAACGTTGCTGCCACCGCAGTGCGGGGCGCCACTCCCTGTGGCGGGTGGCCCACAGCTTCAGAGGACATTTAGTGGCACTTGGCGAAGCCCGTTTCACGTGAACAGCCCACTTCGCATCTACGAGGAATGTATCAGCATCTCCATTTCTGGGATGTGGGAACAGGCCCCGGAGGGGCTGAGTGGGCTCCAGAGGCCCTGGCTGGTTAGCGACAGGACCAGGGCTGGAGGCTGGGTTTTCTGATGCTGGGGTCCAGGCTGGGCCCTCTCCACTAAGCCACAGAGGTGTTTGGTGAGCTTTGTAGACCCCATAGAGGTTACACCCACCCTCGCTTTGTGGATCCTCCTCCTCCTTTGTTTCAGTAAAGTCAGGCACGGAGAGCCCTCAGGGGGCCCGGGCCTGGCAGGTTCTGCCGCCTCGCTCCATCGCTCTGTGAGGTGACCCTGCTCACCCTGGACTCAGCCCCCTGGGAGGCCTGAGACCGTGGCATTTGGGGCAGAACAAGACGGCAGATTCCAGAGTCCAGAGTTCTCTCTGGGGCAGTACCATCACGGGAGCCTGACCCCGCAGAGGCCACCTCCGCCTTCTGGATGGACTGTCGGCCACGAGAGGCCGCAGTAGGTTACGTTAGTGCCCCTGTCCTTCCCTCTCTCCTTATCCAGGCTCTTCGCCATGTGGCTTTGTGGATTTCATGTCCTTATTTCTTGAGTCTGGGATTGCTTTGGCCAATAGAATAAGGCGAAAGTGATAGTGAACAGTTACCAGCCTGGACCACTCAACCTCTGCGTGTTTCCACTTGCCCTCTTGCTCTCTCCCTGGGAGGACATGCCCGGGCTGGGCTGCTGGTCGATGAGAGGATGGGGAGGGGAGACACGTGGAGCAGTGCTGCCCAGCGGCGGTGCCTGGCCCGGCAGCCCCTGGCCCGGCAGCCCCTGGCCCGGCAGCCCAGGGGAACCCCCAGCAGGTCTACACAGGCCTGAGGAGCCAGCCTACACTATACAGCGTGTGAGCTGCAACAGTTTCATGCCGTATGCCACTGGGGTTTTGTGGCTGGTAAGCAGCAGTCTGTTGACAGCAGCTAACAGATACAAAGACACTTTAAGAGTTCGTACAGTACCAGCACTCTGAAAGACTAGTCTGATATATCGTGTAGAAAAAGGAAAGAAAGAAGAAAGTTGTTTGACCAACCTTAGCTCAGGAAGGGACTTACGGATCCCAAGTCCCACTCTTTCATCTTGTTGATGAAGAATCTGAGTCCCAGAGAGGCGAAGTGACTAGTTCCAGGCCACATAGTTGTCTTCAGAGCAGAAGCCCAAGGACCCTCCTTACAAACCTGCCTGCCTCTTGTATGTACAGTTCGGAGGGGCTGGTGGGGGTCTGAGCATGTAGCTGAAGGTCAAGGGCGGGGCGGGCTGCACAGCCAGTGCTCTTGGCCACCACACCCTGCTGCCTCTCCTCCCTGGAATCTAGGCCCGAGTGAGCAGCCTTCAAGCTGAGGGCGACCCCAGGGCGGCCACTGTGCCTTTGGTCAGAGTCTCCTGCTCCAAAGGGGAGCCAGTTGCTGCTTTTGGCTGCTAACCTCCAGAGGTCACTTTTGGGCTCTGCAATGGCACATTAGTCCTATTCCTAGAATACTGTGACATGGCCTCAGGACTCTTCAGGCGGTTAGGTTACTCGGGGCACTGGCATGGCCCTGCCCCTGGAGGCCAGGGAAAGCTCCTGTGTGTGTGAGGCATATTGAATAATTGGCGTGTGTCTTCCTGTGCGGCCCCTCATCTCTTGCATCCCCGTTCACCCAGAGGTGGGTCAGGGTGCCAGCCCCTGTCAGGCAGCTGGGTGTGAGTCTGCATGTGTGTGTGACTGTGGGGAATGGGACTGGGGTGGGACAGTTCCAGGGTATCTGATCGGGATCTGTCCTTCCTTCCCAGATAGAACACGATGGGTTTAACTATCATTGTGCTCTAATTAATTCTTCTGTTCTAGAGTCTCACACTGGCCTTGTCTCCTTTTCATTTCCTTTCTACTGGAAGTGAATCAATTAGATCTGTATTGGGAGAATCCAGATTCCAGTCCAGTTATGGGACGAGGGCCAGGATAGGGCTCCAGGCAGCCAGCCTGAAAGAGCAAACTCTACCGGGCCTTCTGCTCAGCCCCGACCTGTCTGGTGTCATCCATTCAGGCCTTGGAAGAAGGCTCTGAGATTTCTTGGTCAGTTGACTGGTCAGGACAGAAAGGCTGAGCTCAGGCTGCTGGTTCCCCAAGGCACTCTGTGCTGTGCCTCTCCATCCTGGCTGTGCATTAGGGTCCCCTGGGGAGTTTTAAGCACTGAGTTTGGGGATTACTGAGATAGAAAGTTGAAAAAATTGATTATAGGTAGGCTGATTGATTGTTCAAAATGAGCAAAACTTTAAGTATCATTTGTTTTACTATGCAGGATTTCTTTTACACCTATACTGTATCTTAAATTCTTATTTTTGTCCAAGTGAAGCATATACGTGAATTTAAAAGTCCTACTGAAAAAGTACTACAAGGATTATAATGACAGTCATCAGTCCCCACCCTGTGTCTGTCTATCTGGGATTTTCAGAGGCAAATTTTAACTATTTATTCTGGTTTTTAGCCTCCATATTTCCAAATAACATTAGTATCCTGCTCTTTCTTGATTTTTAAATTTGAGGCATTCTCCACTGACTTTCCACTAAGGTTAATGAGTTACTTTTCCCTCCTTGCCTCTGTCCCTTTCCACAGGCCCGATCCTCTCCATTCATCTTTTCTCAACAGCTATCTTACACTTTTTGGTTAAGTAAAAAGCAGCATTCAGATTCCTAAGCAAAATCGTTTCCAGGCAAGCCATATGATAATTATGATTATATTTTCTTATTTTCCTTATTATAATAACTTAGATGTCTGTCATAATAACAAGTTGCTTAGTTTCAGTTTTCTGCAGCAGAGACAGCTGGCTTTGACCTAATATTTTTTCTTTCCTTTTTCTGGAGTAAGAGAATGTTTTGGTATAAACCACACTACCCAGCTAAAACTGTAGTTCCTAGCCTCCCTGGTAGCTTGGGCACCATCCCTATGATGAAATTGGGCCAATAGGAGGTGAGCAGAGATGCTGTGGCAGCATCTGCATCAGGCTTTTATAGGTGAGGCTTTACCTTCCTCGTTCTCTTTTCTCATTCCTGCTGCTAAAATGCAGATGTGGTGGAAATAGAAAGGCCTGGCATTTTTGGCCACTGCAGGACAACTCTGCTGGGCCATTTCAGCTCTAGAGTCCCCTCGGGCTGGCCAAGGCTGTCACACGTGCATTGCAGCTCTACTCCCTCGGCGCCCTTCCCTCGTCCGTCCATGGGTGTTGACCCCAGAAACACTTCCTAATAAACCCTCCTAGCAATAAACTCTGTCTCTTCCACCATTCCTCCCTTGTCTTAGCACCTCCTGTCATCCCTTCTTTCCCTGTCAAGAAAGACGTGTCACAGGATCCCACGGAATGGAAGGCTGCAATGGCTCTGAGCTGTGGAAGGCGGAAGCAGCCTGTACCTATGAATATCCACTCGGCTGCTTCTGAGACTTGTCACTGTTCCATGAGGGAGAGAGGATGAGAACAGGACAGTGAGTGAGGCAGGGCTGGTGAGAGCTAATTGGAACTCCGTGTGGAAGCACCTAGCCCCGTGCCTGGCACAGAGCAGGCCCTGGATCTGATGTTTCCTGAGCGTCTGCTCTGCATGGAGGTGACTGGGTGACTGACACTCCATCCTTGCCTCAGGGGTTCGTGGTTTTGTTAGCCCGCGTGCAATAGTTCGTGTGTGTGCTCACTCTGGAGTCAGGCCTTCTGGATTGAGATCCTGGCTCCGACACTCAGTTGGTTGCATGATGATGTGTAAATCACTGAACTCTCTGCTTCTCGATTTTCTCCTTGTAAATGGGGTGATAGCGATAGTAGCCGCCTCTGAGGATTGGCATAAGGGCTGCATTCGTGACGCGAATTAACATTTGTAAAGCGTTTAGGACAATGCTTGGAATATAGGTTTGTTATATAGGTGCTTGATTCATAAAAAGTGTGAAGCTTGACTTCTCAAGTGACGCTTCCTCACCTTGTGAAGTCCTTTCTCAACTCTTGGAATGGCCTTGTACCTGGTGTGAATGGACCCACAGACCCAAGGTCACACCTTCTTTGTGAATGAAGGAAAGAGGGACCCCAGCAAGCCTTCCTGGGGAAACTTCCGTGGTTTCCTGAGCCAGGCTGCCTGGGCCACAGAAGCCCAGTTTCTGCCGACAGGAAGTGGCACTGAGCTTTTAAAGGTCCTTGGGAGATTCGGATGTCTAACTAGCTGTGGAACTCATTGGTAGTCTTCACTTGTCTTTTCTGCCTGTGTTTACTTTTTACTTTGGTCTGTGGCGAGTGAGAGTGCTTGCGTGTGAGGCGGTCCTTTGTCATCCACCTGCTCTGACGGTTATGGCAACGACTGGGATGGATGTGGGCTCACTCCATTGTCAGGTCAGTGAGTGAAGCTCGTTATTTTTTTCTGTGCTGCTGTCAAGATGGAGAGCTTTCTCGCTGTCTCTCCTCTGTCTCCTTCCTTCTCTCTCTCTCTCTCCCTCTCTCTCTCTTTCTCTCTCTCTTTTGGTATGCGGTGGCTATGCAGGAATGAACACCCATTTTCATCATTGCCTAAATCCCTTTCTGAGTCAGGTAGAAATATTTGAGGGCCAGCAGTCCTGACAATAACTGTTCTCGGAGGCCAAGGAGGCAGCAGAAAGACAAGGCCCGAGCTCTGCGTGAGGAGGCCGGGGAAGCTTCTGAGAAGTGGAGAAAGAAGCCCCTGCTCAGAGCCCTCCGGCCTCCGGGCTCATCTAAGGGGACGGTCAAGTCGAGTGATTTCGAATCGCATCTCTAGTGGGCTCTGTTAATGTCCACCCCCAGCCTCCTTGGAACCAGGATGGGTAGCTCAGGACAGAGCTGTCTGTCTGTCTGTCTGTCTGTCTACCTCCCTGATTATTTTGTTATGGCTAATGGGCTGATTTCCAGTTACGCAACCTCTTCTCGTTAGATGGAGTCTCACTTTTCCACTGCGTGGTGCACGTCGGGTCCTGGTTTGTGCTCAACTACCGAGAGAAGCCGGGGACGTGCTGTTTCTCATCCTTTCCACCCAGCAAGAGAGTGGAGAGAAAGCGCTACACCCGAGCCAATTATACCAGGTCCTCTGTGCCGGTCCGTCACCTTCGGGAGCCGGTGGAGGGGGCAGGCCCGGCCCGGCCAGTGCGAGCACCAGCCAAGGCAGCGTCTTTTCCTCACCCGGGAAGTCTTGGGTGAGTAAGTTCCCTTTGGAACCCAGAGGATTTGGAGGTGTATTCGTCTGCAGTCTGGTGTGTTTGTGTGAAACTCCTAAATGGACTTGATATTTTCTTGCACACAAATAAGCAAATAAGAAAACAAAAGCAAAGAGAAGCCTTCCTTCCGGGCCTGGTCCTGAGTGACTCTGTTCCAGGCAACCCAGGTCACCAGCACAATCACCTTTGAACTCCAAGATGACCCCCCGACTCCCAGGACAGGAACACAGCTCTGGGGTGCCTGGAATCCGCGAGGCAGTCCGGGGGGCAGGGCGACATGGGGGCGGGGCGCGGGCCTTTGGGATCGGGGTCAGCAGAACCGCTTTGATTCTTCCCTGCTGCTTACGGGTCGTGTGGCCTTGGATAAGTCACTGCATTTGTCAGGAAAACAGAAGCTGCTCGTAGCCTTTCAACAGACGGTATTTATTAGACAGGCAAAGGGAAGGGCTGAGGAGGCCCAGGGCCAGCACGGTGGGGGGCCGCTGCCCTCTGGGACCCAGGGAGGAGGTGGTCTCGTCAGCGTTTAGAGGCCAGGGCTGTCTGGTGGGAGCTGGGACCGTGGAGGGAGGGAGTGTCCAGGGGACGCTGGAATCACGGGGGACACGGGGGAGCCGTGCCTGGAGATGCCATGCACAGCGGAGAGATGAGCAACGCCCTGGCTTCCCCCTTCCTCTCACGCCCCCATCTTCCCCTGGGGCGCTGCCCCCGTTGGCCTGGGAGATGAGTGTCCTGTGAGACAGAACAGAGCGGGGAAAGGGCAGGCAGTGGATCTAAGAGCAGGTGGGTGTGCGGCTTGTATGGCGTCAATGTTACCCACCATCCTTGGTGCCGAGGCGAGCACAGGGTCTCCAGTATAGTGGAAGCCCCAAGCCCCATCACCCCTTCCTCGTCACAGGGTGGTGGTGATTCAGTCTGACTCCAGCTGAAAACTAAACTGTCATCTTGGCCACCGCTCCTTTCATAGGGTGGTGGGAAAAACAGAAGGGGCCAGCGACAGCCTAAAGCTCGCCCGTTTCGTGTTCCCCTTCCCTGCTGCCAGCACGTTGTCTGTCGGGCACCCAGCAGATGAGCTAAAGCTCCACGTCCACAGGACCCACCACCTTATTGGTCCCATTGTCCCCGGGTTGCCACAGCTTCCTGCTGACCCTCGTGGCTGGGCGTGGGAGCTCTGGGAGATGCTGCAGGAAGGCCTCTGACTGAAGTCCCCGTCCCTTTGCCCCCATCGTGTAGCAGCAGCCAGCCCCCCTTGGTATTTAGGATGAACCCCTTCTCCAGCTGTCCGTGTAGCAGCTGGACATACGCTCCCCCAGCAGAATGCTATCCGCAGCTCTCTGGCGGTAGGATATATCCTGGTAGGCTTCCTGGAGGTGGGGTTGTGGGGATTGGTGACCCCTCCTCTTGAGGTAGAAAGTTAGCCGTGTCTGGTCAGACAGTACTAAAAAGGAGATATGCCACAGTCCTCCTGGATGGTTTATTTCAAATAACTGCCACCATCTAACATCTAAGTGCTCCATCACTTACAGAACACTCTCATCTCCATCATCTCTTTCAATTCGGGATGTGACAGGCTTTAGCAGGCTCATTCTGGTCTCCCATGCCTGCCCACTTCTGCTGATTCATGCAGGAAAAATAATCTAGACGGGTAAAAAACCCTGAATGTGTCTCCACAGACTGTGACATTTCTCGTAGGACATAGACGGGGTCCAGGGCTCATCGTGTGTTTCCAGTCCTCCTTCCTGCTGAAGGTTGTGACTTGGGAGGTGGCAGGAGGCTGTGGGATGTGAGCAGCTGGCTTTGGAGAGGGTTTCAAAGCATGTGACGGGGGACTCCATACACTAGAGTGATGGGGAGCGCAGGGTCGGATTGATAACCTAGGGAGTGTGGGATTCTGGCCTGGATACTTGCCAAACTCATCATGAAGGCGTTAAAGGGGCATTTGAGACTGGAGAAAAATGCCCAGAAAAAAAAAAAAGCTCATTATGATCAAGGCCTATGGAGCAACGTAGAAGCATGTGATTAATTTTCAAATGAAAAGAAGAGAGAAAGGGGTTGGGAAGATGACTGTAGACTCTAGACTCAAGTGGATGAGGTGTGGGCCACAGACAACGTGAGCTTGAATGTTAATGCAAGCGGGTAAATAAGTGTGCAAATTAATTTTTTCCATCTTATAGATTTACGTCAAACTAAGGCTGTCACTATTGCCGAGAGGATACAGCCCAGTTCCAAAGGGGCAGCATTGCACAGCGGGTAAGTCTTAGGCTTAGGAATTCAAATCCTGGCTCTCCTTGTGTGACCTTGGACCAGTCCTCTAACTTTTCCTTGTGGTAGTTTTCTCATTTATGATACAAAAATAATAACCAAGTCTATCTCATAAGATTATTAAGAGAATTCAGTGAAATTATGTAAGCAAAGAATACCGTTTGACACACAGGTAATGTTCTATGATTATCATTGGAGCCTTTTCCGTTTCGGCGATGTAAGCTGACTTGTCCATGAGGTCACTGCAGGCCCCTATCCTGGCCTGGCCGAGCATTCCAGGAGCACAAGGAAGTCTAAAGTTCCCCAAAGGCACACTTAGCACCACGTGGGTAAGCAGGAGCTGCCCAGGCGGGAGAATGGAGGTTGCTGAGAGTGAAGTCGGTGAGCCAGTGGCAGGTGGTACCTTGAAAGCCTGGGGAGGACAGATTTGATGAGTGATGACTGATCACCGGTGTCACCAGCCAGAGAGGAACATGTGCTGCCCAGGGAAGACTGGAAGAGCCCCTCTGAACCCGGACGCTGTGGTGTGATGGGAGCCGGGCGACCCGGAGGCTGGCCCCGGCCTGCTGTGAGATCCTGGTGAAGGCTGTTGACCTCTCAGTCTTGACCTTTCTAGCTGTTATGGTTAAGCGATTCATTCTCTTAAATTTCTTTTAGCTTTCCATGATCCTATGACGAAATGATTGACTTCTAATTGGAAATTCAGTCTCAATTCAATAGGCATTTATCAAGCACCCAGAAAACTCAAGACCCTGACCGTGTTCCAGGCACTTCTGGAGCACCTCGGACCTCAGTTTCTGCACGTGTTCTAGCAGCTGGTGAGCACTGACCGCCTTGTCGAGGCCTCAGGTGTTTTCAATTAGATGATCTCGTGGACTCCAAGCACGCCTCGCTTTATTCCGTGCTTTACACTTCACAGGTGTTGCGTTTTTTACGAATGGAAAATAAGACCTTCCCTCAGAAAAAAGATCGTGACTCGCTTTATTGCCATACTCACTTTATCACGGTGGTCTGGAACTGACCCCACAGCATCTCTGAGGTCGGCCTGTACGCACAGCCCTGCGGAAAGGCTGCAGATGAGAGACAGGACTTAGAGAAGCTTTGTAACTTACCGAAGGTCCCGTGCCCATGAGTCATGGAGCTGGGAGCTGAGCAGTTCGCTTTCCTCCCTGCGTGCTGCCCCTGCACGCCTGGTGGCCACCTTCTCTGTCAGCAGAAGAGGCACCACGAGGGCTGTGCATCTCCACCATAGAGCAAACCTGGCGATTACGGTCAGCCTGTCCCTCCTGCTCCGTGTAAGACTCTTAAAAACGGATGAATCTGAATGACCTTTTTCTACTCCTAGACTCCAGCAGGACATCTGTCTACTTAGATGCTGAAGAGATGCTGGACCAAGGACGGGCCCTGGGCATCCTTTAACAGAGGTATGTACAATACACACAGCTTCTCTTTCTCATGGCTGAATTTTTCTTAGTGAATATATTTTGTTAATTTAGAAATTAAGATAATTTTCATTATGTAACATTTCAAGCATACAAATAGATAGATTTGGATAGTGAAGATCTGAGTATCCGTGACCTAACTCTGTCAAATCTTAACATTTGCCATATTGCTTAAAGAACAGGCACGCGCCCATACAAATGCAGTGCCGATCTGCTGGGAAAAGCTGCACATTCCTTCCCCTCTCACTCCTCTCCCTCCTTATGAATTAAACTGTTAACGTGAATTTGGGTTCGCTATCTCCATGCATATTCTTATACACTATTGCTATGTTATCCATAAACAATATGTAATATTTTTATGTTTTAAAACTTTATGTAATTGTTTACATAATGTATGGATTAATCCTTAACTTTTTTCTTTTGCTCAAATTTACTGTTTGGGATTTATTCATGTGGATATCATAGAGCTCTAGTTCATTATTTTAACTGCTTTATAGTATTTCACATCACTTTTCTAGTGTTTTTTTTTTTAAAATAACAAAAGTAATACTTGCTGAATTAAGTTTAGATAATATAGACGCATATAAAGTTAACCTCCCACGTCCCGTCCCACCTCTCAAGGTTACTCCTGATGATTGCTTGGTGGGTATCCTTCTGTGAAGTTCTCTCGGCTCGGACAAGCATATATTTGGCATCTTCCTTCTTTTCCTCCCCTCCCTTCTTTCCTTCCTGTCTTCTTCCTCTCTCTCTCTTTCTAAGTGTTAACAAATTGGGATTCTACTGAACATGTTATTCTGAGATGTGTTTTGTTCCACTTAATCTGTGCACATTTATTGAGCGAATGGGTCACTCACCCTGTGTTTTATAAAGTGATGGGTTAGGTCAGGGGCTATGCCTCTCACCAGACAGATGGCCTCTCTGCCCTTAAGCTGGTGAGAGAGGGGCCCCAAGAGAGGCAGGTGGGAAGGAGGCGGAGATGCTCAATGGGGCCGCGCAGGAGCTCTGGGCTTGGGAGCAGGAGGGCCTTTCACCATCATCTAGAACGGCAGCTCTTCACAGCCGTGGATGTGTTCAAGTGGGAGTTAGGCTACAAGAAGGTTCTTTTGTTGTTTTAAAATAGTAACCAATAGAAGCTTTAGAATTTTTTGTTCCAAGTTATCCCTGGAGCGATCTCATTTTTCCGGGGAACCCTGGTTCATCCGCGGGCTGAATTATATATCACATATACCTGAAAATATGATCTCAACCCGCTTCCTGCATCACCTTGGAATTAGGTGGGATGCGGGTTTTGCTAAGACTTGAAGCTGGAGCTGGCACAAATTTTTAGAGATCTTGGGAGCCTGTTGTTAAATATAGCCATTATTAAAAATTAAATTTTATGAATTAAAAGGGAATAGATTATTAAAAACAAGGGTAATGAATATTAAGAACTTGCCACTTCCTCTACTATTAATTTTTTGTACATTTTGCTATTTTCTGTTCTCTTACTGTGATTCACATCTACTGTGTGTGCATGGCGGGTATGCCCCGTGACAGTGCGATGCTGCAGCTCTGCAGTCTTGACCACCAGACCAGCCTCATCCCCCTTGCTGCTCCGGCATCTCAGTATCTATCCTTCATCCTGGGTCTGAGGAGGCTTGGCTAAGCTCTATTATTCTTCCTCTACCACTGCCAGAAGAAAGGGGAGAAAGAGGAAAGGGAAATTCACACCTCTTTTTAATGCATGGTCTTGAATTTGCATATGTCACTTCTGCTGACACCCATCGGCCATATCTAGCTTCAAAGGAGCCTGAAAAATGGCCTTTATCTGGGTTGCCATGTGCTCAGCTAAAACTATGACATGCTGGAAGGAGAGAGTGGATACTGGGGAGACAGCTGCCACTTTCTGTTATAACATTTCAAGGGTTCTTCTTAGCTAGATCTGGGCCACCAAATACCCATCCTACTCTCACCCCACCTCTTCTGAAGGCCTGTTACCGGGCTCCAGGAAAGACTCTTGCCACTGTCCATAGCTGGTATAGACAGGGCACGTTTCAGCAAATCTTACATCATCAGGAGACTCAGAGGCACACGAGTCAAAACCAGCTGTTCTAGAGAGAGACTACCAGCACAGGAGCCTCTGTTCAGGGCTGGCCTGGGCTCTGGGTGGGGAGGGGATAATTATACCAGGAAGGTAGCCCTGCCTCAAGTCCAGACCTTCTCGTCCAGGTGAAACACTTGTACCTGGAAGATCACAGCTAATACGGGCACTGACTGGTGAGGACAAGGCAGTTCCTCTGTAATATTAAATTCTGGGCAGACAACCAGTCTCCGTGAGCAACCAACTCATTGTTGGACCAAGTTCTTGTTTTTAGCTTTTACAGTAATAATCAAAGTTAGGTTGACATTAGTTAAAGATCTACCTAATTGTTCTGCTGCCTGATAATTAGGCAGAAGTGGTAAGCAATTCATGTAAATGACTGTAATTAGCATTGTTTTTATATAGTCAGACAGAATTTTTAATTTTCCCTGTTACTTCGTTTAGTTTGTTGGTTGTCGCTCTTGGCTCCAGCCATATCTAACACGTGACAGTGGTCGGCGGCAGTGGCTCTCTCCAGCCTCTGGCCTGTGCCTCTCCTGAACTTCCCCACCAAGCCCCCTTCGTACCAGGAAGCCGAATGGCACTGAGGTCAAGGGCCTGGGGTCTGGAGTCACAACGCCTTCACGACTCCGTGACTTAAGCTGGATGATCTTCGTGATTCGCTTAATCTTTTACTTGCTCAGAACCGCCTAGACACACACATCCTTGGAATGGGCCTGGGACATACTTAACACACGTTAGTCATCGCAAGCTCACTTATTCCTTCGTTCATCTATTCAAGAATGGTAGCATCTGCCGTGAGCCATGTGCTGTTCTAGGTGCCGAGAATTAGCAGTGAACCGAATGAAATCCTGCCCCAGTGATTTACATTTTAGAGGAAGGAGACAGACAGTGAACAAACACTGGAGTCTGTCAGGCGGTGACGAGTCTGGTGGAGAAAACTAGGGATAGTGAGGTGTAAGGGTGAGGGAGGTCGCTGCTTTGGCAGAGGAAGTCTATCGCTCAGGATAAACTAGGTGAAACTACAAATCTCAGGAGCTTACCTTCGCTCGTGCGACATGCCCACGGGGGGACAGCAGGGGATCTTGCTCCACATCTTTATCCCTTTGAGACCCAGGCTGACTGTGTCTTTGTCCTCTGGGCTGTCATTGGCCATTAGAGCAGGTGGGAGGGGGAATGTGATGACTTAGGTGTGGGAGTGACATTGGCTAAAGCAAGTTCCATGCTGTGCCTGACTTCAGGGGTGGGGACAGGGGATGTGGGTTTCTGCCTTGTGCCCGGAAGGAGAGGAACCAGAAATACTGATGTGCTGGGTGACCTCTCTTTGCCCTGCTCTGTTCTCTTGCACCTCAAGTCCACGGGCTGCATCCCCTGGGCTCGCTTGCCCTCTGGCTCCCCGTCGGATTTGGCCAGAGGGTGCACGGGCAGGAGACTGAGGGTGGGGAGGGGCGGCATTGGTTCTTCCTGCATTGGCCGCTCTCTAGTAGCTACGGCTCCACTGAGCACTGGCTCACCCACCCACGTGCTAGCCCTCAGACACACTGCCTGGCCTCCCAGTGTCAGCCTCCCAGTGTGGCCAGTCCTAGGGGCCTCCACACCTCTGCTTGGTTGTCCCTGCAAATCATACCTTCATGAAAAGGCCTCTTCAAAGATCGTAGCTGTGTGTTCCATCTGTGTCTCGTTAGGAACCCTGATACGGTAGTTTGAAATCTCCATGCCACAGAACCCCCTCTGAGGGGATGACATTTGAAGTGAGGGAGAAAGGCCGTGGGCATCAGGGAGAAGATGGTGGAGCAGACGGGGAGGATGTGGGGCAGGAAGGGAGAGTGGTGCCCGGCTCATTCAAGGAGCAGGAGCCAGGCGGTGTGGCTGGAGCCAGCGAAGGGGGTGGGCCGTGGGCACGGGGGACGTGGTGGGAGTCGTTGAGACCAGAGGGCTGCAGACCCAGATGACACAGGGTTCTTCTAGGTGATGGGTGGGACTTTGGAGTTTATTCTGAGTGACCCAGGAAACCACTGGGAGGTTTTGAGCAGGTGAGCATGCGCTCTGATATACAGTTTTACAAGGATTCCTCTTATTTTAGGGACAAATCAGAGGGGAAGAGACCAGTTAGGAGGCTAATGCAGAAGGAGATATGGCAGCAAGGTGAGAGCAGAGGAGGTGCTGAGAAGAGACCCAATGAGGGTTATCTGTGTAAGGCAGAGATCACGCGACCTTCGCTGACCAACTGGATGCTGGTATGAGAGGAAAAGGGAACTTGAGAATGAATTTGGGGTTTGGACTGAGGAGGAAAGAGTGAAGGGGTACAGTTTTTTTGGAGAGGTGGGGGTGGAAGTGAGGTGTTCAGTTTTGTCCATATTTAGTTAAAGATACCTGCTAGATATCAAAGGGGAGTTGCCGAGTTAGTGGTTAGAGGGGAGAGGTCAAATTAGAAACACAGATTTGGTGGCTTGTAATAGCAGGTAGAACTTAGAGCCAAGACATGGATGAGCTCTCCTGGGGAGTGGGAGCCACGGAGAAGTTTGAAGGACGAGTGCTGGGCACTCCAACATCTACAAGTTTGGAACATAGGAAGGCTCCAGCAAGGGCGATTAGGAAGGAGAAGCTGCAAGGGAGGAAAATTAAATGAAGAAAGTGTTTCAAAGAGGATGGAATATTAACTGCATCCAATGCTGCTGAGACTGAGTTAGATGAACATGCTCTTTTGATTCTTCGCCTCTCCTCCAAGAAGTCTTGGCCATTAGAGCCAAGGAAGGACTTGGTAGTTTTCTGATGTGCTCCCACACACCTTTGCATCTTCCCTGTATAGTAATTATCTTTTTTTTTTTTTTTAACGTCCATCTGCCCTACTGCATACTGAATTCCTTGAGGGCAGGGGTGGTGTCTTTCTCATTAATGACATGGAGCTCACTGCCATGCACTTAGTAGTGTTAATATTGGTCCACACCTATTCCTGCCCTGACCCCAACATACCCTCACTGTCCAAGGCTCTAAATTTTATTCCCAAGAGCTAAAGTTCCCTATATTTTTCACCTTGCAGGGACCTTCAAGCATTCCCATTACAGTAGCTGATGTCTCCACCAATGGTCCCCTCCTTATGATGCTGAGAGTTTGGGGGACTAATTTCACTAGTCAAGGAACCTAGGTGCCCCAGGATGGGGCTGCAGAAACATGTTGATGTAGGTTTATAAATTGTCTGCGCTGGTGGTGACTCACTGAAATCTGAGGGAGAAACAGAGGTGGGGAGGAGGAGGTGAGAGAAGGAAGGGAGAGAGAGGGAGGCTGGATTGAGGGATGGAGGGAGCAAGGCAGGGAGAAGGAGAGAGACCCAGGACAGGGGTTATGGCACAGTAAGTGTAAAAGAGGAGGTCTTGGAGAAATGAGATTTTTATCCTCTGGCATCTCCGAAATGGTTTAGCTTACATTTTCAAAAAGGAAACTGAGGCTGAGAAGTGAATGACTTACCCAAGATGTTAGAATTGGTTGTGTGGCAGAGCTCGCCTAGACCAATTGTGCCTTGTGTCTCTTTGTTCATTGCTTTTCTGTGACATGGTGGTGACTTTGGAGAAAGGAATAGTTGTCTCTATCACCAGGCAAATAACTTCTGCTTATTCAGTGATACCTAGAAGTGCTTTAAAAGACAACCTTTTGTCCAAAAATGAGAACTGAAGAGCTAAAATTGCAGAGGATAGAGAGAGGTGCTGGGAATGCTTTTCTATTAAGGGGGAAATGGCAGTAGTTCCTTAAGGGACAGGCTAAGGAGGGGATGGTGTCCCAGTGTCTGGCTGTGAAGAGGGCAGGAAAGGCTAGAGACGTGGGATTCACATTGAAATTGGGTAGGTGAAAGAGAGGGAGGCAAAGCTCCTTCTGTGAGCTCTAGTAGAACCATCTCATGATGGAGCAGCTCAACCAATCACAATGGAGAAGGCAGAGAAAAGGAGAGAGGCCCAGTTCCCATCTGCTTAGTGAGAGAGCGGGCTATCCATCTCGATTCTGCTCCTGTTAGGAGACAAATGGCCTGCCGAGGAAGGCTCAGGTTCAAGCATGACCAGGGAGGATTAGAGTCAGGACTTTCTCCATCTAGAGACTGCTTCAGTATTCTTTCACGCAGCATCTGTCCTGACCTGTTGGCCACGGGGGGAGGGGCGTGCTCCAAGCCTTGTTGAGATCTGAGAAGCTGGGTGATCCTGGGGTTCAGTAGTGGGCTTGTCCTCAGGCCTGTGAGCCGAGCGTTCCTGGGATTGCTCGATTCTGGGGTGTTGCCAGACCCTGTCTCACCTCGCTCTTTCTAACAGTGCTAATTTTCAAACCCAATCATTTCTATAAAAGGCCTGGCAGCCTCACCTCCCTTCTCGGTGAAGGTATAATAGCAGGGTGCTGAAACAGGTCTCGTTGCTAAGCCTTTATTATTTCCACAACATATACTACAGGACTCCTACTAATAGACCGTGAAGCATTGTCCTAATTAATACGAAACAACGCATGTTAAATGAAATGAGCAGAGTACATTGGGTTAGCACAGGCTCTGACTTGCAGTTGTGTGTTTGTTTACCTGTTAATTGGCCAAGTTCAATGATGTCCGGCAGCTTTTCCTTCTCGTTAATACCAATAATTGATGCTTCTGCTCGGGAGGCCTGCCCTGGGAGGCAGGATAGCTGACAGGGGCGCCCACTGTGCCCTTGTGTAAAGCCGTTGGGCCTCCCTGTGCTGAGGTTCTCCAGTAGCAAAGAGGGCGCTGTCTGCACCACCCACTCATGTCTCCCATAACTGCATATGTGTATGGTACATATAGTACATGTACACGCACAGTAGCATACACATCTATATGTATGTGCATATATCTAAAGAGATTTAGTGCAAAGCATTGGCTTACACAATGGTGAGGGCTGGCCGGGCAAGACTGCAACCCACAGGCTGGGCTACCAGGAAGGCAGGCTAGATGCTCTGAGCTGGTGGAATGTCTTTCTCAGGAAACCTCAGCTGTGCTCTTAAGGCTTCTCAGCTGTTGGATCAGGCCACCTAGATTGTTGAGGAGAACGTCCTTCACTGAAAGTCAGCCGGTTGTGGATGTTAACATGCCCACAAAATGCCTTCACAGCTGCATCTAGACTGCTGTTTGCTTGAATCGCTGGGTGCTACAGTCTAGTTAAGTTGGAGCATACAGCTGACAATCCCAGCTAGCATATGGAGGTGGCCATCCAGCCTAACGCTATTGCCTTTGCTCAGCTCGGCTGGCTAGAACAGAATGCTGTGAAATTAATGGGTTCAATTCAACTTTAAAATAAAGATTCTCTTTCAAACATCTTATTCATTCACATTTTCATCAGGCATAAGTCAGAGTACTGGCTGGGGTCCTGGCCCTGTGCTAGGAACTGGAGGCACACATATGAATAAGCTGTGGTTAGTCTGTGCCACAGGGGAGCTTGGAATCTGGTGGGGAAAATGAGCACTTACACAGAGGACGACATGGTGCGTGTGACAAGAGAGAGATGCTTTCAAGGAGCCCAGCCCAGGGAAATCAAAGAGGACATCCAGGAGGAGGTAATGCATGAATATGAATAGATAGGGAAAGGAGAAGAAAGAGTATGAAGAAAATGTGGGGGTGAGTGGCATTCCAAGCAGGGGGGATACTCAGCTAAGCAAAAGCACAAAGGTGAGGGATGCTATGGATTTGTAGGGACTATAAGTAGTCTGAGAACCAGGATGGGGTGAACAAGGCGACAGGGGGGCATGGGGAGGGGATGCCCAGTGAGGCTAAGAAGGTGGCAGAGACTGCATTCTGAAAAGTCTCATGGAGGAGTTTGTCTGTAGGTGATGGGGAAGCCATCATGACCTCTGCATGGTGAAAGGGCGCCTCTGGAATCTCGGGAGGATGGGATGAATGAGGACAGGCAGGCGAAGAAGGCCCACTAGAGCTAGAGATGCTGAAAGTCAGGTCCAGGGCAGTTATTTCAGGACTGGTGAGAAGGCCTCCAGCAGTATTTGGGTGGTGAAGTCCAGCTGGGCGGGTAGGTGGTCCTGTGGATATGTACAGAGAGGCAAGAAGTAGAACATGGAGCTGTTCTAGACGGAGAACTTGGGGAGAGGGAAAGATTTGTAGGGGGAGCTGATGAGCTCAGTTGGGGCTATATTGAATTTGAGGCATATGAGGAGCACACAGCTGCCAGCTTCGCATATGGGCGCAGGGCTCGAGGAAGAAGGCTGGGCTGGGTATTTGGGATATCAGATGCTTGGGAGCCATTAGAAACAGATGGGAGTCCAGAGCATGGAGTAGATAAGATCACGCAGAAGCAGCTCTGTGAGTCCGACGTTGTCTCCAATTCACAGATGACGAGGCGGGATCAGAGAGGTTGGGTAGCTTGCCCAGGTTCACACAGCTAGTACCTTCCTCTGGTCCTGGTGTCCCCCCTCAGAGTACCCACCCACCGTGGCGTCCACTGTACCGCGAGTCTGTTGCCGTTTACCTGCCTGCCTCCGCTGCCAGACCCTGAGCTCTCGAGCATCTACTCCACTCACCCTGTGGCAGACAGTGTAGTTCATGTCACTCGGTGTCAGCCACATGCGTAGATGATCGCTAAGACAGCGTATCTCCCACCTGTTAGCTGACAACTGAGTTTTACAATTTAGAATTTATTCTTTTGGTGTAAGGCTCCTATTTTATGAAAAAAAGGTGAATACTGGTGGGAAGTGCCACTTGTCCTCATTCTCACCTACTTAGTGAAGGAATCCTGCTAGGCTAGTGCTTCATGCAGACATGCAGCCCTTCTCATGGTCAGGGTCTAAGATTCTGGGAGGTCCTGCAGCAGCTAGGTGGCAGCTCCTGGGTGGCAGAGGGCTAGAACACGGGCCCTTTAGGTTCCAGCCAGGTCCTTTTCCCTTTGGGTGATGCACTGAGGGATGGCTTTGATTGGATGGGCTGGGACTCCCAGTGGGGAGGGGAGGGGTCCCAGGGAGAGGGGCCTGGGTTGTTCCCTCTGCACAGCACAGAGGCCAGGCGCTGGGGCTTTCTCCTTCACGTGAGGGCAGGTTACTGTCACCTTCCCCTGTACCACCAGCCAGTCATTAACCAGTTAGCGTAATTTAGAGCCAGCATGAAAAAGTGAGTGAAGGAGAGAATTCAGCCAGGCAGGAGAAGGCAGCCTCCGGATGGCTCTGAGGTTGTGCCCAGGTCCACCTGGAAAGGCTGGCTGCGGCCAGTGTGGCCAGTGTTTCGGTAGCCCAGGGGCCCCGTGTGTGTGTGTGTGCTCGCGCGCGCGTCCTCAGCCTGCTTTCCCCCCACCTCCCACCCCATCAGCGTGCCCCGCTCTGCATGGGCCATCCAGGGAGATGTTAGCTACAAGCCCTTGCACTTTGCGCAAAGGCAAAAAGATGTGTATGGGATCCTAGAATTGGTTGCTATAGCAACATCTGCCTTTATTATCACCTAAATCCATTCACAGTATAAATATAGTAACTACTTGACTTCCCCACCCCCAGTCCACTCGGTAGAATTTGTTTTTAAAAACTGTGCCAAAAAAGACCCACAAACTGCAGTATCCCCCGGTGTGTGAGTAGAGGGGACTTTGGGGGTGGGGGGAGCAGGAGGACGTTTGATTAGGGTAGATTTTCACGGGTCACAAGTTAGTGGGGATGGCTCCTCACGAGCAATCCAGGAAGGGCAAGTTCCTCGAAGCAGTGGGTCGCATTTCCTAACGGGAAGTTGAAAGTGGAGGAGCAGAGGCGGGGAGGTGTGGGGGAGGGTGTGCTGCAGTGGAAAGAATTCTAATTTGTAACCAGAGGGACCTGCACTCTGATCCTGGCATCTCCGCTAAACACTGGGCCACTTAATCCCCCGAGCCTACACTTCCTCCCTGTAAAATGAGAAAACCAAATTCTGCAGCCTGGTCTCCTCACGGGGGGCCCGAGGACCCCATCTCTAACGCTGGGCCAGAGCTTGAGGTCTGTTCACCAGCAGGAGTTTATTTCCTATGCCCCTGCTCCGTCCTCTGCAGGGGTGGGGATGGGGGTGGGGGGGGGAGTAGTGGGGAGGGGGAAAGGCAGGCCCAGCAGGGACTGGAGAGGGTGATCTTTGAGCCAGTCTGGGCAAGGGGGCCAGGCCAGCCAAAAGGGCAGGGCAGGGAAAATAGGGGGCGGGAAGGAGAAAACTGCCAACCAATGTTCTGTGGCGGTGTGTCCTTCTGAGGACCCATTTTCCACATGTGAAGCTATGGACCAGGAGAAGGAAGCCACAGGCAGAAATCCGGCATCCGACAGTCATGTTTGGAGAGCCTGCTGCGTGCCAGACCCTGGGCAGGGAACTGGGATGCGAAGACGGACAGGGCTGCTGCTCTAGATCGGGCAGACACTCTTCTCTCAAGCCCAGCCCTGGCCCTTGTCTTTTATTGCTTTCTGAGATGAACTGATCTTTCTCTTAGAATCTAAAATAACAAAAACAAACACATAGCACTTGTTTCTTGCCAGGAACTGAGGTAAGAGCTTTGCACATTTTAATTCATTGAATCCTCACAATAATTCCCTAAGGTAGGAACTAACATTGTCCCACTTTGCAGATGAGTAAACTGAGGCACAGAGAGTAAGATGCACGGGAGTATTGTGGTTCCACAGGTATTGGCTCCAGTGGTGAGACCCCATCTGAGAGCTGCTTTTTCTAGAATTCTCATGAGAGAATATGCAGAAAGCATTTAGCCTGCGTCTGGCTGCAGTAAGTGCTCCATAAATATTGGCTATTACCTTCGTGATGGTTGTTCGCTGCTAGAACTATCATCAGGCCCATGGACGTTTAACTTTTTTTTTTTTTTTTTCTGTTTGGAAACTACTCTTATTGCCCTCAAAATCTTGGCTTGGGAGAGCCTCTTCCCTTAGTCACCAGAGTCTTTATAACAAGCAAGTCCTATTAGAAGGGAAGGGCTGGGGACAAGAAAAGAACTCAGGCAGCAGGACAAGGGCTCTGCAGCCAGAGTCTGCTCGGGGGACGCTGATTACAGTCAGACAGGCCTGGGTTCAAATCCTGCGGGGGGCATCACTGGCTGCGTGCCCTTAGGCCAATCATTAAACCTTCTGGACGTGGCTTGGGGTGCTGCTGCGATGGGTAAATGACACCAGACATGGAGGGCTCTTCCCACAGTGCCAGGTGCACGGGACGTTCTTGTTCAGCGTGGTCCCTGGTAGCTCAGAACAGTGAAGCTGATGGGTATGGTGGTGAGGAAGATGGTGGTTTGAACTCTTCTGCTGCCACTTTGTGCTCTCTCTGCTCCTCGTCAGGTTCCCGAACGGAGGGCTGGAGAGCAGGGAGCTGCTTGTGTGGGCTTTGAGGAGTCCTGCAGTGAAAGCGTCTGATCAGTGGGTGTTGAGCCTAAGTTTTCCAAAACGTGTTTGAGCGCAGATCCATTTGAATGTGGAGCCCTGGGCTGAGAGGCCAAGTCCTGCACCCGGGACACTGTCATCCAGCCCATGATGGAGTTGGGTGCTCCCATGGGGCCCCCTGGGTGTATGGGCAGTGATGATGGCTCTTTTGTCCCCTCCCTCCTGCCCTAGAGGGCTGTACCTATGTGTGAGGGGTGGTGGCAGGATCGTGCCCTCTGGACATGTTAGGACTGAAATGACCAACTGTCCTGCTTTGCATAACATTTTCTGGGTTTTAGCTCTGGATCGGGGGGATCCCCTTAGTCTCTGGGCAAACCAGATGTTTAGACGCCCTACTTAGATCCTTTCTGTACCCGCTCCATCATCTCCATGAGGCTAGCGTGCATGATTTTAAAGGGAGTACAAGTGTACTAAGTGGAAATGCAAATGAGAATTTCAATATGCTGATAATTCAGACTTTGGTAATTTCAGTTCCAGATGAAAACCCAAATATGATAATAACTGGATATACAACTAAGACTGTAAACTCCATAATAAGGAAGCAGCTTCTATGAGCTCCCAAACGACCTCATTCTCTAGTACCGTGACCTTGAGCAATTCCATTTTTCCTTTAGCAATCAAGCCACCAATCCCTTTCTTGGGCTGAGAGCAGGGCCGGCTGCTGGGCCTTGCAGAGGCGGGAGGGAGGGAGCCCAGTGCGTGTGAAGCCGACCCTGTCAGGCTGGGGACAAAACGCTGAGACGGAAGCAAGCTGGACGGGCACAAGAAACTGGTCCCCACCTTCTGGACACTGTGGCGGGTCACAGAGTCCTGATGGGAGGACTATTTGCCATGTCAACCAGGTATGAACAGAGGACCTTCAGTGTCTCGGCACATTTCCACCCCAAACGCTTGCTTAATCCTTCTTGTAGGCATTGTGGGGATGTCTCCCTAAGAGTAAGAGTGCTAGAAGCATCTATTCCAGTCTTCCCCACTCACTGGTGGAGCTGACGTGCTCTCCTGGTGCCCCTCCCATCTACCTTCGCTCAGTATGCTTTGTTAAAGTTGTGTTCAAGGCTAAAACTTGTTTGAGACTGTGTTTTGGTTATTTACTGCATCACCCCAAACTTGTTCACCCTATCCAGCTCTTTCGCCTCATTGGTTAAATTTATTCCTAAGTATTTTGTTGTTTTTGAAGCTATTGTGAATGGGGTTGTTTTATTTCTTCTTTCGTTAGATATTTCATTGTTAGTGTATACAAATGCAACCGATTCTTAGGAAGAAATTTTTAATGGGGTAAATTAAATGATGCGTATTCTCTCTAGTTTATTTTCTCTTCCAAAAGTAAAAGGATAAATATCTCTTTGCTTTAGACAAACGATTTTTTTTTTTGTTTTACCCATTCCTCCCAGTCAGAGGGAGAGAACTTTCACATTGCTAAGAAAGAACAAGAAACTCTTTTTTAATGGACCTTGTGTGAGAATTTCTCCTAAGCCTCTCCCTGGCAATGACCTCCAACCTGTCTCTGTAAGAGTCTCAAAAACCGACTTCGGAGAGCCCAAAGTTGCCTCCTAAAGTGAATTTTAAACAAGAGTTCCTAACAGAGCTTTCAGTGAAGTCATGAGCTGGTTCTTCCTTTGGTTTGTCCTTCTGATTTTACAAATTACTGAACACCTACTAAATGTGAAGTCGTAGGGATCTTCGTTATTTGTGGATTCCATGGCTACAATTTCTCTCGCTTGCCTACATGTAGTGTGAGCCTCAGATCAATGCTCACGGCCCTTTCACGGTCATTCACGGGCTTGTGTACGAATGGAAAATTCCAGCCACTCGCCGTGCACATTTCCAGCTGGGGTGGGACAAGCCGTCGCTCTGCCTTCTTCTTCTCTCTCTCACACTCCAAATACAGTGTCCTCTTGCTCTGTATTTAGTGCCGTGTTTTCACACTTTTCCTGGTGATATATTTATTTAAAATAGCCCCCCATGGGTGGTGCTGAAGGGCTGTCCAGTGTTCCTAAGCACGAAAGACTGTGATGTGCATTAGGGAGAAAATGTGTGAGTTAGATGAAGCTTTCTTCAATCGTGCGTTCCAGTGCTATTGGCCGTGAGTTCAGTGAATCAACACCATATGTTAAATACGTTTTCTTTAAACAGAAACATGCATGCAACGAGGTTAGGAATTGTTAGGTTGATGATAGCGTGATGATCATAAGTTCCCAGGAGCCTAACCCTGTGCTTCCGCTGGAAGCAATGCTTCGACGTTGGCTAATTCAGTGTTCACAGTGACTCTATAGAACATAAACACCAGAAATAAGCCCAATGGCTGTGTATCAAAGGGGAGCGGTTTACCATGGGAGGTGAGAGGAACACACGTAGAACAAATCATGAACAACTGAAACGGGAAAAGTGGTACGAATGACAAAGCATAGTTTTCACTCATCTTTGATTTAGTATTTAATGTTGATTTCTTCTAGACAGTATATGCTTTCGTGTTCTTTTTTGTTCAGTCTGATTGTCTCTACCTTTTAATCGAACCATTTAGACCATTTGCATTTAGTGTAAAATAATAATGTAATTAGAGTTGGGTTTAAATCTACATCTCTCGCTTTGTTTTCTCAGATTTGTTTTAATCTGTCTATGTTCATAATTTTCTCTTTCTCTACCTTTTGTTGGACTGACCATTTTTTGTATTATTCTATTTTCTCTCCACTTTTGGCTTACTAGCTATACTTCTTTGTGTGTGTATTTGTATGTGTGGGGGGGTATTTGCTCTAGGGTTTATAACATGCAAAAGTTAGCGTAGTCTACTTTTAAATAATATTATATCACTTCACATATAATATGAATTATATTTATCTTTTAAAAAGTTAATATATTAGAAAAATGATTTTTACAGGTCTCCTCTCTTCTCCCTCAGTTATCAATGTGGCTCCCTCACCCCTCAGGGTCTCTCCCCAGGGCTTTGTGATTGGTTTGGGGACACTGGAAGGGAGGACTCAGAGTGAAAAGTGGGAACAGCGTCGGGGGGCCTCTGGGGCTGCTGAAGTCTTTATTCTCGCATTACCACACTCTGTGCTGATCTTTCCAGGGACACTTGCTTGGTCAGGTGCAGTGTTTCTTTTCCTAGATTGTTAAAATTGTCTTTTGAATCTGTGATCGTGGCTCAAGTAGAAGGGATGGGAAGAACATGAAAGTTGTTACTTCCTTACCTAGTTCTGGGGCTAATGCTCAGCTGGGTGAGGGGGGCATAATACATAAAAATTGAGTATTCCATTAGCAGTTGGGAAGTACTTGCAGCTAAAGAGTTTTAGTCTACAGTAAGCACATGCCGTGCCATGTGACCACAACTAAGACTTCAATGCAGTTTTAGATTATATTCATAAAAATATAGTCTCTAAGTATCTAAACTGGAGTTTTCATTTTCCTTTATATTGACTAGTTTATGTCTAGAGTATTTCATTCCTTTCTAGGGGCCAGGTGTTAAGAGAGATACAGCAAACTGATGTCTTAAAGCATTAAACAATCAAATAGGGCAATGAAAGGATTCGAAACCAAGTGATACCTGAAATGGCAGTCTATATGTTGCTCTTGCCGAGGGGAGGACTCAAAGGACTTGAGAACTTCCAAATATCTGACAGGTTGTCTTGTGGAATAGGAATTAGACTAGACCTGGGTGGACCCAAGGGATGTAATTAGGAGCAACTCAAGAAAGTTTCAGGGAAATCTAAGTAAGGGAGAACTTCTCCACAATCAAAACTGTACCGAGATGGGTGAGCTGTGTGTTGGGCTAGCAAGTTTCCCATCACTGGACAGGTTTGATGAGCATCTGGGGGAAGTATTGTGGAAGCTTCCAATATCTGAAAGACACTGGGATTATTTGAGTCTCTGATTTTTTTACTCTTTGATGAAGCCTGTCACACCGAAGTGTCTTCTGAGTTGTGAGAAGTGGAGCTCATGGGAACCAAAGGAACTTTGATGAGCAGATAAAAAGGGCGACTGCCAGAGGCCCCAATTCCAAGTCATATTTGAGCTATCCTTAGAGGCAGGGTGGAAGGAGGAAAAGAAAAATTCCAAGAGAGAAAACACCTTCTGCTGCTGTTGGCAGACAGCTGGAACCGAACCACCGGCCTTACGCAGCCCTGCAGCGGGGAGGGTGGCTGCTGGGACCTCGCCCCTCTGTCTGTCTGTATTCCCCAAAGCAGCAGGCTGATCGTAGACGACCTCTGTTCTCTGCATCTGGGAGGTGATTAGACCCTGCGGTGGTGGGCGAAGTGAGTGTTGCTCTGTCATCACTAACAGGAAACAGAGCTTAAACCAGCCCGGCAGCTGTATGGATGTTTCCTGGCACTAGGATGAACCCTAATTGTCTTTTCTCCCGTGGGCATGTGGGGCTGTCTCGGTCTGCAGCGTGCATGGGCCTCATCACCAGCACATGTGAGTGAGTGTTCTAGAGTCTGCTGCTGATGCCATCTCTCACTTGATGTCAGCGTACCCTTCATTCACTCCCTGTAGGGTTCTCTTTTCACATGCACTTATACATCCAATAAGTTCTAAAAATCCTAAGGTGAGAATTGGCTTATACTTTTGTGTGTCCCCCAAAACACCTGGCCCAGTGCTCTTGCATAGTAAAGATGCTTAAGTATTAAGGATAAATGCCAATTTGTCAAAGTAGATCTTTTGGTAAGGGAGGTGATGTCGGCTGGTTTTTATCTGGTTGTGGACCCTTCGTTATGCACATTAATCATTGAATGCCAGGTCTTTTCCTTATAAAATACCCTTTCGGTGTACTGACTGACTTGTATAATTTGAAAATTCTGCAGCTGGTGGAGGTGCTGGACATCTGTGGTCTCTCCTGGCCCAGCGTTTGGGGACCGCCCTTGTGGTCAGTTTGACTTTGTTTGTTACAGTGACTTTTGGGGAGTCTGCTGCTGATGTCATGCGTTCACTCAAAGTCAGCAATACACTATTTACCTGCCTCCCATTGCCCCCATGACTTGAGCTGTTCCTCCTCCTAGCAGAACAAGTAGAAAGATTTTTAAGAAGCCGCACATGCCTTTGAAGTTCCCAAACGTCCAAAAGGGAGGGGAGTGTAGAAGAGGGTGGCCGGAGTCACTGTCAAGTGCAGGCTTCTGTGTGGGCGGCGGCATGATGCACACCACGTCCCTTTGGCCCTTTGATCTTTCCCTCTGGAGCAGGCTTCAGGGAAAGGGCAGACAGCTTGACATCCCTTAAAGGAGAGTCTTCGCAAGCAAAAGCAAGGCATCTCAAAGCGGGGCTGTTTTTACCGGCTGGATGAAAGTTCATGTGTGGGGAAACCAAGGAAACCACCTTTGAAAGGCTGCGTGTGGACCAAATAATAGAATCTGAAACCGTGTTGTTGTATTTTAAAAATAACAGAACTTGGCAGGTAACGAGAGCACACCATGATTTAATTGCTTTGGGTATTAATTAAAAAAGAGAACAGGCTTTTGGGGTGGGATTTTCATGACTGTAGGAGTGTTTGAATGTTGTGTATGTGTGTGTGTGCGTGCACGTATCCTATAAATTATTATGAAAACTAAGGACACGAAGAAGAAACATGACAAACTCATTTTGCTGCCCGAACAAAGACTCTTGTCTGAGCCAGGTGCCCAGGGTCCCCGTGGGGGTCCGTGCTGGGCGGCATTCTCATTTGCTCAGCCTTAACTTTTCCTTTCTGTATTCAGCATCTTCATCTCTGTGGCCCAATTATCTGCCCTTGTTCCATCCAAATTATTTTTCCTCCTTGATTCTTAACAACTGTGAAACACCAAACTATATTCTTGTCTCATCCTTTTAGATCATTACTGACAGACTGACCGAGCTGGCTGGGCTTTTTGATTCTGATTTCAGAATCAAAATGATTCTCATTTTGTAGTCACCTAATCATTATGGTTGCTCTTCTCTGGGGAACTTGCAGGGTTTTATGGCAAAAGCTAAGATAGCTGTGAAGAATTGTCTTCTTCTCCCAGTTCTGTCTCTCTCTAGAGTGCTGGGCAGCCTTGCTTCATTTTTCTTCTGTTTCCCACCCCCCCAGATGAGAGGAAGTAAAAAAGAAGGGTCTAGTGCCGTCTCTAACTAGCTGTGACCTTGAAAAAGTCAAGGTCAAAAACTAAGGTCATGATTTCTCATGTTTAAAATGGTGGGATGGACTGGATTCTCTCTAAAGGTTCCTTTGGCTCTACCATCTGTGATTCTGCTCCAGCTTAGCATTCTCCGCCCATGCTCCATACCATGGGTGGGCAACAGACAGAAAGTGGTTGCATTTCGATGGGGGCAGAGCTCAGCCTGAGTGAGTAAAATGGCATTTGCAGAGGCGAGCCCTGCCGCGCTGAAGAATAACATGTGGATTCATTAAAATTTCCTGGTTCAATGCCCTGAGCATTTTATAGGAAAGAAAGTATATAACTCTAATACAGAAACGATTCTTTTCTCATTCTAACTCTTATGCTTTCTATCGCTAAAATGAGATCTCGCTGGTGTTCAAACTTGGGATGTAGATCTTTCTGTACCTTTTTTTTTTGGTGCCGTTCAGGGCTTATTTAATTGGAGTACAACCAGAAGGAGCAAGTGAGGGCCAAAGCTGGTCCAGAGGTGTGGGGTTTGGTGTCGTGGGTGGAACAATAGCCCGGCATTGAGGACAGCTGCAGATGGAGCCCACTCCCCTCCCCGAGACACCAGAGGGGCACAGTGTCCCTTGGCCTCCGTCTTAGCAACCCAGAGACATGGACAAGCCAAAGGAACCTTGCCAGAAGCTCAGTAAGGCCATGACTAAACACGTGGTACTGAGCGACATGTGACGTGTGATGGGGGGACGAAGAGTACTGAGCTCTTTTAACTGGGAAACGAGAAGCCTTGAGAATGGCCCTGGAATAGTTTTCCAATCAAAGACTGTCACGTGAAAGAAGAAGTAGGCGTGTGTGTGTGTGTGTGTGTGTGTGTGTGTGTGTGTACACGCATGCGTGCATGCGCATGCTTTCAGAGTATGTTATTGATGGAAATTAGACAAATTTGGTCCAGTTTTAATAAAAATATTCTGATAGCTTGTCAAAAATTGGAATAATAATATTTTACATCCTTATAGTGCTTTACAGTTACAAAAATGCTTTTCCTACCTAATTTAGCAGCACTGTGAGGTAGTAGAGCCATCATCATTATCATCACCATCACCACCACCATCATCACCACCATCACCACCATCATCACCATCATCACCATTGTCACAATCGTCATCATCACCATCACCACCACCAATACTATTATTTAAAATCAGATACAGTGACAGAGAACATACTAAGTAATTTCTTTAAAGTCACAAAACTATTAAGTGGGTAAGTCTAACTCGATAGCCTAAGCTTTTCATTAAATTTACAAACACACACCGCTCCCCAAACTACAAAATACGTGAGGATACAGGATACCTGTTGCCTAATCTTTTATGATGCTCGGTCTGAACACACCATGCTCCTCTTTGAACCCTCCCCGGAATTCCTCTCCTGGAATATTGACTTCGCATTGCCAACGCCAGGGCCTCTCTGCTCGTTCTTATAGGCCGAGAATGGTCTTTTTCTAATCTTGGGCTGGATCACGTGGGAAGGATCAGCAGTGGGACTGGAAACCTGGGGCCTAAGTGGCTAATTCAGGGTCTAATTTGTGGGGCCCCCGCAGAGCAGCTGAGTATGTCCCAAGGCGCACAGCTGGTTTCTCACGGTGTTGCTATCACAGGATTATTGGAAATAGAAACTGTCAGTAGGCATCAGTGCCTCTTTCCTTGGGCTCTTAGAGAAATTCAGCAGCAATAGCCCATGTCCTCGGCCATCTCTGGCCTGAGGTTAATGCTAAACTCATTTTAGTGAGGAGATGATCCTCTTTTTTAAAGCTCTCTAAAGAATAATTCCATATTTTGCCCCAGTTCCTAGCCAATTTCTGCAATGCTTTGTTTTGCCAAACTCAACTATCTCTTGTAACGTTTAGTGAGTTGTTAACGCTTCCTGAGCACTCTCGTTGTGGAGCGTGTATACGGAGATGCAGATCACGTACACATGCCCCCGACTTTCTGGCGTGCTCATTTTTCAATTTCCCCAAAGAAGAGAGAATCATGTTAGTTGTCATTATAATTGGAAATGTCAAAAGTACACGATAAGAGCTATAAAAACTGGGACATGGAAACATGATTCCATTTGCTATATAGGAATATATATTTTTTAAATCATATTTTTTTATATCAAGTTAGACAATAAAAATAGAAAAATTATGAGCATGTGAGAGATTGGCCAGGAATAGGGTTTGAGCGACAGGCCAGAGACAGCTTTCCATCTTTTGGGTTTTTTTTTCCTTTCTAACTTCTGGTTCCCGCAGGAAGTTGGAGTAGCCTAGAGCTCTCCTTCCTTGTTTCTTAAGATTTCTCTCAGCTGTCCTAGGGCCCTGGGGCAAACGGGTCACACTGCAGCCTGTCTAAACAGATGGCTTTGCAGAGAAGACCTGTCTGGACACCCAGTCCAGATGGCAACAGCTGCAGGCACCAACCAGGGCGGGCCATGTAGTGGGGGAAGACGGGCAGTCAGCAGTGTTCTGAAGGGGGTGAGTGTCTTGTCTGGGGAGCAGGAGGATGGAGGCAGAACCTTGGAGAGAGCAGGATCCAGCCAGATTTGAGCGTGAGATGGGAGAGGGCGAAACAGTGTTCTAGGATGATGACGATAATTCAGACCTTCAGAATTTGAGTCCCTGCGCCCATCCCCACCCTACCTTTTCTCTTTCCTTCTTCCTCCAATCCAGAACACACTGATGGCTTTTTATTACACTGCTCTCAGGAGCCAGATGGATGGAGCTAGAACAAAGATGTTCGTTTGATTTCTGGTTGAATCTCTTACTTGCCTAGCATAAACAATTATCTTAAAAGCTAAGGCTTTACTTTTTTTAAATTCTAAATTGCGTAGCTTTAAATATCAACAGCCAATGTCTAGATAGAGCAATGAGAGTTTGGAAAGCAGGATGACATAATTTATTTCCCACTCAAAAGGAGATAAAAATGTGACCAGCTCGGGGAAGGAGGAACAAAAACAAAGAGGTTATTGCTAGGACTTAGGGGCTAGAACTTAGGAGTTTCTGCGAAGGGTCTCAGGATCCCTGTTCCTGAGATGAATTATGGGAGGGGTGGAATTAGGCATTGAAACCGTAAGTGGATTGAAAGGAGCTCCAAGAGTAGAAGACACTTGTACCTCTTGCTTCCTGGACCATGGCCCAAAGACCAAGTCACCTGGCTCCCAACATGACCCTGGGCTGCAGAGTAGTAATGGCTGGGGAAAGTGTAGGTTGGCAGCTTCACGGCATCCTCTCCGAGGTGGTGGCAGAAGGCATCCAGAGTTTCTGTGGCACTCACATGGCTGCAGAAGTGGCTCAGAACAAGCCAGTAAGTCCTAAGGAGCCTGGGCTTGAATTCTATAAGGAAGATGCAGAATGCAGGTATCTGCTGGCGAGAAGCTGTAGAAGCACGATGGAAGTTGAGGACCAGAGAAAATGAGGCGTGCCTCAGTGAAGTCAGCCAGTATAGAGGACCGCTTGAAGATCAGGTGCCTTTCCCCAGAATCTAGGATAATACCTGCCCCTCTCCAAAATAGGAATTTAGAACATGCTCAGTAAGGAGGGAAGGAGAGGAGGTGAGAGGAGAGTGTACATCTCAGATTAGCCATATTAAATCCCACAGAGGCTGAGTAACCTTGAATTGGAAAGACTGAATTCTGCTACAGAGAAAGAAATGAGGGCGCATGAGTTAATCTCTGTTACCAACAATACAAACACTGCATGTTTTTGCAGTCCACGATTGTACCTTAATTTGCCATACAAGTTTGCCGGGATGCAGTGGAGACACCAGAATGGAGTAGCATGGAAGACGGATGCAGAGACCTTCAGAGGGGAAACTCAGGGTACGTGGGAGCTAATGATGATGAGAACTTGACCGGTTTCTAAGAGGAGTCATATCGATGTAGCAGAGAGGACTTCAGTGAGACCCCAGTCAACTGTAGTTTACCAACACATTGATCTGTTCAGTTGGCGGCTCTTGTCATGCAGAAAATCATTATGAACTGAAGGGTGGCTTTGCCTTCTTTGGCATCCTGCTATCTTTGAGCAGGCACAGCCTGTCTGTCAGAGCTGTGAGAGGGACTCCCATCCCCGAGACAAGGATGAGGCACATGAATGGTGCTTCTCCCGTCATTGCATGTGACCAGATGGAGCTAGACCTGTATAGCACTCAGGTTTTCCTGTCAGCTCCTGCAGCGTCTGGTGATGAGGATGGGACAGTTGAAAGTGAGATGAATTTGCTTGTTCCAAATTGGTATAATAAAAGAGCCACATAAGTACATCTAAAAGTAACCCACCAAACCCATGCCTGCTCTGATCACTGAGCGGCCACTTATAAAATTTAACAGGATAATTATTTGTCAGCTAGTTCTCTGGATCAAGACAGGTTTGCACAAGGAGAATAGATTTATGGCATCGGCCCCTGACTCTGAGGTTGGGAGCCTCTTCCTTCTCCCAAGGGTCTCTCCTCCTTCCTTGGTCTGCTCTACTTTTAGCCTTTGCTTCTTCCCTTTCCTTCCTGTTTGCCTTTCCTCCCCTAATGCTTGACCTTCACCTGTGGTTCCCTGAGCTTCAATTTTGCATCCCAGGGAGAAATAAGATTCTCCTCCCTTAGGAGGAACTGAATTCTCTTTGTAATTTCCTGAATCTTTGTAAAGTTCAGAGAACATCCTTGGATCCCAGACTGTTTATAAATTCTGGATTTCACCTTCAGCAATATTGTTTGTGGAGCAGGTTTGCTAGAAGAGTGTGAGCTGCTGCTAGAGAAGAGAGGGATTCAGAAAGATTTAGCTAATTATCAGGTTTGTTTAATCCACTACAGACACCATGACATCAAGGCTCAAAGGGAACGTTATAGCGGATGGAGAGTTTTTTTCTTTATTCTTAATTGATGTAGAATTGGTATATAATAGTGTATGTTTCAGTTGTATATTACAATTCCACATCTGTACACACTAAAAAGTGATCACTACCCAAAGTACTTAACTTTCATCTCTCCATAGATTAACCCTCTTCACACATTTGCCCACCCTCCAACTCCCATCCCCTCTGGTTACCACCCACCTATTCTCAGTATCTGTGAGTTTGTTTTTGTTTTGTTTTATTTTAGCCTTTGATGGGGCGCAGGGACCCTTAGCTAGTCTACCCTCTGATAGATGATAATAGTACTCATGAGGCTCTCAGATAAACTCATGTAATTACAGCTACAATGCTAATGAGTATGTTACACATAACTCCCCAAATTACTTTTTAAATGAATAGTCTTGATCTTTTATTTGCATTCGTGTATTTTATTTCTTTAATTCTGTGGAGGTCTTCAGGTTTACAGAGCGGCATGAATCATCTTCCTGTTTGCTGAATATAATTATCATCGCTTCTTGTAGTCATTTTCCTGTATTACTATTTTATTTTTTCTCTGTGACGCTAGGACCCTGTTCTCATTTTCTGCTCTAGCACTGACATTTGTGCTTAAGTGCTCAATCTATGACCTTAAAATGCACGTATCTATGAGAAATAGTGCTGTTTTGCGTGTGTTTCTTTTGAAAAAATTATTGTGGACGATTTAAAGATTTACAGAAAAGAGAAAGGTGGCCTAATGAATTCCCGTGTACCTACCTGTCACTCAATTTCAAAGATTATCAATACATGGCTAGTACTTTCCCCCTCTATATTATTTCTTTCCTCTCATATTTTTTGAAGAAAATCCTAGACATATAATTTAATCTATACATATTTTGCTATCTATTTCTAAAAGGCAAAGACTCCCCTTTTTAAACATGACCATATGCCATTGTCGGACATAAGAAAATTAATAATCTGTGATGTTATCAAACATCATCCACTCAGCGTCCACATTTTCCTGATCATACCATAAAAATTCTTTTCTTTCATTTACTCTTATTTGTTTACACTTGATTTGAATCAGGATCCAAACAAAGTCTGTATGTAACAATTGATTACTATGTCTCCTAAATCTCTTTTGATCTATAGGTTCCTATCTCATTTCCTTTTGTCCTTGACAGTTTTTGTCATTGAAGAAACCCAGTGTTTTTCTTAGTGGTTTCCCACTGTTGGTTTGTTAATTACATCTTGTGATAGTATTTATTTAACATGTTCCTCTGTCTTCTATATGCCAGTAAATTAGAAGTTTGATCTAGAGGTTTGATCAGATTCAGGTTTGGTATTGGGGGAGGCCTCACTTCCTCAAAGATGGTACTGTGTACTTCCCTTGGAAGGGGTATCATGTCTTGCTGTCCTTTTGTGATATTAGTAACCCTTCATGATCAGTACTTATGTTCAGTTCCGTAGAATTTATCAAATGGGGGCATCTTAATTCTACAGAACAATATCAGATTCACTGTTTATACTGTACTCCAGAATAAATTCCAAATGAATCAGAGATTTAAATATAAAACAATTGAACCACACAATTATTCAAAAAAATATGAATGAATCGCTCTATAATTTTGAAATAGGAAAAAACTTCCTGTGACTTAAAACCTAGAAGCAATAAAAAAATGATAAACTTTATTATGTGAAAAAATTTAAAAATATCTTTGGCATGGCAAACAAATTACCAGAAGAAAAAAGACAAATGACAAAGTAGGAAAAACTTATGACTTAAGTTATGATTAAGTTATGACTTAATCAAAAAGAGGTAATATTCTTAATATAGACTTTCCTCATTAACATCCCATCCTCAGTTTGTATAGGAAAAGCGGAATGATTGCTTCATTCTTTCCTTTTATTACCAGTTTTCAAAAGGATGAGTTGGTTTCAAAGGGTGAATAATGAAGATTTTTTTAAAAGAAGTATTATAATAAATTTGTGGATTTAAACTTATTTAATGTCTTTTAATTGCCTATAATTGTCTTTAAGATCAAATTGTCCCACTTTGGTGAGTGGGAGCCTGTTCACGTGGCTTCTGTGTCCATTTGAAGTGACTCTAGTCGTTTATGGTGGCATTCTTGCTTTCTGGAAATTTTGCTAGATGCTCTCAAACTCTTACCCATATTGTTGTAGTGTTTTGCCTTTTCACCAGTCTTTCTACAGAATATGATGTCAAACTTTAGATTTTTACCAGTCTGATTAGTAAGCGATGGTGTCTCAGTGTGGTTTTAATTTGCTCTGCTCTTATCACGAGTGAAGGTGAACATCTTTTCATGTGGTTAGGGGCCGTTTGTATTTTTTTTAATGAATTCTTAATTCATACTTTTATTACATATTATATTTTTAAAAGTGTGATTGGCTTCTTCTCTATTAGAAGGCCTCTCTATAGTAAAGATGTTAATCCTTTGTTTATAAATAAGTTGCAAATAGTTTTTCCTACTTTGTCATTTGCCTTTATTTTTTTCTTAGATTATTTTTTTGGCCATGTAAAAGTTAAAAAAAATTTTGTGTAATAAAATTTATCAATATTTTTATTACTCCTGGGCTTCAAGTCATAGGAAGGTTTTCTCTACTCCAAGAGTATAGAGGAATTTACTCATATTTTTTCAAAAACTTGCATGATTAAATTTTTTACTTAAATCTCTGATCCATTCGAAGTTTATTCTGGAGTACAGTATGAGCAATGGATCTGATCTTTTCCCATATGGTTATCCAGTTATACCATGTTTGCTCCACTGATTTGAGATGCTGTCATTAGCATATACTAAATGTTCATATCATTTATGAAATGTTTGTATCTGAGTGATTGTCCAGCTTTTTTTTTTCTGTTCATGTAATAATCCCAAAACATTTTATTATAGGGGCTCATGGTAGGGTTGAATTCTGACAGGACTAGCCCACTTCCCCCTACGTGGTTGTCACTCTTCCGTTTAAGATTCTTCCTAGCGATTCTTGCTTGTTTATTCTTCCAAAGAGGTTTTATAATCAATTTTTCTAACTCAAGATAAAAAAATATCTCATGGTATTTTTACTGAGATTGTATTATACATACAAAATATCTTATGAAAAACTGATATCCTTAGGATGCTGAGTCTTCCTATCCCAAAACATTGTATCTCACTTGTTTGTTTACATTTGTTTCATTCTGATTGTTTTATAGTTTTCCTCATAAAGATTTTGGGCATTTCTTTTAGGTTTCTGTCTAGGTATTTTATTTTTGCTACAGTGAGATGGGTTTTTCTCTTCCATTAAATTTCTAATTGGGTTTCTTTGTACATGATAATTTTCGTACTTGCTACTTCACTAAATTTTCTTCTTCTTTGTACTAGTTTCCCCATTGATTCTTTTCAATTTTTCACAATTTCACCATATGCAAATAGAGAGTTTTACTTCTTTTACTCCAACACTGATTCCTCTACATGCTTTCTCTTGTCTAGTTACATTACTTCCAAGACAATGTTAAACAGAGGAAGAGGAAGTATTTGTTTTGTCTCATTCCTGGATTTTGCAGAAAAGCCTTTGGTATTTTCTCAGTTGTAAGATTTGGATTTGTCTCATTTTTTTTTTCTGTCTTTTGGTATAACATTGAAATTAGCTAATAATCTCTTCCCTTCTTTTTCTTCCACTGAATCTATTTTGAAACAACATTCCTTTACTTCCAATTAATTCTGTAAGGCAACCAATGAGCTTATTTTACTTTTCACATACTCTTTCCAGCTTCCCTCTGTTTTTTCATAGTCATACTGCATGGGAATTATCAGAACGTATAGCTCTAATGTAGTGCCTTACATATTCTTACATACTCTTTTTTTGTAACAATAATTAGTCTTAGATTTATCAATAGCTATATACTTAATATTTAAAAATTTTTACTTTTCCAATTGTTTGATACTAGTGTATAAAAGTGATATTAATTTTTGTATATTGATCAACCTTGCCAAAATTCATTTATTACTTCTTGGAAGTGTTTTATAGTCTCCTGAGGACTTTATACATAAACAACCATGTCTATTTTATTGTAGATAGTTCCTTCCTTTTAATTCATTGCAAGTGTATTTTCCTTTACCCCCTTGAGCATAGTTATACTAGCTGTCTTAAAGTCCTTGTCTGAGAATTCGGACATGTGGATCAAGGATAGGGCTTCGTTTTTTGATTTCTGAGAAATGCTATCACTGGGTGCAGCATGCAGTTTGCCTTTTGAATAACGTTCCTACTATCTTACAATCTCTTTCAAGTTCCACTTCTTTCATAAAGCCTTTTCTGAGTGTTACTAATGTCAATCTTTTAAAATCTCTCTAAAAAAATTGAGTCTGTAGATATATTATCCCCTATGTTGTCTTCTAATAATTCCATATATTCATATATGCATGTCCTGTCTTTTCGACCAGACTGTGATAATTTTGAGGACTGAGTCCCATTTCTTAAACAATTTACCCAGCCGTGCCTAACATAGGACATGTGTCAAAGTGAAGTTGAGTTGAACTTGAAACTAGAAACCAATTTTGACAGCTCAGCGTTCTGGGTTTGTAACAGAAAATGATGTCTGTAAGTTTCACTGTCTTAAACCATGCGGAAAACGCACCATGAATGACAGAGCAATTGTAGTAATTCAGAGCTCTGAGTACGCAGTGCCAGATATTAGGAGTGAAGCTTTAAAGAAATAAACAAATAATGGACCTGTGTATTGGAAGATTTCAACTTCAGTCGGGGGCTTAAAGCCAAGATGAGAATTATCAAGAAAGTAAATATGGCCATTTCAACAGCTTAGAGATTTAACCAAGTTAAATCCTGGGGTATGATGCTGATATTTTAATTGAAATTAAAATGTAACATCGATAAAGTAAGGCCCCAGCACTAAATAAGAGCAGCATTTATTCTCATCCTGTACACTAAATGCCAACTTTTTTTTTTTTAACCCAAAAGGCTCTGTGAACCTAAGAAATTTTCTGAGCAGGGTGCCTTCAGATCAACAACTATAGTCGTATTATTCTCGCTCTAGTTGCAAATGGTTTTTGAACATTCTGCATGCATCAATTTGCTCTCTAATCCAACAGCATATACTCTTAAATCGGTTTGCCAGGAGTGTGGCTGGCTTTGTTGCACTCGGTATGCTTTTTCTCCTGATCCATCTTCTGACTAAACCTCGTTGATTTCTCCCTCCTCTGAATTCCCCACACTTATTGCCCGTACTGCCCATCGACTCAAGTCGTCCTGTCTTTGATGTTCACCTAACTCCGCTCACTCAAATCACACAAGAAAACCAAGGCCCAGGATCCCGTGGGTGGTTTCCCAATGTCACACAGGAATTTGTTGACAGAACTGTGATGAGAATCTGAGTCTCTGCTGACAGTTCAGTATGCTTCTAGCTACGTGTCGCTGCCCACACTCGTTATTCTAAACATATAATAATAACAAGCCTAATAATGTGATGCTTCTAAATAAGGCTTTATTTCGACTTTTGGGGGGCTGAATAATATTCCATTGCATACATACACTACATTTTCTTTTTCCATTCATAACTTAAGGATTTTAATCAAGGGTGTTACCCAGTCTATGATTGAGAATAATCACTCTGAGGGTGCCGTGTGGTTTTAGAAAAGAGTGGAGGGGACAAAGTGGCAGTAGGGAGACGAGCAAGGGGCTGGTGCGGTTGTCCAGGCAAGGTGATGGTGGCCTGGCCTCAGGCATGGCAGAGGGTTTAGATTCCAGAGACATTCTAGAGGTGGCATTGGCTGGATTTAATAAAGTTGACAAGATATTTATCCTAACTTTAGAAATCCAGGATTGCTTAGGTATTTATGCTTTATTTATCAAATTAATTTTTTAAAACTTTGATCGAGATAATACTGATTTGGTCCGAGAGCTAGCCCCTAAGATGGGCCACACTGCCTAGAATTGAGCTCTGTTTTTGGATGGGAATACTTAACGAGGCTTTTCCACGGCCTGGATAAAATGTGCCAACACTGTCCTCCTTCCTTTGTTATGATTCTGTGCTCACCAAGCATCCTGCAGTGACTAATTCAGTCTTGCAGATATGCTGATAGAAGAAGGAAGGAGGGATGCTGGCTACAGAATCTGAGCAGGTCACTCCAGGCCCCAGAAAGGACAACCCCCCGGTCTAAATGAACAAATACGCATTCCAGGTTTTCAGTCTCTGGAAACTTAGGTTTCTGTGACTTTCTCCCCGAGACTGGTTCGTTCTGAGGGAGCTGATGAAATGGAGTTTCTGAGACAGCCCAGCTGGGCTCAGATTCTACATGGAGATGCCTCTGCATGTGGGGCCATTCTCAGACAGCAGTGGCCTCCCTCTTGGCCTTTCACGAAGACGTCTTAAACTGCAACAGCGCCGCGTCAAATGATCACAGCCTTCCGAAGAATTACATAATTGATTATTTCTGTTTGGAACATCCCATTTTATGCCAAGCTAAAAATGTTTTCATGGGCTGGATGTGGTGCTTCAAGGCCCGATGACCAGGCCAGACAGAGAACACACTGAGACCCCCAGCTAGTCCTAGAGAGCTGAGGGACAGCAGGGAAGCTGGCTTTCAATTCAGGTTAGAGTGGCCTACAACAAAAATCCTGGGGTCAGTGAGATTCTTATACTGTTTACCAGTTCTCCAGAAATTTCATTCTCACCTACATTTAGGATAAACAAGAAATGGACCTGAACCTGCACTGTCAAGTATTGCCACAATAACACTCTTTCATAAGCCAGCCCCAAACTCAGAGGCTTGAAACCATAATCACTTCTTCTCAAGGAGCAGCAGGTCAGCTGGGGCGGCTTTGCTTCAGGTGGCAGTGGTCAGGCTAGCTCTTCGTCTCGTGTCCCTCCTGGGACCAGTGGGCCGAGCAGATGCATTCTCTTCATAGGGGTGACAGAGGATCGGTACTGAGATTCAAGCACATTTCAAGCTTCGGCTTGTGTCATGTCTGCTAGCATCCCATGGCCAAGGCCAGTCATGCGGCCGAGCCAGTGTCAAAGGCTGGGAAGAGTTCTCTCCCTTCTGGTGGGAGGGGCCACCAAGCTGCAGAGCAAAGGGTATGGACATGAAAGGGGCGAAGGACTGAGGACATTAAGGCACTCTGCCCCAGGCCCAGTTTGGAACTCGGAAACATGGTGTTACTTATGTCTGGGGAAGGGTTTCTGCAGATGAGAATTAACCTTTTAAAAGAGAATGTGGTAACAGTTTGGTTAAATAGTTAAACATTGAATTAACACACGATCGAGCAATCCCACTTTTGGGTATATACCCCAAAGAATTGAAAGCAGGGTTTCAAAGAGACATTTGTTCACCCGTGTTCAGAGCAGTGTTATTCACAGTAGCCCAAAGGTGAGAACAACCCAAATGTCACAAACAGATGAATGGATAAACAAAATGTGGTGTGTACACACAATGGAATGTTGTTAGTCTTAAAAAGGAAGGACATTCTGACACATGCTGCAGATGGATGAACCTCGAGGACATTATGCTGAGTGAAATAAGCCAGACTCGAAGGATAAATATTGTGTGATTCCACATCTATGAAGCACCTAGAGTAGTTAATTCATAGATGCAGAAAGTAGAAGAGAAGTTACTAGAAACTAGGAAGGCGAGAACGGGGAGTTATTATTTAATGAGTACAGTTTTCATTTGGAAAGATGAGAAAGTCCTGGAGATGGAGGGTGGTAATGGTTGCATGACAGTGTGAATGTGCTCAGTGCCACTGAATCACTGACCAGAGATGGCTAAAAGGGCAAGTTTTATGTTATGTATATTTTATCATAATTGAGAGAGAGAGAGAGAGGGAGGGAGGGAGGGGAGGGAGAGAGAGAGAGAGAGAGAGAGGAAGAGAGAGAAAGAGAGAATGAATGAATGAATGAATGAATGAGGGTGCTGGGCTTAGTCGCCAGCTCTTTGGAGAGACCTGGGCAATGGGCGGTGCAAAGATGCTCTGCAGGCCTTGCACTGGCTCTGGCGAAGGCCTCTGTGTCTTCTGAGGTGGAGAGAGAAGGAAGCACAAGTCTGGAATATTTGGATTCAGTATCCTTATGGAATTTCCAGAGTTAAACTTCCAGAATTAAATTCACATGGCCAGTTTTGAAGCTTGCTCGCTTTATGGAAATTGACTTACTAGTACCTACAAAAAGCCATGGGTAATGGAAGGATTCAGGACCGAGGAAGTAAAGATTAGGATAATTTGGGAGTTGGTGAGTGTGGGTCTCATTTCTCCCTTAGAAAGTGAATAACATAACAAGCTAGCAGATGCAAAGGGGGAGGGGCTAGGTCAGCAGAGGTAGTGAAGTGACACTGATGCCAAACAGGTGCTTTACAAGACCTGTGGAGCTTGTCTGGGGAGAAGCGATGTAAAGATTTTGATGGAACAATGCCCAAACCTTTGATTATGGGGATTGAGCTACTAATTTTTTTTTTTTTTCCTGGAAAGAAAAAGCTAACAAGAGCCTCAGGAACTACCAGATTCTGGTAGTTGAAATATTTGTGCTTTCCTTTTTTCCCTTTCCACAAAAGCTCTTTGAAAATATGCCGGAGCCACTGATACCGCAGCGTGGCGAGGGAGGCAAGGTGGCGTTTGTCTCGTGCGTTAGCAGCTGGGGTCTTCGCGTGCCCAAAGCCTTCGTGCCTCTGTCGGTTTCTTTTCTTCCTCTCTCTCCCATCCCCCACCTCCATACTGGGAAAGCCATAGATTCTGAATTGCCATCTTTGCATGTAACAGCATTTTAAGAGTGTCCACCTAGGACAGGGTTGGCACACGCTGGGGAGCAGGGCGTCCATCGTCTGATTAGCTGTACCTGCTGTCAGACAGGCCCAGGGTGGCACATGCTCTGGGCCTGGGGACAGAACATTTTAAACCCTTCCCCTGCTGACTCATTTACTCTTTGTTCAAGGATCTTGGGCCTTGATGACTTGGGTACTTCTGGGCCCTTGGAATGGACACGCTGCCCTTTCTGGCAGTCCCTGGGGCTGCGTCTTTGGCCTTGAACTTTCCTTAGGCAGATACAGCCCACGGAGGTCTGACTATCATCAGAATCCCAAGAACTGCGTGTGGGTTTGGGTTTCCTGCTGTGGTTCCTGAGTGTAACAGAGCCTGGAAAGATTGCAGAGCAGATCCCACAGCAGCCAAATCAAAGGCCCCGAGGTGGACAACTGACCAGGAGGCCTGTGGAGGACTGACCAGGTGATGAAAAGCGAGGGGACAATTGGTGAATTATCATCAATTTGACCCTAGTTACCCTAGACTGCCAACATAACCGCTTTGTGAGTTAGTGATAGGATTTTCCTCACCCATTCTGGGGTGGTCGTCTTTCTCACACAGGGGAGTTGGGAGGGTCTATCTGATTTGGGTTGCCTGAGACCCTAGTCACCCTGAGGCTGCCAGCATAACCCCTTTGCTGAAGTCAGAGTTCTCGGTACCCTCTTTCCGAGGTAAAGCCAGAGTCCCGGGCAGGTTTGACTCTGTGACAATGTGCTTGACTCGAAACTGTAACTAAACACTGATGGCGACGAAACTCAGACAGAGCCGACCAGCGAGCGAGGGAGCATGCGGGAGGGAGCGAGCCACATCTGTAGCGTGGTTAACCCCAAGAGGTCAATTACCCTAGTTCCCTCCACAGAAGGTAACCATGGAAACCTCATAATACAAAGCATCACCAGTCTCCAAGCAAAACACACACACACACACACACACACACACACACACACACACACGTGCTCGCTGCACACAGTCACAAGAGGGCACTGTGCATGTGTGCGTATGTGTGCACGTGCCCATGTCTTGCTAATCGTATCTGTGGGGTGTGACACCTTGACAGTCAGTTTGTGTGTGTGTGTGTGTGTGTGTGTGTGTATCAGACGAAATTAGCACGGGTGTTCGCTGCCACGTGCTTTCCGGTTCTGCTCTTGGGGGTGGTGAAAACATGTAGGTTTGTCCTAATGTTTGGGTGCTGCACTGGGAGCTGCTTAGAGCACGTGGGAGAAGATGAGCATCTTTGTTTAGCGGAGGGTGATGCGGTGGCATGGTGTGGACATGGTGGGGGCAGCTTACTTTTATCCGCATCAGGTTTCGACCGCACAAAAGGACTTGGATTTTTCGCCATGGGGAGGGATTATGCCCCCTGGGGTGGGAGAACTCAGCATGGACCCATCTTGAGCTTCTCCTACAACCTAGTATATGGATGCAAATTCAAGTTGGGGGGGGTGTCATTTTCTTTTTCCTTCCAGTTTTCGGCTGTAAACCTTTCCCTCTTTCTGAGGCTTGGTCAGCCTGCCTATGGCACGCAGGATATGAGAACATGGCACTTGAGGAGGGGGTGGGAGGGACAACGCTTGGAAGTCTGCTGATGAAATGTGTCATTCAGTATGTGCCTGATATCAAGAAGATGGTGTGTCACTTGGCAGATCTGTGAGGGTGAGGCAGCTCCATCTGGATTAAGGATTATTTGGGGAAAAAGCTATGTGAAGGCTGGGTTCAGATAAACATACCTGGGTTTCTGAGTCAAGAATGTGGCTTGTGTGTTTGTCGGCCCTGTCGCTCCCAGTTTATGCAATGCACGAATGACAGAGAACTCACCAGAGAGCACTGGGAAGGAAGCTTGTCTTCCGATTCTTGCCTTCACGTTTGCAGCTGAGGCTGCTGGAGTGGATTGGTCTTGTCTGTCCATCGAAAGATGACTATGAAAAAACAATTTCTTTTTTAAAAGCAGCTGCTTCCTGGATGGCAGGAAGCCACTCTGGTGGCTCCCAGCAGGAGCCAGAAACACTGCTCACCTGCTCCTCGGGTCCTCAGCTGACGGCCCCCGTGCCTCCGGCCGCCCCGTCCCAGCCGCCATGGACCTCCCTCATCGCCCTGCTTCCAGGACGGGCGGGAGTCAGGCTCAAGGGCCGCAGGCACTTGCCTGAGGCTCTGACGCCTTGGAGGGACTCCCACTACCTTGAGTTTGCCCACAGGGTGCTCAGAGATGCGCTGAAGGGCGTTGGTGTTGTCCACATCCCCCTTCCCTGCTGGAGCCCCTCCCCAGCCCCTCCGAGAGCTCTATCCATTCCAGAATGTTCCCTCAAAATGTGTGAAAGGGCCCCTTGGTCTCGGCTCACCACCTCATGGAAATAGCTTTAGGAGGAACCCTCATTCTCCCCATAAATGGAGGTGCAGGGGAGGCTGAGACTTGAATGGGCTCCTGGCAGGCTCCCACACCCTGCGCCCCTTCTGGGGAGTGTCTTGAGTTTTTAACAAGCAGCGATTTAGAAACCTGTGGTTTGAGGTGATTTACCCTGTCATTCAGCCACTGCTTGTTAAGTGCCTCCAAGTGGTAGCCACTGGGGACACAGCGATGAAGGAGGCACTGTTTTTGCTCTCAGCTCACATGCCAGTTGAGATGCTAACAGTACAGTGAGATAAGGTGATGGAGGTCCCTCCAGGGGCCTGGAAGCTGATAAGGGGTACAGGCAGGCATCTTGGAGGAACTGACCTCTGATCTCTAACCTGAAGGATGAGAGGGGTGATCTGGGTAAAGTGGGGGTGATGATGGCATATTTTCCAGCATGGTGGGGAGCGGTGAAGCCTGATGGCTACTGGTGTTCATAAGGAAGAAGAAGGAGGAGAAGGGAGGAGGGAGGAGGGAAGAGGGAGGAAGGAGGAGGAGGAGGAGGAGGAGGAGGAGGAGGAGAAGGAGAAGGAGAAGGAGAAGGAGAAGGGGAGAGAGAGAGAGAGAGAAAGAGAGAGAAAGAGAGAGAGAAAGAGAGAGAGAAAGAGAGAGAGAGAAAGAGAGAGAGAAAGAGAGAGAGAGAAAGAGAAAGAGAAATGGAGAAACAAGCACGTAAAGAGGAAGAGAAATAGACAGAGACAGCTGGACAGAGACGAAAGGCTGGAAGGTGGAGAGGTGACAGAGAGAAGGCCATAGAATCACAGGTTGTTAGAGCTGGAAGGAGCCACAGTGAACATCCACGAGGCCCCCTCTCCCCATTTTACAGATAAGGAAACCGAGGCAAAGAAAAGCATTTGTCAGTCACACAGGTGTTCAGTTGGAAGACTGAGTCGGGGACGTAGATTTCCCGGCTTCCGGTAGGTTAGAGAGGGGAAGAGAGAGAGAGAGGGATAAGATGGGGAGAGGGGGAAGTCAGAGATGGAGGGAGACAGCTAGGGAGAAGCCCAGGTAGCTGGTGTCACACTGTCAGGATTGTCACACTGTGTGGAGTGAAAGTTTGGATGAGATCTGAGCTGAGTCTCTTTCTTTTTCTTTTTCCTTTAACTTCCTCTTTTTCTCCCTCTCTTTCCCCTTCCAAGCACATCCTGCCTACAACTAGATGTCAGAACTGGTTGCCATGGCTACTAAATGGCATTCGAGCAGGCTGAATTATTAAACCGGGGTCTTTTCTTTGAAGGCAGGGCTCCAGAGCGAAGTCCCGAAGTCCCGTCAGAGGGCACAGCATGGGGCACGGGTCTGCACAGGGCTGTCCGAGGCGCTCCCTTGCTGGGCTGGCTCAGGAGAGGAGCCTGAGTCTTGAGCACTGAGCCCTTTCCCCCAGCGGGGTACAGAGGAGCCCGGGGAGTGGGGAGGAGACACATCTGCTGGGTGAAGAGGTGGAGCCAGACAGGCAGTGTGTGCTGAACCGAATCCCTGCATCCCAGCCTACTTCCCCATCTCCTCTGCCTAGAGCAAAAGGCCCTGGACAGCAGCCATAACTCACCCAAATGGGATAAGGATCAAAACCAATATTTTTGTTATGTCTGAAAGGATACCATATTGTTCTAATTAGTTCTTACTTGTAGCCAGAGAGGCAAGAAACAAAATGGCAGGTGTGTCCGAGGGGTCGTTGTACTTGGGCATCTGGGATGGTGACACCGTTCTGGACAGGTCAGGGGAGTCTTTTGAGGAATCAATCATCTGGTGGGTGGGCGGGGCCCTCTCCCGGGAGTATGAGTGGGCCGGCAAGGAGAATCTTGTTTGTGGGCACAATTGTTGTTTGTTTTGGTGACGGAGGGGAGTGAGCGTGGATGCTCTTCTTTTGAGGAGATTCCAAGCCAGGAAACCCATCAGCCTTCTGGTATCCTAGCTTTAAACTTTTTCATTATAAAAAGAAACCCAGACGTTGTGGTGTGCATGCTCCTGCTTGCGGGCTGATGAAGGGCCCCAGGGGCTGTACCATGTCCGTGCTTCTGGGTGGGGTGGAGTGGGGGTGGGGTGGGGGCAAGCAGAGTCCATTTGGGGCTTAATGGAGTCATTCTCCTTTCCTCTAATAAGAGTCAACAGAGTCTGAGCTGCATTTCCTAAAGTGGGAACATCTCTGCCTTCTCCTCCCCACTTTGTGTTTCTTCTCCCATGAGAAAAAGGCTTCAGATTCCCCAGGATTCCCGAGGATGCCCTCCCTTGGGCAGGGCCCAGGGTCTCCTCCACAGGGGAGGCTCTCACTGTGTTCTGATGCTTGAACTGGGAAAATAAATGCTTAATATGGGAGACTGGACCTGCAAGACTTTCCAAAAATCTGTCAGCCTCTGAGCAAAGAATAGCTCTGAATTTTTCCCCCCTCATGCCCAGTTGGAGCAGGTGTTAATGTCAGGGCTAAAGGCCAGGCCTTCCAAAAGTCTAATTCATAGAGACTGACTCACTTCATTCCAGGGCTGGTGATAACTTTCAGGACTTACCTGACTCAGGGGCTGAAGACCTGTGTCCTCACAGAGTGACCCTCCCAGCCAGACCTTCCGGGGGTGAATGGGAACCAGCCCTTGCTCCTGGCTTGTTTTCCTTCACCTCATGTAGGTTGGGGAGAGAGCCCTCTGCCTTGTGGCTACCGAGTTCCCTTCAATGCCTGTTTTCTGAGCTGTGCCGAGCTGGGGACGGGCAGGTACACAGGGTACAAAGTCGACTAAATAGAATCCCAGTTCTTAGCCATGGGGAGTGCGTGTCTAGGTAGGAAAAGCAGACTGTCCTCATTCAACTCGGGCGATCCCCAAACTAAGCCGTCGGAGGACTTGCCCCATCGGTGCCAAGGCCCTGAGGAACGTGAGGTGCCAGGGAGAGAGGTTCCCCTTTCTATCCTCCTCCCTCGCTGTTCCTTCCTTTGTTCTTCTCCTCGCCCCTTTCAACCCTACTGCCTCCTCCGCCTCTCTCTCTGGGGCCCTCTGTGCTCTGATTCTGAGCTTTGGGTGGAGGGTGGGCAGCTGTGTGGAGCCACCTGGCAACGTTCCTCTGGGGACCACTCGGATTTAAATAGATGGGCTGGAGGGGGCAAGGTTTTCACCAGCAAGGGCTCTGGAAGGCATGTCTGCTCTTCTTGAGGGACAGATGTGCAAAGAGTCAGAGAAATGGCAGGAGAGAGCGCACTCCATGGGTTCAGATCTAGAAAGCCTTAGAGATGCTCCTTTGACTTTATCAGGATTTTTTTTTTTTTTGGTGCTCTTTAACTGACCCCCAGGGAACAGGGTCTCCCTTAGAGCCCTCAGATGGCCCTGGTGACCTTCAGAGAGACTCTGGGTCCCTCCAGAGGCAGCAGAGATACCCCCACTGCAGCCGGACCCCTGTCTTTGGGCTGCAGCTGCTGCGGGGGGTGGGGGACTGGTCCTCACGCTTCCCTCTCTCCTTTAATTTGATGCTTAAAACCCCCAACTCGTCTCTGCTCCTCTTTAGATGTAGTGTCGCTCTCCCGTCGCGGGTCCTCCTGGCCAGCGGCCAGCGAGCCAAGAGCCAGGACCCTGGGGCCGGGGTCAGGTCCCGCGAGCAGGACCTTGGCACCCATTCCCGCCCACAACCCAGGATGGCGTTTCCTAGTGGAAATGGCCTGTGGAAGTTTGAGGCCACGGAACTTTTGCACGGAAGCCCTGCCTTGCGTTTCTCACGCAGAGCACCGTCCGCAGGCAGCTCCGCTCAGCTGCCCCCCGCCCATCATCAGCCCGTGCGCCCCGCCCCCGCCCGGTGTGCACGCTCACGCCGCGCGCCCCGCGCCGCGCGCCCACCCGCGCCCACTCGCCCGTGCTGCCCTGGCCCGGACCGCGCGCCGTCCTCCTCTCGGATGCGGCGCCAGCCCTCCCGACGCCTTCGTCGCTCCGGCGCCCCTCCGGCCCGTGCGCCCCCCGGGGGGGGGCAAGTGTGCGAGTTCTCCTCCCGATTGCCAGGAATCTCCCTTCCACTCTGTGGGCAGGAGACAGGATTTTAGAAAACTGTCTCCCTTCTCTCTCTTTTCCGTTTCACTCCTTCACCTCCTCCTGCCTACTTCTTCCCCTTTTTTCTTTTGAGTGCTCCTTATTCCCCGCTTCAATTTTACTGTCTCGCCTCCACCCTCTCCCCATTCCTCTCCCCCCCCCCCACGTGTTTGCTCTTTTAAAACCATTCAGGGATGCTTCGGGAATACTAGCGCACCCTCCCCATTCAGCCGAGCGCGGGACTCTGCCTTAATTCAAGGTAAGCCCGGGGTTTGGGGTTCCGCTGCGGAGGAAATGGTCGCCTGCGCCCTGGCGCCCACAGCCTGCGGGGCCGCGTGGTCCTTCCCCGGCAGCCGCGCGCTCGCTCGCTCGCTGCTGCAGCTACCTGTTGGGGACGGAAGGGAGGGCGGCGGCGAGCTCTAGTTTGCGCAAACCTCTCGGAATTGCCCTCCAAGCTGGTTCTCCCTCCCCACGCGCTGCCCTTGCCTTTGCAACTTGCAGGCAGTCCCCCGGGCGTGGGAAAGCCCCGCGCCGCTGGGCGTTTCAGGGTGTGTGCGGTGTGCCCCTTGCGGGCGCCTCCGGGGCTGGCATCTCGTTCGTTAGTGGGAGTTTGCTCAGCCCGCAGCCGGGAAGACCCGCGCCGTCCGGGAGCGCGGTGGCTCAGAGCAGGTGCCACCGTGGTCCCTGCAAGCCTGAGGCCTCCCGCTGCCCAGCCGCCAGGAAGTTGTGTTTTTTTTGGGGGGGGGGACCGCTTGAGGGGAGGGCTCGCTGAGCAGGCACTGAGCTTCCAGCGAAGTTTCTGGGAAGGAAGCTGTGTGCGCTCTTGGAGGGGTCACGGGACTGGTAGGCTGGGTGTCTGCAGCCACGGGGTAGGGCGGGGATGTGGGCAGCCAGTGGACCCTATCCTGGGAGAGGGCTGGAAACTGGGGCTCAGAGGAGGGAGGGTGTGGAGCAGCAGCCAGGCTACTTGGAGTGATTTGTTTTTTGACAAGGTCTGTGCCTCCCTGAGCCACAGTGGGTGGTTGTGTGGTTGTGTCCCCTTCCCCAGGCATGGAACTCTCAGCTCTCTATGCCTCTTTGCTTTGTGCCCTTCCTTGCCTGGGAGAGGATGACGGGAGACACTGCTCCCCATCTCCCTGAGATCAAGGCTTCCCTCTCACTCTGGGGACCAAGGTGGCATTGGCCACTTGCTCAAGAGGGGATCCTCCGTGAGGCTGAGTCTGTGACTGTGGCCACTCTGCCCGTGATTCAGGCGAAGTGGCTGGGTGGGTGGGTGACAGACATGGCGGGGGGGGGGCTTGTAAGGATTCACCCGCCCCTCCCTTTGGAAGGAATGGAATCGGAACATTGATGCTTACCTGCTCCTGGGGGCTGGAGCTACACTATGTTATAGAGACATCACCATTAGAAGGGCTGGGGGAGCCAGGACAGCGCAGTGCAGAGAAGTGTTTTCGAGAAAGGAAAGGATGTGTCTGATGCCTAAATAAGAGCTTTGCTTTATCTTCGCTGACATCAGAGCCAGAGAAAAGGGACTTTCTTTGCTGGGGCTGGGAGCTAGGCTGTGCACCACAGGACACTTCCAGCTGACAGCTCCAAGAGGAATCACTGATGGAAAACATGGCACTTTCTCTTCTGTGGACAGTGGGTCTTGTAGGATTGTGCAGCCTCCCTAGAGCCTAGGAAAAGACGACTTCGTTTTATTCATGTCTCCTCTTCTCTCCCATGCTCGGTCTCTGGCCAGCTCATATGTTCTTACCATTTCGTAGTATTGGTCAATCATGCAATTTATTGTCCAAGCTGGGATACTTTTGAAAGTGGACAGAGACATAGTGGTCACTACACATGGACAGTAGGGACCATCCAGACAGTGGGCGGGGTGAGCGCCCTGGGAGTGACCGCAGGTCAGAGGCAGCATAGGATGCTTTCGTGTCTTTTGTGTCTTCCTTCCTGGCGTCGTTCTTCCTGACTCAGGTCTCAAATGGACTTTATTTCAGTTCCCTCTGAGAATCCAGCTCTGAATACAAATCTCTTTAAACCCTTGACGAACCCCTGTTTCCCCAACTCCACCAGCCCCTCCAGAAATCCCATTCCCAGAATGGAGTTTCATGCTCCAACTCCAGGGATTACAAACAGAGGGTGATTTACACGGGGCTCGTTCTGCCTCTCCGTGGGATTTATGAGTCGAGGGCTCCCAGGAGGCCTCCTGTCTGCCAGGCATTGTGAGTGCTGTGTTGACGGCAGCGTGCTATACAGTGACCCTCACAGTCACGTGGCTGAGCGAGTGGATCACAGCCATCAGACGTCGTCCTGTGCTCTCCTGGGGGCGGGGTGTGTGTCTCGGTTTCAAACCAAGAAGCCCCTGTTCAAGAAGCATCCTGATGCAGAGAAAGGCCCCGTGTTTACGTTCTCGCTTGCGTGAGGGAGCGGTGAGGATTCTTAGGGGAAGTGTCAGTCACAGCCCTATCCCCCCGGGAGCCTGTGGGTCTGCCAGACTGCCAAGGCCCTTCAGAAAGTGTAGCTGCCGTTTATCGCGTGCTGACTATTTTCCAGCTGCTATACCAAGCAGTTTTTAGACTGTGTCCTAACGAATCTTATCCAGCCCTATGAAGTGGGTATCAGAAATGTTAAGGAACTCACTTGGAAGCTCACCCAGAAAGTAGGAGCAGGGTTGGGGTTCAGACTGGAGGCGAGCTGACTCCCTCCCTGTGACGAGGCGCCTTTGTGCTGGGGTGGACCCGTGCTCACAGATTTAGTCCCACCGGTTTGGGATCCTGGGAATGATGGATGGTTCCAGCGTGGGGTGGGCTTGTCCGTCCTGCCTGGTTCTTGACTCATGTTGCCCCCGTTCTTTCTGTCAGCATTGTCCTTTCTTAGCGCCTGTGAAGTTTGTGTCCCCTGCTCCCTGTCCTGCTGCCTGGGACGTCACCGGAGCAGTCCCCCCACTCCAGCATGCTAACGATTGCCAGGGGTGGCAGGGTTGTCTCGGGGAAGGCAGAGCGTATGCCACCATTGGTTTGTAAGGTCTGTCTGTTCCTTAGTTATCGAAGCCTGTCTCTGTCGGGGTCATAGTTGAGTGAGTCCAGTCGTCTCAGAGACTGATCTTGGCCTCGCCTTGGGGCGAGCGTCCCCACCCCTCGGTTTTCCCAGAAGTAGTTCTTCAGATTAGCAGGGAGCCTGACCGTGCCTGGCCGACAGTGTCTCGGTGAGGTCCCTCAGAGCCTTTCTCTATCTTGTAGGCAAAAATAGAGCCTCAGGTAGGTAATTCTAGACATTGTTTCCACCTGTTCACCATCCCTGTTTACCCTGTAGCACCAGAGTCAGCCAGTCCGAGGACAGCATGCGGGGTTGGCGGGCAGCGGGGTCGGGGGCAGCGGGGGTGGGGGAGGCAGAAGAGCATTGTCCTGGGAGACTTGGCTTCTAGTCCTGACTCAGCCGCAGGAAGTAGCCATGTGACCTCGATTAAGTCACTGTCCTCCCTCCCTGGGCCTCATGTATCTCGCCTGAAAGTGAAGTTCGGGCAGATGCTCTCCAGGTACTTTCCAGTTTCAGCAAAGGACCCACAGTTCAGGGCGGCTTTGTGCCCTGTGCTCTGCAAATCCGGGAGAACTGCAGACTCCTCCTCTCTTACGCTCTCAGGAGAGTGGGTAGCGGGCAGATGGGGCTGGCGCCATCCTGGGGAGGAGCAGTGACTGCCTAGGTGTCCACGGGCAGACCCCAGCCCAATTCTGGTCTGGAAAACAGAGTGGTTTATGGGGCCAGGGGAGAGCCTCCCCTCCCGCCTGCCTTGTGTTGCCTTGCTTCCCCAGTAAGTCCTATCACACGCATCCCCATCCCCGGTAAGTGACAGAGAATTGGGAGGAACAGGAAACAAGACACTTTGCAAACCAGCATCTGGCCAGTGCCCTGAATGGTGAGCTAAGCGCTGGGAGGGGTGAGGGTGGGGGGTAGGACGATGGGAGAAGGTTGTCTGCAAAAAGAAAGAAAAAGGAGACGTAGTGTTTGTGTTCATGGCACTTCGTGCGTGATGGGAACTTGGATCTAGGCCATTGGACGAAGAATCCATGCAACAGACTATAAAGCCATTTGGAACCCAAAATCCCATTACGAAGTCATTTGTTATAGAACAGAGTTGGATATTATGGGGAAGTCAAGTGCCTTCCTGGCAGAGGCAAAGATGCGTGGTGTCTTTGCCACCGTCACCTGGGGAACTTGGGTAGGGTGGAGTCCTCATCTCTGCGTGAGGATCCTGCAGGGTTCTGGCGTCTGCTGGGCCTGCCTGGACTTGGGGGGATGAGTGAGACTCGAGAACAGAATTGGGCTTTACCAAGAAAAAGCCTCCCCGTTTTTATTCACATGGTAGTACTTAGACCCATCCTCTGGAATCGCAGAGCCTTTATAAATAATGACACCGACTACACTTGAAAAGAAAATTTCCCCCTAAAAACACTAGCATGGGGGTTGGGGTAAAGAGAGTGCCCGGATCTGCAGTGTAGTGAGGATTAGTGGGTGCTGGGGGAGGGCACAGAGATGGGGAGTCCCAGGAGGAAGGTGTGGCCAGTGCATCCGCCCCCGTGGGATTTTATATCATTTCTAACCTGGGTAACAAAACATAGGGCTACACTGATGGACACACCTTTTGGTGATGGAAATATTACTTTAGTTACAAAAATGCAACTTCCGGTCAGCTGCGTCTTCTGTACTGCAGAGTGTGTCTGTGTTTATGCCTCTCCTGTATCTTCTGTGGTTCCCCCACTTTCTCATGAACCAAATGTGTACATGGCCTTTTGCTGGGAGGGATGGGGAAATAAGATGAAAATGACGTGGTCCTCAAATAATTGGTTTCTAACGCTAAGTGCGGTACTTCGAAAAGGTCTTCATGTCTTTTACCGAATTATGTATTTTCTGACCACTGCCCAGTGGATCTGGCCTCGCTCTGATCCTTACTGGGTGCAGGGCACGGGCGAATCACCTCACTCAGCTACATTATCAGTGCTCAGCCTCGACGCTCCATCTTTCAGAAAAGGGGCCTAGAGCCCGTGGTTGCGGCCGCTTCCCTTTTCAAAAGCAGTGGTTATTCTATGATTTTGTCTCTCTTCCTTTCTGTCTGTCTCTTTATTTTTTGTCTCTCCTCCTCACATAGTCACACCACAGAATTTTTTTTGTTAGCTATATTTACCGAAGAGGAATTTTATTCTTTGTTCTGAATTTAAAAAGTGATGAAGAGCATTTTATATTTCTGCCTCTTAAAGTAAATTGAGTCTCTCTTGACTTATTTGGTTTTTGAATGATGTTTCTTTGAGTGTAATTATCCTAAATACAGACAAATTTCCATTTTTTTTCTTCAGTAAAAGGATTTATAATGGCAGGTGAACATTTACCCAACTCGGCTTCTCTTGTTGTCGGATCTCATACTCTGGGTTAATGAGCTTTTCAGGGCTGCAGTCGGAAAGTTCTGGGCATATCTGCCCCCGTGCCCAGGCAGGAGAAGCCAGCTTACCAACCTCAGAACCTGCACAGCAGCCCAGAATGGTCCCCAAAGAAGGTGGTGGGGAAGGAGCCTGGGCTGTGAGCCGGGCTCTGCCACTTAGTGGAAAAATCACAGCCTCTCCCTGCGTCCCCACCCCCTCCCTCCTTCTCTTCAGCTCCTTCTAACCCTCCTTCCTTCTGCAGATGTATCGTGAGTGCTTAGGAATACACAGTAAACAGGCAGACAGGTTTCCTACTTTTGTGAAATTTATATTCTGCAGAGAGAGAGAGAGAAAGAGATGGTGGGGTGAGTGAGAGAGACAGAGATTGAAATCAGGCTGGAAGGAGAGACAAAAAGATTTGCAGAAAAAAAATCAGACTGTGACAAATGTTACTCAGGAAATTAATGTAGGTCGATGTGGCACTGACCGGATAGCTCTTCAGGGTGTCAGGGAAGGCCCCTGAGGAGGTAACATTCCAGCTAAGACCAGAATGGCAGAAGATGGACTGGGACCCATGTGGCTAATTCTCTGTGGCCATCACAAAGAACAAGTACAGTTGTATGTGAAAGTGTTTTGTAGACTACAAAATAGAGGCAGTGCATTTTATATCCCATTAGGCAAAATTCCTTGCATTATGACTAATTAATAATATTTGCAATCTCATTACCTAGCGTGGTAATAAATGTGGGTTGAAAAAGGTTATGTGTATAAGGTCGTGAGTTCAGGGGGATTTTTTTAAAGGAACAAAATAAGCTGATGTCTGTGACAGGTCTTTGTTAAAAGAAGATAATGTTCCTTCTACTCTTGCCACTACTGGGCTTTTCTGGAGGTTTCCATGCACAGCGTCCTGGGGACCGCGGAGAGGGTTCCCTGGGCATCACCAGGGCAGAGAGGGATGGAGAGAAATATGCAATTCTAAGGAAGCAGATGTCCCAAGGAAGGTCCAGCTTCTTACCCCAGAGCAGAAGCTAGTGTATCTGAAATCGGGAGGGGAGGCCACCGGCTCCCTCTCGCCCTCCATGTCTGGGAGGAAGGCTTCCCTTCCCACACTTCCGAAGCCTTTCCTTCCTCCGGCCCCACTGCCACCTCTCTCTCCTCTCCAGCCCAGGGCCTGGCTTCTCTGGTGCCCAGGAGGCCTCAGTCCATCCTGCTGGTTGTTGGCTGTGACTCTGCAGACCTGTTCCTCTCCGTGCCCCCTCCCCGCCAGGGTTTAGTCAACGCAGCCCACCTACTGAATCCAGTGACTCAACGGCT
>PVKZ01000719.1:547332-637645 GCA_004027375.1 Macroglossus sobrinus | reverse complement strand
ACATTTCTAGTTAACATCCAACAGAGACGAGCACTTTACCAGGCTCAGCAGTAATTCATACTGTCAGCTCATAAATAATATTACGGGCATTGCTTAATAATAAATAGCATGTTATCCAGAATTTAAAATGGTCAACACAGAAGGGACAAAGAGAAATAGTATCCTTGAAATGCGACACTTTTCATAGTCCTCACTGCAATCTTATGAGGGTATTCATGAGAGATAAGTACATTGTTTGAGTTCATTTAGCTCATACGTAGTCAGACTGGTATTCATAACCTTAATATTTTAGAAATCTGGCTTCAAGTCTGCACTCACTTCACTATATTGTGTGCCTCTCACATTGATAAAATCCTCCCATTTGTTCTATGTTGAGACAAGCATTTCTGTTACATATTCATTTATTCAGTCATTTGATATTTATTGAATATCTATTATATGTCAGGCATGGATTTATAAGAGGTGCAAAAGTGAATGAGGCAACATGATATACTTAAATAAGTGTTGGAACCAGGCAGATTTGGATTGAATTATTATTACTATCATGGAGACTCTAGCTAGTAGTGCCAATAAGTCATACACCTAACAAAATGTAATATAACATCAAAAGTAAGACATTTTTAGTACCATATGAATATGACAGCAAATAAATGCTTAAAATTCATCGAAGGGAGGCCTTACGGTGTGTATGTGAGTGTGTGTGTGAAAGTGTGTGTGTGTGTTTACACTTAATTATTTTACAACTATATACATAAATCAGCCTGAGAAAGACATCCATGGCTTTTAAAGTCCACTTGAAATTATCAAGTTATGTAGACTAGTTCTACACTTTCGTTATATTTAAAATAAAACTGCTGAAACATTTAGGGACATAGAATAATACTACTATAACATCATTTCTCTATTTAGCTTTACTTTCTAGAATGTATCTTCGTGGGATACAAATATTTTTAATTTATTAAACAGTCCATCGAACAGGATTTATTCTGCCCTTTTAAAGATATTAACTTTAGAGCTTCATATTCTGTCTGTCAAATAATTGGAAGAGAAATTAGAAGAGAAAATGATTTAGAAAAATTTTACTGGTTTACCCCATTTCTGCTTCTCTTGGCTTCCGTTGCTGTTCGCCTTTAACAAATCTAAGTGAAATACTGAGTGTGTCTTTCTATCAGAGGTTGCAAACTGGCAGCTGGAGGGGTCCAGATAGTCCACAAATAAATTTTGTTTGGCAGATATAGCATTGTCCTACACAGTATTTGTATTGTACTCTTAATGGGAATTGGGAGATTTCATTTCATATATGGATAATTGACTTCTTTTGAAAAAATAGAAAATTTCAAACATTGTGATTATTGGCTGGGTTGAAGTTACCCTCTCTTTAGTTCATCGTGTTCCCCACCATTCTGTTATATCCTACATTAAGTCTAAAATCAATTATTGTTTATCAGAACACTTATACTATTGTTTTTTTTTTTGTATTGAGTGAGAAAGGAAATTAAATATTTCTATAGTCCTGCCTCTATCTTATACAAGGCCAACATTGCATATTTATATTATCTGCCTTCCTGTAAAATTAAATGTTTTCAGGATCCTATATCATTGGATAGTTAACCCACTATGGTGAAAGGAATCAAGCAGATTTAGGGTCTGACAGATCTAGGTTGAAATTCAAGTTTGCCATTTACTGATACTACCAGGCCTTTAAGTGTCTAAAGGAAAGAAGTAAAAGTATTTTTATACTTAAAAAAAAAATTGTAAAGAATTTAAAATATTTATAAAAATTAAATCTAAAAAATTAAATGTATTTCAAAAGGGTTTTTGTTATGAGTGAATGAGGCAATATTTGTATGATATCCTTGGTGCAGAACAGACATTGAATATGCATTTGCTACCTGCATGAAATAATGAGATAGATTTCTTTGTAGAAACATGTGTGTTGGAGTTTCTCAATATTATAAGGAAGTGTCAGTCCTCTGCTTCCTCAGGCCTTAGCAAGAAACTAGCAATCATTATCAGGGACTCATCAAAAAGTACAACTACAAATATATTGCTACTCTAAATTATCTGGGAACCATGGAGATGGCCTTTATGACATGCAATTTATTCATCTTTTATCTGTTTTCTGATTAGAGCAGATCATTTAAAAATCTAAACTATATCATTATTGATGTCCCCCTTCTTTCAAGTATAATTAATAACTTGTATTTTGGCCTTATTTCTTCCATATACACTGAAGAAAAATCCCTGTGCAACTATGGTGATCATTACTGTAATTATGTTGTAAAGAATACTCTTTATTTCCTTACAATTTTTTATGTATAAGGAACCATTGGATGAATTTTCTCTATTTCATTTTTAGAAATATATTCTTCTGTGGGATAATACCTTTTTTTTTTTTTTTAGCACTGTAAGTTTAGTGAACAACATAATGAAACCCCCTATGCTTTGACCAAGAGAGCCTGACTGTTCCCTTCAGCTTGACGAAATTTCAGACAGGCTTCTTCCTGAATCTAGGCCCCCACCTCCCTTTTCTTGGAGCATTTACTTTAGAAAATTCGCAATTGTAAATTCTTTCTCTGACCCTTTGAATAAATGTAATTCTTTCCTAGCCTTCAGCCAGTTTTATAACCCAGGAAATGTCTTTTTTCAAACACAGATAGCCTACACACAGAGAAAAATATTTACAAACTAGGGAATAACTCACTGTGTTCCACACATCCCATCTGATCATCCTGCCCCCTAATGTTCTCCAGTACATTTTCGTGAGCTTATTGCAGCCCTTAAAAACTCTCTCACTTTCCATTTTAGCAGGATTCAGCTTAGACTCTCTTTTCTATTAACAATTACTTAGATAAATTCTTCCTTGCCTTTTCAACTTTGTCCAGTACAATTTTTTGCTTTGTTGCCTCTTTGAACTGATGCCTCATAACCCAGAGTCACATCCATTCCTGTTCCTAAGAAGAATACTGTGTTTTGTATCTTTTTTCTCAATTATATATCAGTAATAATTTTTGACTATTTTTTGAATTTCCTTATTTCAATTTTAATTTTATTTGTTTCGTTGTATTTAATAGACAGCGAATTAAATATGATTGAAAAGATGGAGGAAAGAAATGTTAGTGTTTTTTTTTTTTTTTTCATTCCCAGTTGTCACAATGAGATGGTGATGGCATTATGAGGTCATGCAGAAATAGTAAAGGAGATTTTTAAGTACAAGGTTACAGAAATTTATGGATATGGTTTGTAATGTAGGTGGTAACACAGGACACAAAGAAAGAATCAATTTCCCAGACTTTCCTATAGAAGTAAGCAGTTATAGATAATTCCTCTTGTACAGAGGAGAGCTCCTTTGAATGTTCATTCTTTCAGTGTTTTTTCTTATTTTTCTTTTTAATCTTCCTGACATTTCTCTTAACTCCTGACTATTGCATGACAATGGGCTTATGTGTGCTTAGTTTTTACTGAAAAATAATATTTGCACAAAACCTTTTATTTTCCTTACTGCAAAATTAAGCGAGGTGAAGTTTAATTCCTGTAAAGTCTCCCTTAGCAGATCCAGGATTCAGCAAGTCTGAAGTTCATTCCTACACCTCTTTCTGGGAAAATACCCAAGGGAATAATGTCTGGCAATAATTCAACCCTTGACAAGTTTACATTTCCAGAAGGTATTAGACCAAGTTCAATACTGAGGAATCAATGGACATTTTAAGCCTTAGCTCTCTCTATCCAAGGATATTGAAACACACTAGATCAGAATTATTTCAAAAGAAATAATTCTTTTGAAATATTTTAAAAGAAGTGATTTTCTTCAGCAGAGTATATGGCAGTTGTCCTGCTATCTTCGTTCTCTTTTTTTCAGAGGAGAATTTCTATTCAATTATGAACACTTCCTTTTGAGACTGGATATGGCTTCACTATCCTTGTCATGATGGCACAGTATTGCCAGCACCGCTGAGTGAGCTGCGTTGGTATGTGAGATATGACAATCTGGCAGCCTAGGATCTAGGTATGGTGAACTGGGAATATATCCTATTACCATGCTTCACTTTTTTTTTGAAACTTTTCAATTGGTGGTGCTTGTAAATAACAAAATGACTATAGTAAACTGGATTGGGAAAATGGAAAGAGAAGAAGCACTGGTTTAACAATTTATTGCTTAAAGTTTCCAAAGTTTTACTCATATACTGAATCCAAAAAGATTCCCACTATTGTGATAGTAAAGGAACAACTTTTATTCATGTGTGGATAGTTTCCTTTAGATGAGCTTAGTTATTTATTTTCTATTTCAAAAATTCCCTTGACATTACTTATAATCTAATATCATCTAGACAAAATAATAGGATGAATTGAACATTTTTTGAGGAGAGAATTTTACTTATCTAGTCATAATTCATAACTGCCACAACTTACATCTCTTTGCTATAGCACTGAATTTGGAAGATGAGAAAAACAACCAAGCTTTAAAATATTATGACTAGTTATAACCAAGTTATTTTGTCAAAGATTTAGACATTATTACCTCTTTAATAACAACACTCTGCTCGATGTGGAGAGGTATAATGTAATAGATAATACATTTGAGGCACATTTATTTTGAGAAGGTTATTGAAAGACATTCAAGAATTGTTAGGATTTCAAATATTAGTGCTTTATAAGAAACTTATTACTTTATATTAAAAAGTAATTTTAAAGTTTTGCTGAGTTCATTTTTTTATTGTAAGAACTGACCTATTTCTTTCAGTTGGATGCACTTGGTTTTATAAATCATATAAAAGAGAAAGAAGTATTCAATTTATATAAATTCAGTTTACACAAATATGTATACTGGAATCTTTTTTTTCCCACTAACCAGATGATACATGTCACTTAACATTTCCATTCTTTAGTATTATTTCAAAATGGAGATGATAAATATTTATTTGTATTTAGGTATTTTTAAGTAAAAAAAAAAACCCAAATGTATCTAATTGTAACATAAATCTTTCTCTTCCCTGGAAGTTGAGATAGAACTAGAGCCAGTTAAGAATGGACCCAAGATTCAAATAAAGTTATCAAATTTCTGAAGCTCTCTCTGTCTCTCCCATTGAGAAGGTTTACTTCTTTAATACGGTGAGGAAGATGGTCATCAAAAGCTCCGGATTCATATCCCCATAGTCTAACGATACTAGGGAGAGAGACAGGCTTTTGTAATCGCTATAGCAGAAAGTTTCACACAAAATTCTGATTGACTCAGCATAGATCACATCAACATCCCTGGCTATTGTGATTGACTGAACTTGGATGTGGTGCTTACAATTGTGATAAAAGAGATGATTTGGGTCTGTTATCAAAAAAAAAAAAAAAAAGAATAAAAAAGGGATAGACTAAAACAATTATTATCACAGTAATCTAAGATAAAAGGACCATATGTCTTAACTTAGACCTGTTATTCTATCATTTGTTCCAACATTTTTATATTTTAAAGAACTATTACTATTTACCTTAAAATAAAACAGGATAAACTTGGCCAGCTTCCATTTAAACTTATAGCTTCTGCCATGGTTTCTTCTAGTGCTGTGTGTAATGCATGAGTTGTGAACTAAGACCTCACAAAATGTGAAGAAAAAAGAAAACAAAACTGAGATACCAGCCTCTCTTTTTCTGAAGTTTTTCAAGATGTAATACCTTCTGTTCAGGTCAGCATGTAGGCTATGTCATGGTGAAATGAAATTAATTAGACACAAGTAGCTCGAGTTAGTTAACTCCCAGCCTATGGTGGTAGTAGCTGAAGTATTTGATGCTGATATTTTTGCTTGTCTGCCACTATACTAGCCAATTGCACTGTGGTCCACACTTAGATTAAGAAATTGCAGAAAGGTTGCCTAGTGTTGGGGTCAGTTAAACATGGGAAATGATAGGTTTCATACTCATGAAATATGTGTAGATAATAGGACCAAGCTGTCCTGCAATAGAAAATAATGTGAACACTTGCTACAGTGCTTTTCTCATGTATTGTGTGCTGTAAATCAACACCTATTTATTTTATTTTTGGTGACTATTTTAAAATTTTGCAGTAACCCATTCAGAACTAATGAACTAAATACAAATGGAAATGCATTTTGATAAAATATTAAGGCATTGACTATTGCAGTATAACTATTGAATGACATCACTATTGAATGTGCAGCTTGTACAACACATTTTTGATGTTTAACATCTACCATGGAGATTGTGGTGATGTTGCCAATGACATGAAATTCAGAAGAAACAAGTATGATGGTGAAGCGTCAGTACAAAGTTCACAAGTTAAAGAGCACTGAGTCCAGAAAAGATTTTCCCTAAGATGTTTTCATATTATTATAAAAAAACATGACTTCATTTTGATAGAAACTGTTCTTCTAAATTATTTGGCAATTTACAATCCCAAGTTTCTTATACAAGTATAACAAGTTGAGCGATATATATTAATGTATCTTCTGCATTAGAATAATTTAGCTGTTTTGCAAACAACTAAATACTACTAGTTTTCTATCAAAGTCATTACGTACTTAAAACCAAACATCAGTTTACTAAATTCAAACGATGATTCAATTTTTAATCCAATTGAAAGAAAAGATATTTGAATTTCATTCTGTTGAAGATAAAGCATCTGTTATTTCAAATACTCTTGTCTGTTAAAATTACTTCCTTTAACAGTGATAATAAGATTCCATTTTTTGTTTGAAGAAACTATGGTAAAAATGTCCTTAACAAATTAAGAACCTATGGAGCAGAATGTACTTTGAATTGCTTGAGGTTTACACATAATTCATAATTGTCTCCAAATAAGCTATAATATACTACCAATCAAAATAGAAGCTATAGCTGTCAAAATTTACAAATATAAAACTGTACACAGACAGAGTAATTTAACTTGACATTTTTTGAAACAAAGATGATGTCGAATACAAAGTAATATGTCTTTATGAAAGCATGTACTGTTTTTGCTGCCTATATCATCAATTAGGTTTTACAAAATGTTTGCTGCTTAGAAAAACTATACAGAACCTAGAAGAACTTACCAGAATCTCAGCATTCTGCAATGATATTGGAAATTTTCAGAAGTCTTTTAAAATTGGTTTGCCTTTTGGTTAAAATTAGTTGGAGATCTTTAACTAAAGTATTCTTTGAATCAGGCACTGTGCAATTGTTAAAAACAAATTGCAAACAAAAAGACACTGAAATTTGTCACTAAAACATCATGGCAGAAACTAAAAATTAATTGATGATAACTGAAATCATGTATAAAGTTTACTTTTTAAAACTATAATTGCACTTTGGCTATCTTGACTTGTGGAAAGTATCTTTGATGGATGACTCACTTATTTATAAACAGATACATTTATATTCTGTGTCATTATGGGATAAAATTGAAAAAGCCTATGATTTTTCGGATCAAATTTTGATAAAACATAATTTTATATCTTGTAAAATATATTAGTAAAAAAGTTACTCTTAATGGAAGCAAATAATTTTAGTGATGATTATTATAGAGATAAAATATTTACACATTTTAATGTAAAAGTAAAATTTAGAATAGTTTTCATTAAGCATACTGGCTCTCTAAGGATAGGTATTTCAGTACTTACAGAGAATAAAGTTGTGACTGCTAATATCTTCCTTCGAAAGAAACTACTATAAAGAGTATGGTTGTCTCACAGCTCAGCTGCCACACCTAAGAATCTGGTGTGGCAATCATGTTGAGGCATAGTCCCTCTGAGATCAATTAGCTGATCTAGTAATGGATTAGTGATGGATTGAACTCTGTGCTACAAAATATAAATAAAGCCCTAATCCTCATTGTGACTGTATTTTGAGACAGGACCTATAAGTCAGTAAGGTTAAATGAGGTCATAAAGGTGGGGCCCTCATCCAATAGGATTAGTGTCCTAATAAGAAGACACCAGATAGCTTATCCTCTCTCTTTCTCTGCCACATGAGATTACAGCAACATGGTGACTGTAAGCCAGGAAGAGAGTTCTCACAAAGAACTGAATCAGCGGGCAGCTTCATCTTAGATTTACTAGCCTCCAGAACTGTGAGAAGTGAATTTCTTTTGTTTAAACCACCCGATCTGTGGTATTCTGTTATAGTGGTCTGAGCAGACTAAGATAATGGCCAATAGCTGAACCTAGTGAAAGTATTAGAGCTGGATGCTTTTACCCAATACAGGGTTCATTTAGTGGGCGTCTTTACTTGGAGACTCCTTAGCAGTCTGGCCCTGACTTCCTTAGAACTGTGTTCTTTCTGACTCTCTTCCTTCAGTTCCTCCTTTCACAGATGTTAGAACTGAATCATGGTCTAGAGACTCTCCCTGTCTATCCCTGGTTTTTCTTCTTTTCATCCTCCATAAATTCCTTGCACATATGAATACATGTTGGCATTTTCTTCTTGAAGAATCCTAATTGACAGAAAAGTGAACTAAAAGTAATAATGATTTCAAAAATTTTAATCATAAGTCTCAAATTTGGAGTAAATATCAGGCAATTTTATGAAAACAAAAAGTGCATTCTGAAAAATATAATATTAGAGACGTAAAGCAAAGAACGTTATTAAAATATGTGTTTATGTATCAAGAATAATTGTTTTGTTTTAATATATAATAACATTAGTACAGTTTATTTAAATATTTTTGTTTTTATACTCACTGAAATTTTAATTTATAGAAATAACTTAAAATATTTTCTAAGCAGAAATCAATATAATATATATTTTCAGTAAAAAAGTAAATATTTCAAAAAGTATCTAATTTTAGTTATTTTAGCACTCTGTTTTAGGACTCAAAGTTTCCTGGTTTGGACAATAAATAATATAGTCACACTACCTCTTGGATATTAATCACGATTACACTGACCATTTATGTTAAAAGACTATGGGAATTTTAAAGTGATGTCAATCATGATAAATTAGGTTATTCTGTGGCAACAAATAACTCATTTTGCACTGGCTTTACACAACATGTAGCAGCTTGTTTTCTAATTCAGAATAGTTTCTCTGTTTTTTTTTCTGCCTTAATTTCATTTTTCTCTTGCATTCTCCAAATATAAATCAAGCATCTATTCTCTTCATTACCTGCACTCTGAGCTGTAGAGCTACTGAATCAGCAATCTACAAGGAGTTTCCCACAATAAATGTTCCAAAGTAAAACCATAAAAAAGCTTCTAAGGTACTATTTGACTTAAGTATCAAATTATATTATAGAGAATTAATTATATATTTATTTAAAATATTTATTGACAAGCTACTGTATGCCAGACGTTATTTTGGTACCAGGATAGAGAAGAAGAAAAACAAAGAAAGAAACAAAAAATTATTTTCTCATGGTGCTTGCATTCTATAGAGACCGGTCTATTACAGACAAACAAGTAAAACTTATTTTTTTAAACCCAATAATTACTGTATGTCAAGGAAAGCTTCACTTAAATGTGACATTTGAGCACAAGCTTTATAGAGATAAAACACCAAACCATATAGGTATTTGGATGAACATTCAAAACAATTTTAGTAACTATATTTAGAATATTGAACAAATAACATTTGCTGATGGATGGGATTGTCTATAAATTCTCCATTTATTGACATAAGGATAGACTGTGGGAATAGAGAGTAAGTGAAGAGATTAGAAATTTGGACATCTAGGGACTGGCATTGGCAGTTGGATATATGTGTTTGGATTTCAAAGATAAGGTTCTGGTTCAAAATGTAAACGTTGAAATTATTAGCATATAGATACTATTTAAAGTCGAGGGGCTTGATGTGATCTCCTAAAGAATAAGAATAGAAAAAGAGTACAAGTATTTGCTGGGTGGACCCAAGTTGACATCAACATATATAGTGGTTTGAACAATTAGGAAACAACAATGAAGAAGACTGAGGAGGGAAAAGGTGGGGAAGAAGGAAAACCAAAATAGAATGGTGTTCAAGAAGCCAAGGGTATGTTTCAATGATGAATAATAATGAACTGTCAAACTCTACTGATAGGTCAAGTAGGATGATGACTGGAAATTGGAATTAGCCCTTTATAGCCATTGTTGACCTTTGTATATGTCGTTTCAGTGAACTTTTAGGGATAATGTTTTATATGCAAGGATTCAAGACAAAATGGTGGAGAAAAATGAAAAACTGACTACATACAGGCATTGGAAGGAGTATAGAAAAGAATCAGCAGCTGGAGGGGGAGAGTGAGTGAACAGTATTTTTGTTTTTAAATAAGAAAAAGAAAAGAATATTTGCTTTTGGTACTGATTTGTTGGAGAGGGAAAAATTGAAAGAGACAGTGAGTCAGGTAGGACAGAGGCTGTGGAAGTAGGAATCTGTGCTTTGAAAATGATAAAAACCTATAGCATCTCATAGAAGCTGAGATGTTTCTATTTCCTAAACATGCTGAAATTTCACCAAAAGGATACTTTTCTTGCTTTGATATTTCCTTTTGTACATATATCTGTTGCCAGAGAGAACAACTGATCAGATGCTCATCATAAAAAAAATTCTCATCACAAATGAAGATAAGTATCCCTTCCTTTTTTTTCTTCCTTTTCCTCAGCCTTTTAATAGACCAATGGGCTAATATTTATCCATCTTCATTTCCTTGCTCCCAAGTGGAAAACTAAATAATTAAGTTTAATATATAAAGTAAGAACAGTAACATACAAATGATTCATTATATATTTATTATTTTCATATTCTTGATCTATCTTCATAACTTTAAATATTTTAGATCTTACTTTTTTATGCATGTTTTTATGTCTAATATAATAGATTAGAAAGACTTAGATTTACAATATTTGTATTTATACTTGTCTGCTCCTGCTTCTACCTGTATGGTTTTGGCAAGTCAGTCAGTCACAGTAAACCACATTTTCTTTAAGTGTAAATAGGTACATTTCTTGATTCACTACATTAATGTAAGGATTTATTAATTAATTAAAAGATAATTAGTCACTTAAAGAATTTTTTTGTTCAGGTATATTTATACAGAATTAAATTTTAAAAGTATTCTTATCATTAATGAAATCATAGTTACTAGAGAGATTATCCCCCACATTATCATCATCATTATTGTAAAATAATAATAATAATAATAACTTACTCTTTTAAAATCCTGAAGCCTAAAGTCTAATATAATCATGCCTCTGAGTTATTCTTGGGTATTTAAAATGTCATGTGTTGAATTTAGTAATAACAGGTATGAAACCAAATGTTGGCTCTCTATAGAAAGTGATCACATTTTGTTTTTTTGTATTGGTCATTGTGATTTTTCCCGTCAGCATTCATTCTAATGAATTGTGGTTCGTATTGAATTGATCCCCAGTTTAAAAAATGATTTTTAATGTATTTAAATTAATCATGGAGAATTGCATCTCTCGTGAGATACTGCCATGTGTTTCCTTATGCACAGGTACCAGCTGAAGATTAGTATAATCAGTTTAACTTCATTGTATCTGATGAGGGAGAACATTGTGGTGGTGCAGATGTCATGCCTGAAAATGCACAGTAATTTTACTATCATGACAGAAGCCTGCTTGAGAATAAATAGGGCTGGACAAAGAGAATTGCAGGGGAAAGTAGCAGGAGCCTGGACGAAACTATTCCTGAAACTAACTTTGCTGGACTTTTCAACAATATAGATAAACTAATATATTTCTTAAAGCATCTTGATTGATTTAGCTTTGCAATCAACAATGAAAGGAAAGCAGACTTACCTTCCCTGCATCATTCCCTTTGAATATAGCCTTTTTTATAGTTACTAATGAAACTGCAATTCCTATTTGCTCCACGACCTAAGAATTTTCTTTGCAAATATATTAAGTATGCATTTTTTATTATGAGAGTGATTTCTCATACAAGTAAAGGAAACCAGTTTTTATTAAGTTAATGCAACATTTTTTATGTTTTATGATAGAATCAAGTATGCATGTTTATAGCATATAGTCAGCTACAGATTGGATGACAGAAAATTAGAAATAAAGGAATGGGACTTTAAAAACTTATATGTTGGCATCTGTTTAAGATAATTTACAAAAGATCACAAAAGAAACTTTGATTAAGTATAAATATGTTTTCAGTTTCTAATATGTGTAGGGACCTATGCTAAGTAATCTCCAGGATTCAAAAGAAGAGTCTTTGGAGATATCTTGTCCAGGGTACTTAAAATCTAGTCAGAGTTATGAAATGCTTATGAAACACAATGAAAAATCAAAGAAAAAAATCTAATTAACTGTTAAATTATGCCTTAATCTCTAATTTAGAGCAGAAAAATATCAGCAAAAGCTAAAGAAATCAGAGAAAGCTTCCCTGACTTTTACTGAGTTAAGGCCAAGAATGTTTTTCATATGAAAGCATTAGATAGTATAAAATTTAGTAACTTTCGTGATTGCGTGCCCGACTCCCACTCTTCATACAAGTGTTTTTGTAATTGTACTTAAAATTGCATTTAGAACTTTCCTTCATTAATTAATTATTCTCTCCGTGTGTGTTTTATTGTTTGTGGAGATCATCTAGCACATATTTATAGGCACTGACAGTGTGAAATAAAATGATGAACCACCAATTGATATTGAATATTTTGTAGGAAAGGCATTTTATATGGACAAATTACATGGCTTCTGGTAAGGCATATTGTGGGAGTAAAAAAACATTGAAAACTGGAAATAAAAAACTTTGGTTTGTTTCCCAGATCTCCAATTTAGAAATTTTGTGAATTGGTCCATTTTCCTTTGAGTTTCAATTGTCTCATATGTAAAATGAGGATATAATAATAGCCTCGATAGTGCCAAAATTTTGGTGGTAATTATGTTTTCATTAAACAATACAGAATATTAAAGTACTTATAAGTTGCATATAACTATATAAATAGTTATTATTTATATAGTTAGTTATTATTGCCGTTTGTCCTAGGAAGTTTCCAGATTTCTATTTTAATACCATAGGTGAAAACTTTAAAAACTATTTTCTAGTGTGAGAGAAATATGTTAGAATTGAAAACTAGAAGAAACTTGACCATTGATGACTTGTCAAAACTTTGTCACCATCCAATACAATACCTCAACCAAATCTATAACAAGAAGGTTTTTTTTTGATACTATAAAAAAAATGAATTTCTTGGTCTTCTAGTATAAGGGAAAATCTCCACACAAAGCTGCTTCTAAACTATCAGCAAATGTTGAAAGTTCAACTGGTTGGAACTCTGAAGATTATTTGCAGGAAAACTTCACAAATAACAAAAGGAACCAAGTCTAACTCTGTATGGAGGAGCACAGTACAAGCTGTGACCTCTTTATTTCCAATTTTTATAGTCACTTTTGTTTAGTACTGTCAAACAATGCAACCCAATTCCTAGAAATATCAGAAAAGGTGATGTAAGAACAACAAGGGAGTAGAACCCTTTATCAGATGTCTCCTCAAATGGAATAATTTGGTAAGTGTGCAATTTTGAAAACTTGGTTTAGAAGAAGGAACCAAAGTCATATTCTTTCTATAAAGCAATTTTTCTTTTTCATGAATGGAGAATTTGAAGCATTAATTAAACAACTAAGCAAAGTTTTAAAATGCTGATAACATGAAGCAATCAAATTTAAGAATAGTATAACTCTGTGTCAAAGAGGTTTAGAAAATTACACACTATGTGTCTCATCTATACTAAGAACCAAATAGTGCTCTTATAAAATAACAATGCATGATAAATTTAGTATTCTCTTTTTTCATGCACACTACTCTCATATCTATATGCAGAAGAAAAACAGAAGGCAGAGTAGAGATGATAGCAGATTTTTTTCCCCACACATTGTGAACTATTGCTCTTTTTATAATAAAATATGTTTGGAAAGGAAAATTGATTTTCTTTGGAAAGGAGATATTTACTATAATATTTCACTTAAACTGCAAAGAACAGTGAATGATGGACAATTCACTGAACTATTCCAGAGAATTTAAATGACTAGTTTACCTGTTGTGTTCTTGTCTAATTCATTCTCCATTGATTTACTTTAGTCTATTTTGATAACATCATTTGTATGTGCAAACAGGATGTGCTTATCATAATGCTGACAGATCATGCGATTCTGGATAACACTGAAATATGTTAAAGTTAGTACACAAGAAGGATTCCGGATGCATTTGCTTCTCAGTAGCAGCAAGGAAAGTGTGCATATCCTTTTTCTGTGGAGAAAAATGTCTCTTTGTCCTTTTTTTATCATGCCAAAGTGGCACAGAGTCCATGTGTTATTGTTGACTGAAATCTTTCAAGTGGAAAAATAGTTCCCTGAAGAAAGGTGGCATTATTAAGGTAGAATTTCTACTTGAAGTTAAACTTAATTTTTCTGAATATATAATGTTTCTTCCAGCTTCCTAATTAATCATTGGTGTTTATGATGTTTATTACAGGAATTGTATTTGAGTTTACAAGATTGGTGGACTCTTTCACAAACGTGTTACAAGGACGGAAGGAGAAGACTGTCATAGTTGTTCCTCCATTTCACTGACTACTTGAGAGATGAGGAAATGCACAATCATTTTGTCATTAAGGAAATTTCTAATCCTCTTAATAGACAGACACATCTGATACTCATATTCAATATCCATGCTAGAATCATGCTTTAAGTATCTATGTGTCTATCACTTTGCTAAAAAATATGTAGATGATACAAAATAACAAGAGGTGGGGGTGGCAAGGAAAGAAAATAGAGAAATCATCAAGCTGCAATTGTGTATCATGTTATTTTAAAAGTTGATTTTTTTTTTTTGCTTATGCAGCTTTAGTTGATAGTGTTATCACCTCATATATCTGTAGCTCTCCCAAACTGCACAACTTAGCCTTGTACTGTTTATGTCGTATGCCATGTTTTCACTTTGAAGCATTGTCACTCTATGGTGAAGATGCCTTCAAAATTGCATTTTTATTTTTTCTCTCATCCCAGTCCTTTTGCACAGTGCTGGCACAAGTGTTGTGTGTTCAGCAAGTTGTTGTTGTTTTAAACATGGCATGTGTCACTCCAACCCTCTACCACTGTAAAAACAAAAAGTAGTACATAGGTCTATATCCATGGCAGTTTACAGAATATAAAGGTCTTCACCCATAGTTCTTTTTGACAGATGTTATTGGGATGCTTCAGTCCAGAAGAAGCATTTGACCAAGTCTTATATTGACCCAGAAGGGTTGAGTTATACAGGGATCAAAGAATAAATAGGACTGAAACGTTTAGGACAAAAAGCTTCTCAGAATTCTTTGAATTTAGGCTAACAAGAAATAAAAACCAAACAAAAATTTTAAAAATGCCTTTTGCTACTATAAGATTTGATAAAGTTTTACCTGAGAATTTTAAATAAGTGTAGCACAAAGCTATATTCTGATTAGAAGAAGTTGAAGGCTTAATGCCAAATGTGCATAGAATTTAAGATTAACACTGATATCAGTTGTTCCTGTCAGTGATGGCAATGATGGAGCGTTTAAACCAGGCCCACCCAACCCCACCTGGAGCACTCTCTAGGCTTGGGCCATCTCTAAACAAGGAAAAGGAGGCTCTCTTTTCTGCGTTTTAAGATATTAACAAGAGCAATTTATAATTTCCTGAACTTCATGCTCTTGACTTATTCAGCCAAGTATAAGAAATTATATAACTAAGCACTCTTTATTATTTTTATTTTATTTTAAATAAAACATAAGGTATAACTTACAAAATTCTTTGTTATTTTCTATATAGTGCCAATAAATATATAAATGTTGAGTTGTTCCATTTGAATTCAGATAAGCTAAAAATTCCCTAATTATTAAGATATAATCAGTCACTGGTGAAAGCTAACAGTTTTCATTTGGAAGCTTGCAAATCTATCTAATATAATATTGATAACAAAATTTAAAAATGGCTGTCAAAAATCTGAGTAAATGCACTAAAATTTCACGGGCAAAATCAATACAAGAAATAAACATTTCTATGAACCTTGTAGTTTTCCCAGAGAAAAGCATAGACTGAGGAGTAAAAAAAATGAGTAGTGTCTAGAGAGTTGGAGAAAATGATCACATCTCAAAAAGAAAATTTTTTCTAGATATTCAGAAACATTGTGGATATCATTAACTCATTAAATATTTCAGGCATGTATATTAACTATGAATGACACCTATATGATAGTCTTCACATATAAGCTGTTCTTTTAACTTGTATTAGGCAAATTTCAATAAATAATTGACTTGTTTAAACTCTTTTAAATTAATATCTTAACTTATTGTTTAGGATTTTCTTATCAATCTTTTAAAATATTTTTTTGAACTTATCAAATACAGTGGCATACAATATTATATTAGTTTCAGTCATACAACATGGTAGACATTTATATAACTTACAAAGTGATCATCCCAGTAAATATAGTACCTATCTGATACCATACATAGTTATTATAATACTATTCACTGTAGATTTCTTATGCTATACTTACATCCCCATGACTATTTTGTAACTACCAATTTGGACTTTTTAATCCCTTTCCCCCAGCCCCTCTTCCATCTGGCAATCAACAAAATGTTCTCTGTGTCTATGTTTGTTTCTTTTTCATTTATTAATTTTGTTCTTTTGATTCCACATGCAAGCAAAATCATATGAAATTTGTCCTTCTCTGACTTACTCCACTCAGCACAACGCTCTGTAGGTCCATCCATGTTGTTGCAGATGGCAAGATTTCATTCTTTTTAATGGCTGAGAAATATTCCCGTGTGTGTGTGTGTGTGTGTGTGTGTGTGTGTGTGTGTGTGTGTGTGTATCACCTATTCTTTATCTGTGCATCTATTGATAGCCACCAAGGTTCCCTCCATATCTTGCCTATTGTAAATGAACATATGGATTCACATGTTCCTTTGAAGTAATGTTTTGGGGTCTTTTTCAGATAAATACCCAGAAGTTTAATTACTGGGTCCTTCTTTGTTTTAAAATTTATTATGTCTAGTATACATTTTGTTTCTCTAGCTTTATGTTTTGTTTTGTTTCCATTTTTATAAAATTTTCTTACTCATCCCTTTATTTTAATTTGTGTGTCCTTTGATCTGAAGTGAGTCTCTTATAAGAAGCATATGTAGGAGTCTCGTTTTCTTGTACATTTAGCCATTCTGTCTTTTGATTGTAGCATTCTTGTACAACTAAAGTAATTGTTGATAACTATGTAGTTGTTGCCATTTTATTACTCAAATTTTTTCTCTTTTTTCCTTTTCTTCTTAAAGAAGTTCCTCTAAAATTTTTATAATACTGGTTTGATGTTAAACTTCTTTAGCTTTCTCTTGTTTGAAAATTTCTTTATCCCTCCTTCAATTCTAAATGATAACTTTGCCGGGTAGAATAATTTTAGTTGTAAATCCTTGTTTTTCATCACTTTGAATATTTTGTACCAATCCCTCTGGACTGCAAAGTTTCTGTTGAGAAATTGGCTAATAGTCTTATGGGAGCTCCCTTCTAGGAAACTAACTGCTTTTCTCTTGCTGCTTTTAGGATTCTCTTTGTCTTTAACCTTTGACATTTTAATTATGATGTATCTTGATGTGGGTCTCTGGGTGCATCTTGTTTGGGACTCTGCATTTCCTAGGTTTGTATATCTATTTCCTTCACTAGGTTAGGGAAGTTTTCAGTCATTATTTCTTCAAATAGATCTTCAATTCCTTGCTCTCTCTCTTCTCCTTTGGTACTTCTATGATGAGAAAATCGGTACACTTGATGTCCCAGAGGCTCCTTAAAATATCCTCACTTCTTTTGAATAATTTTTTTCTATTTTCTGTTCTGATTTGGTGTTTTCTGCTACCTTATTTTCTAAACAATTATACTGATCCTCTGCTTCACTTAATCTACTGTTGATTTTTCTCTAATATATTTTTCATTTCACTTTTTATATTTTTCATTTTTGACTGGTTCTTTTATATATTTTCTATCTCCATTTTTATGTTTTCCCTCTTTGTTAAAATTCTCACTGGGTTCAGTTACTCTGTCCCTAAGTTCATTGAGCATCTTTATACACAGTGTTTTGAACTCTGCATTTATAACTTGCTTGTCTCTACTTTCTTTAGTTCTTTTTCTGAAGCTTTATTCTCTTCTTTAATTTGGAAAAAAACTTTTTTTGTCTTCTTATTTTGGCCGTCTCCCTATGTTTCTTTTCTATGTATTATGTAGGGTTACTATGTCTCCCAATCTTAGTAGAGTGGTCGTATGTAGTAAGTGTCCTCTGGGGCCTAGAGGCACAATCTCCCCTGGTCACATGACCCAGGTGCTCTGGATGTATTCCTTAGATGGGTCGTGTGTACCCTCCTATAGTAGTTGAGCCTTGGTTCCTGTTCATATATCTTGGGCTGATTGTTTGTGAGGACTGGGTGGTGAGGGAATGACCATACAGGGCATGATTCACTTTAGCAGGGCTCTGGAGTCTGGCCAGTCTGCACTTTTTGTGTGTTATCCTTGGATACAGTTCTGGCAGGAGCTCTGTCTTTTCCAAAGAGTGCCAGCCTCAAGACCACCTGGGAGGGGCACCACCAAAAGCTAAGTTCAGTCACAGCCTGTACCCTACCTGCGACCACCTGGCATAAGCCAACAAGCAATCTGCAGGTGGCCACTGCCCACACTGGGTTTGGAGGTGCCCGGGAGAGTCTAAGCCATGAACCGAGGCTGATTCCCACTAGTGCTGGGCTTGGGGCTTCTTAGCAAGGTATATGGGGCATACCAAAGTCAAATTCTGCTTATTTGTATTTTGTGAAACTTTGAGAGTTTTAGGAAAGTCTGCCTCTTGAGCCAAGACAGGATGTTTGTGTGGAGAAACCACTAGAGACTGATTTGGTGGGCCTGCAAGTTGGGTAGGGCCAGGTCTCAGGGAATCACTAGGGCAGGACCACCAGTGTTAGGCTAATAGAAACTCAGACATGACTGCCACTGGTGCCTGCATGCAGGTGAGGTTAGTACTCAACAAGCAAACAATGGATTCTGCCAGCACTTCTGTCTGGGAGAAGGCTGCCCCTCCAGCTCTTTCTCTAAAGCCAGACAATTCAGTTCCTCCCCATATGTCCCTGGCACCTTTCAAGCTACTGTTCCAGCACTGGAGCTCAGAGCAAATGAGTCTGCCAGCAAGTAAATCTTTTTGCAGGGCCCTTAAGAGAAATATTTGAGACTCCATCTGCCCTCTGTGTTACTTAGCCAAGATTTCTGCTGGTTTTCACGGCCAGAAGTTGTGGGGACTTCTCGTCCTGGCACTGGAACATTGAGCTGGGAGCCCAGTGTGTGGCTGGGATCCGTCTCCTCTGGGGGAACCTCCACAGCTGAGACTTCTCTCCTGATTCTCACCCACCACACACAAGTGTAGAACCAGCTCATTCTCTGTCTCTGTACCTCCTACCAGTCTCAAGCAGGCCTATTCTGTGTGCTCCCAGTTGTAGGACTTCTGTTCAGCTAGACTTTCAGGTGACTTCCAGTGATGGCTGCTCTGTGGTTGTAATTTTGATGTGTTTGTAATAGGAGGCAAGCACAGCATTTATCTAACCTGATATTTGGACTTTCTGGTTAAGACATCTTAACCTGCTTATCAATCTTATGATTAATTCTAAAGCTATAAATAAAAAAGGGAAAAAAAGCCTGTAGTGCTAAGGAAAAGGACATATACCATAAAAATTCTTCACTGAGCTATAACTACCTTATTCCTATTTTGGAGAATTCACAATGACAATCATTTTTAAGTCAAAATTCACAGACCAGTTTATAAATATGGAACTTTCAGCCAGTTTACTCAAGATTAGCATTCTTTAGTTTAACACATGTATTTTGAAGGCCTGCTATAGATTGGGTACTTAAGCAAGCAAAGAAAAGTCCGGTTTGCTAACAGCAACTTAAACATTGCCACTGCAGCACCCTCATTTCACTAACTTGAAGTTTTCTTGACACTGGGAATGTATTTGTGATTTCAAATAATGCTGCTCTGTATCTCTCTGGACCTGTGCTTGAATCACCTACTTTTACTCCCATGTGCCATACATTATACCTGAAAGAGATGATGTGATTATTAGGTTGTTTTGGCATCATTCAATCTGAAGTATCTTTTAATAACTAGAGGAAATACATTCAAGTTGGTCATCTAAAACAATGATCCCCAACATTTTTGTCACTAGGAACTGGTGCTTCTGTGAGAATCTAATGCCTAATTATCTGAGTTTTGGCAATGATGCTAGCCTTGATGTTAGCTCACATATCACTCACTTCCTGCTGGGCAGTCTGGTTCCTAACAGGCCAAAGACCAGTACTGGTCTGTGGCCTTGGAGCTATGGATCCCTGATCTAAAATACAACAAAATTCCCTCTCAGTCACGTATGGTAAGCATTGGCATCAGCTTCTTTAATAGGGACTCCACTTTATCAGAGCATGCTTCTCACTGGGAAATACAGATGATAGCAATTCCTGGCCATAGAGATTGTTGAGATAGGGTGGCCTCAGTGACCCTCTTGAATGGGAATTATAGTGGAAAAACAAAACAGTCAAAAAGAAAAACAGATTTGTCCCTCTAAAAAGTCAGGTGTAGAGCTTTGAACATAATGGAGACAGAAGAGTGAATACAAGTGCAATAGAATTTAAGCAGCTAGTTTTATGAGAACTGTCATAAGCCATGTAACAATAGGACTTAAGAGATAAAAATAAAGAGAGAGAGAGGGACTATTATTAAAGTCTAATAAAAAGAAATGTAGAATTTGGTAAATCCTGTGATTGCAATCTGAGAAGCAGTTGGAGGGACTGATCTAAAATGACCCTGTCAATGTCCTATCATCCCCTTGGCAATCATTATTTCATGACTCTGGTTTAAACCAATGAAGAAATCATATTCTTGGAGTGGGAGAGATTAATTTTGGAAAGGACATGTTATTCTAATCAAATATTAAATGAGAAGAGACATTTACTTGGGAATTCCGAGAAATTTTTCTCTTTCTTAAATGTTAGCCACAAGAAAAGACACTCTCTATTCATTTGAACATGATTTGCCTTGTGCAAGACCTGTCAATTTTACTGCTGCCTTTTACTGGCTTCAAGATGAAGCTACCTAGGAAGGAGGGTAAAGCATGGGAAGTGCCAGCAAAGGAAGTCAGAGCTGTTGGACTGAGCCGTTTCTGAGGCTTGCTGTAACATGTACTCCCAGGGGTTTCTTATTATTTAAGAAATGGTGGAGGTGATTTTTTCCATTATTTTTAGCTGGAAAATCTTGCCTATTTTCCCTGAAGTTTAATGCTAGTACTCAAAATCTGAACAGACAAATGACTTAGCCAAGATTATAATATTTGCAAAATCCCTAATTTAAAAAAATATTTAAACTGGAATAAAATTATATTTTTTAGAGTAGTGCACTCCCTTCAGATTTGTCATCAACCCACTCTTTACTTCCTCTTTGTTACCTACAGCTGTACTTTTCAAATTCTAACTTGCATTCAAACCAGCTGGGGTGAGATTTGAAATTCTGCATTTTCAACAAGCTCCAGCTGATGTTGATGCTGTTAGTTCATGGACTAACTTTAAGTATTAAGGATTATTTGGATTTTAGACTTAAAACTTCTACAGACAGTAAGATCAACAAAAATGAGTAATTATTGGACTCTGACCATGTATTGCATTATATTCAAAAAGGACCAATGAATATATCTACATAGAATTAAGTTCTAAACAGATTTCTATATTATACATTTATCACCACCATATATATATATGTATACACATACACACATACACATTTCATTTCACAAATTTCTAATGCATTATGGGAAGGATAATGTGCTGGAAGAGAAACTACTTGATTAAATTTTCTCTTAAGCTTAATTCAATTTTACTGAAATAAATTGACTGACTATGCAAAAATGGGAAAAACCATTGACATACAAAGTAGGCAAAATAAATAATCCCAAGATACTTACACAGATTTATATGAAGAAGAAATATGCATTTTATGGTTACTCAAATAGCTTAGTCAATTTTTCTTGGATAACTTTAACTGGGCTCTCATCCAAATGGTTTCATTGCCCTGATTAGTTGTCAACATAGTCTATATTCTCTTTAATTATTTGTATAGTTCCTTTTTTTTTTACTTCTTAAGCAAAACAGTACTTTCGATTTTATGCTAAAGTGAAAAAACTGTTAAAATAGAGAAGTATTATAAAGATGTAAATTTTGTGATATGTTCTAAAGGAATACAAATTTTTCATCTATATTTAAAGGAAATGGCATATAATGAATCCCAGGTCATTACAGTAAGTCATCACTTATCATGGTCAGTATATTTTGTGACTTTAAGGAAAATGACAAATAACAAAACAAATTTTACCATAGGCTAATTGATATAAACAAGAGTTAACTTCCTGTGGCATCACATCAATATTATAACAAAATGATATTGAATGAGATTGTTCAAGGACTTGTGTATGCTATAATCTTATTTTGGAAAATGCAAGAAAGGAATGCTTTTTTTCTTTTTATTTGTATTGCTGCCTTTATCCATTTGTACAAATGCATAATATGAAAATACATTATAAAAATTTCAAAATACTTTATTGACTAATTTATATTAGTTGGGGTAATTAGTAGCTAGAACCCTGATATTGACATATTTAATAATCAATGAGTCTTATCCCTTCTCTTAACATATACATATGCACATGAATCATCCCAACTGATTTCAGGATTTCTTAGACTCCTGGAAACCCATCTATGGCAAATAAATTCCAGATTAAGAATTACTGGCATTATATACCTAGAAGGCTTTTAAATTACAAAATAATGTGTTTAACTAACTTTGGTGACACTGAAAGCAAGAAGTCTTGAATATATTTTTATCAAGTTGGAAAATATAAAGGAGATACCTTAAACTTATTGCATTGATATAAACCTTTCTATCAGAAAATTCAACAACATAAAGGAATTCAGATTTTAAATTTTACTCACTCTGGTTTTCTCTTTTTTAGGAATCCTTAAAGGAGGTAAAAATACATTTGATGATGACCTTTTAGTGCCAGATGTGTTATTTGCTACTTCTTTTAAAGTGATATTGTCAGCTCCATTATTGTTTTCATTTCATGCTCACCTATTTATACAATTCTTCATAAATTGTACTGGTTTTTCTTCCCTCACATTTTCTATTGGTAAAATCTGACTTCTGCTTCTAGTTTTCTGATTATTTCTAATGCATTTGGACAATAATAATAGAACAGATTATTTGTTTACGCTCATCAAAATAAAACTATACCATAAAAGATAATGTCATCAATACCAGACATGAACAAAGATAACATCTATTAATGACTGAGTCAGCTAGAAGAAAACGAAAAGATAAGCAGAAAAACAGAATTAATTCAGCTGATAAAGCGTATTCTGCAGTATGTTTTCTAGTGTTTTTATTTTTTTCCATTCTAGTATTAGAAGATCAAAATAACTGATTTTTTAAAATCTTCTAGAGAGTAGTATACCTTCAATTTTTACTTTTTGATTTGTATCACTCCTTTATTGCTACAGATTATAGAATTTAAATTAATATATTAGTACTTTCTTAAAAGCTAGCTTAATTTATTTTTATATGGTATAGATGACTTTAAAAAATAAGAAGATTAACTTTAAACATCAGCTATTTCCAGTTTTGGGTCATTTTGTACATCTCAATGAGTAGTTAGGTTTTAGTTATTGTTTTTGTTTAATTTTTTAAGCAATATTTACCCAATTTACATTAGTGATCACAATGCACCTTAAATTTAGGGTGGCAGGCACTTGGAGATGCTGAGAGAATGAATCATAATATTCTGTGAAGTGTTTACTATTCCATTTTTATCTCTAAAGACAAGATCTCATTTCTACTACATCTACAAGTAGAGCAAACAGATTCTTGATGTCAGTGGTTATCCCTGTAGACACTATTTTATTTAGCTCCCTTTAATTAAATTCTAATCATATGCTGGGCACTGTGTTGGGAGCTTAGAAATAGCTAGACAAGGTTACACATGTTAATATAATAAAAACTTATATTTCCGTACCCATTCATTTAACCAGTAGTTAAACACCTTGTATGTAAAGTACCATACCTCTCCATTAGCCTACTCAGTTTTTCTTGATCTAAGCAGAGTGAATTCCTTTTCATAGAGAAAATCTTATACTTTGAGAGCAGTAAGGTTTTCTTTAAGACTTTAGTTTTTTAGAGCAGTTTTAAGTTCAAAATTGAAAGAAAGGTACAAAGATGTCTTATACATTTTCTGCCCCACACATACATAACTTACTCTCCCACCAGTGTGGTACATTTGTTACCAAGGATGAACTTACATTAAGACATAGTCACCCAGAGTTCATAGTTTATCTCTGGATTAAAATTGATGTTGTACATACTATGAGTTTGGACAAAGGTATAATGACATATATTTATTAATCATTAATCATACAAAGTATTTTCACTGCCCTAAAAATCCTGAAGTTTGCCTATTCATTTCTCCTCCATTTCCATCACCCCTGGCAGCAATTGACCTTTTTATCATCTCCATTGTTTCATCTTTTCTAGGAGATTATATAGTTGGAATCATATAGTGTGCAGTATTTTCATATTGGTTTCTTGCACTTAGTAATATTCATTTAAGTTTACTCCAGGTCTTTTCATGGCTCAATAACTCACTTCTTTTTAGTGCTGTATAATATTCCATTCTCTAAATGTATCAAAACTTATTTATCCATTAACCTACTGAGAACATCTTGGTTACTTCTAGTTTTGATGATTATGAATAAAGCTGCTGTAAACATCGGTGTGTGGGCTTTTCTGTAGACATAAGTTTTTAACTTCTTTGAGTAAATATCATAATCAGGAGTCAATTACTGAATGCTATGGTAAGAACATGTTTAGTTTGTAAGAAACTGCTAAACTATTTCCCAAACTGGCTGCATAATTTAGCATTTTTACTAGCAGTGACTGAATGTTCCTGTTGCTCCGTATCCTCACCCAGGATTTGATGTTGTTAGTGATCTGGATTTTGGCCATTCTAATAGATGTGTAGTCATATCTCATTGTTGTTTTAATTTGCATTTCCCTGATGACATTTGGTATGGGGCATCTTTTCATATACTTATTTGCCACCTGTATATCTTCTCTTTTTTTAATTTTGAGGTATAACTAACATATAATATTATATTTGTTTCAGTTGTATAACATCATGATTTGATGTTTGTTTGTATTGCAAAATGTTCACGATAAGTATAGTTAATATCTGCTCTATATCATCTCGATGAGGTGTCTATTAAGGTCCTTGGCCCATTTTTCAATTGGGCTTTTTGTTTTCTTATAGCTGAGTTTTAAGAGTTATTTATATATTTTGAAGAAGTCTTTTATCAGATATATCTTTTGCAAATGTTTTCTTCAGTTTGTGGCTTGTCCTCTAATTCTCTTGACATTGTTTCTTGCAGAGCATTTTAATGAAGTCAGCTTACCAATTATTTCTTTCATAAATTGTATCTTTGGTGTTGTTTCTAAAAATCATTACCATACTTAAAAACATCTAGGTTTTCTCTGATATTGTCTTCTAGGAGGCATTTAGTTTTATGTTTTACATTTAGGTTTATAATATATTTTGAGTTAAATTTTGTAAAGATTATAAGGTCTGTGTCTAGATTCACTTGTTTGCATGTAGATGTTCATGTGTTCCTGCACTATTTGTTGAAGAGATTATCTTTACTCCATTGTACTGCTTTTCCTTCTTTGCCAAAGATGTGTTTACTATATTTTTGTGGGTCTACTTCTTGGCACTGTATTCTATTTTATTCATCTGTTATTTATCTATTCTTTTATCAACATTTTCTTAATTACTGTAGCTTTATAGTGAGCCTTGACGTCAGGTACTATCAGTTCTCCAACTTTGCTCTTCTCTTTCTATGTTGTTTTGCGTATTTTGTGTCTTTGCCTCTCCATATAAACTTTAGGATCAGTTTTTAAATATCCATAAAATAACTTGCTAGGATTTTGATTGGGATTGCATCTAACCTATAAGCCAAGGTGGCAAAAACTGACACCTTGACAATATTGAGCCTTCTTCTCCACATATACTATGTCTCCATTCATTGTGTTCTTTGATTTCTTTCTTTTTCCTCATATAAATCTTATACATATTGTTAGGTTTATGCCTAAGTATTTCAGTTTGAGGGGTGCTAATGTAAATAATATCGTTTTTAATTTTAAATTCCATTTGTTCATTATTAATATATAGGAAAGCGAAGCGACTGACTTTTGTGATTAACCTTATATCCTACAATCTTGCTATAATCACTTATACTATTAGAAGTTTTTTAGATTCCTTCAGATTTTCTATGTAGATTGTCATGTCATCTATGAACAGTAACATTTAAAAATATTTCTTCCAAATATGTGTACTTTTCATTTTCTTTTCTTGTCTTACCCAAGGACTTCCAGCACCATATTGAAAAGGATTGATGAGGGGAGAAATCCTTGCCTTGTACCTTATCTTAGTGGAAAAGTTCTCATGTGAATATTTTTAGATATTATTTTCCAAGCTGATAAAATTTTCCTCTAGTTCTACTTTACTTAGAGTTTTTATCATGAATGAGCATTGGGAGAGCAATAACTTTTAATTAAAAAATGGCAAAGAGGTCATTTGAAAATGCAAAAATATTTTCTCTACACAAATGGAAACTTTCAAGGGTTTAAAGGAAAGGCTGAGAAACACACAACCAATGGGAGTTCAAGTCTTTTTCTCTCTTTTTATCTTTCAAAATTCCAAGCACCATCCCCAATATACAGAACTCCTGAAAAGAAAGGCTATTGATAAAGATCTATCAAAGACAAAAACAGAATTTAACTATGTGCTGAAAGAGTGAAAACAGTACTTTATGTGTGAAAAAGAAAAAGGTTGAAAGTTCTAAATTTTCCATGGCATTTTCTTTCAGAATTTATTTTCTGTAGTGGATGCTGGACAATGCTATCTAAGCATCCATTCCACTTTTTTTTTGCTACAGATTCTGGAAAAATAAAATTATCTACACTAACAGCTAGGATTGAATGCAAAATTGGTTTATTATTGCATTATATACATTTAAGTGAGATTCAAAAATAGGAATGAGAGTTATGTTGTTTTTTGGTTTGTTTTCTACTGGTCCGGAGTAGTGAATATGTATTTTATTTCCCATGGGGCTTCCTTGATGTAGGTAGATGGTATCTTTGGATCCCTGTGTTTCAAAAGCTTATCAGGGTCAGTCATTCTATAGGAGAGCTTGAGAGGTGGACAAAACCTCAGTAATAAGCTGACATTGTACTAAACACGTAATTTTTCTTCAAATACTAAAGGGAACTGGTTGCAGTTATACCAGGTGGCTAAGGAAAGCATATTTGATTTGAAATAGGGATCCTGTACACTGCCCTCTCTTTCTACCCCAGAGAAACATCACCCTCTTTTGTGACACTACTTTCCTCATACATATTATTGTACTTCTGTGTATAAGTGGATGGATGTAACAGACTAGACTCTGAGCTTCTTGAGGGCATAAGTCAAGATTTTTCACATATTCATATTCATGGTGCTATATCAGACACATCATAGGGCTCACAATAATTACTCTGTGAGTGAACAAGTAAATTAATGAGTAATATGCACCACAATTTTTGGATTAGAAGATATTTTAATTATTTGCAACTCAGCCTTCAAATTTCTAAATAAAGTGTAGGACTCCAAATGCTCAAAGAGGACAAAAAGTATTTTAAATAGATAATACAGTATCAATTATTTATCCAATCTGAAAAGCAGTAAGAAATGTCGAAATTTTCTTCAGTTCTTGTCTATTAAGTTGTTAAAGAGTTGTAGCAGAGTGTGGGTCACTATCGGAGAGGATATTCAGGCCTTGGAAATCTGTCAAATCTATCCTGATTGGTTTTTCTTTCTGGACTTGTACATTTTCACCTACCTGCAGAATTTTATTTACTTTTTGACTAAGTGCTTAATGCAGCACTTATTTCTGTAGTCTAAATTCACTTATGTTTACATTTTCTATTTTCAAAGGTAATTTAAATTCAAAACTGAAATTTGAATAGGTCAAAGGGTTACAATTTCATGGGACTCATCACTGTCTTCTTATTTATGATATACTTCTCTTTTACAGCCTTATGAACCTGAACTTATACAGACTATAGCATAAAATATAAATTAATATTAAGTGTTTGATCTCTGCATGTTTAATTTTGTGGCTCAAGAAACTGAAACCGTTAAACTACATATTCTGTGTAGAGACCTGAAAGCATAACATCTTCAAAGGGATATATATATATATATATATATATATTTCCTTATATATAAATGATGGGATTATTCTCATGGAATATAGAATACGTTTAGAGAAGAAATATACATATATATGCATCTTCTCTAAAAGTATTTTATATTCCATGAGAGTTATCCAATCATTTTCTAAATTGGAAAATAACTTAGAGCTTAATGATTGCTATTTTAACATGCAATATAACTATATTTCATATCCAATTTAGGGACATTTTTCTTAGAGAATGAAATAGAAACTGGTTTCTATGGGTTATACTTTGTTATTTTTTTTAAGTATAACCTATTTTCTGCTGGTTCAAACCAACCTGGATATGAAGAAGGTCATGTTATTGATAACAAGAGACTGCCCACATTTACATTTTAATTGCAAATTAATAGAAATCCAGAAACTATTTTTTTCCTAAGCAACTTCAGAAGATCTCAGGGAGATTGTCACGTTTATTCTCCTACACTGTCCTCTTATACATTTGTATATGTTATTTAAAGTAACTGTCCTGAATGAGAAGTTTAGTATTATTTTCTTCTTCATGTTTACATCTCATAAAAAGCATATTTTAGTAAAATAGAAAAAAAGAAAAAAAATTTATCTCTTCTATGCACCAGTTTTTTTTTCAAGTAGATTTTGGGAATGGATAAGGCCTTAGGCCAGAAGTTATTTATAACAAGGTCTCTGCTGATCATTAATCTCTGAATAAAGCATGCAGATCATGAGTCTCTTTCCTCCCTTTATTGAAAACATCATCTCTCCTGCAAATGAATGCCTAATTCAAGGGCATCCAAACTTGGAATGAGTTTTCTGTAGGCTATCTAGCTGACACAAAACTTGGTTGCCTCCATTTCACTTGAGAAATCATTTACTTTATAAATTACTCATGTAAAAAGTTACCCTTAATTCTTGTTCACATAACTGCAATCTGTTTCTAATTTATTGGAATATGAATGAAAAATATTTTTTTATCCTTAGTGTTGTTTTTACTTCTATAATGATTGTGTAGCTATGTGACTTCTTCAGTCTTTATAAATCTAGGTCAATGGGAGATTTTTTTACCCTTTCAAAAAAGCTAAAAAAATTACTCTTTATTGTTGCTTCAAGAAATTCTGCTAGGTTTAAGTAGGAATAATGGATATCAACTGACTAGGGGATACACAACTTTAACTCAATAAGTAAAATATACATGAAAAGACTGAGATTAAAAACTCTGGGGCTTAGTAGAAATATAGCATAGATATTACACTGTCTCCATGGGAAAGACCTCCTGCTTCTCAAATAAAATTCTACATCAGTGTAGTGCTTTTTAATAATCAGATGATTTGGTAGATAAAATATTCCTGTCTTCTCTAAAAAAGGGCAACTTGTTTCTAAATATAAAGTTCAAATTTAAATGACTTAACAATGGCAAGAATGTTGAACATTTTTTTTTCTTGAGTTAAAATTTTATTTTCACATTTTAACTCAGATGCCAACTATATTTAAAAGTACCTTTTGCAACACATGGAAAAGCTCTAATCCATCTGCATTTTATTTCCCTACATTCTGAGTTTCTGGGTGCATGTTATTGGAAACAAAGCGTGAAGTTTTTGAGCTAAATGAAATCACAGTGATCATTTCACTTGATTTCGTCATTTTACAACTCAACAATGCTTAGATAGAGTATGTTGTATCCCCCAAGTTACACAGTGAGGTTTGTAGTAGGACCTAGATTTGAACTCAGATCTATGACATTCCCATAGCCTGTACTCTCCCTTGTGCTCTTTTCTACCCAAATTGATGCAACTATGTCAGTTTATACACATAAATGAAAACAATGAATAACACATTTTTATTAGAATTGACTCAAAGCTACTTCATGGGCATTTTACCTTATAGGTTTTGATTACGAGCAAAATTGAACAGTTTAGGAAATGGGCACTGTCGGAATCTATGTTTCATTGTCAGAACTGTACATTTTGAGAGAATAAATGTGCACATAAAGTAATTGCATTATTTTTGTATGAGTGGAAAGTGTCAAAATGAGGAAACATTAGAAAAAGGAAGAAAAGTGTGATTTGTAGCACAGAAAAATGTTTAATTCTCAAAGGTTTTGGGAACTAAGTTTGTATGCAGGTTTATAATCTTACACATAAGATTTATGAGCAATTAATTTAAGCTATTAGTTCACAACTTCCTTAGGAGTTTTTTAAGTATAATCTGTAACAGAGGACAAGGAGAGACCAAAGAAAAAGTCAGATCATTATAGATTGGTAGGTTGCAGTTTTAGTAACCAAGGGAGCTTACATACGAGGCTTGTCTTAGGAGGCTGAAACATCAGTAGATTTTTTCACCTGCCCCCAAATCTTAGAATTTATATAAGAGGCGTTAGCTGGATTCGATTACGTACATAGGCCGTCTTAACTGGGTTAATTATGTACCCAGCCCAGGTAGCCTTATCACCACATTATTATTTTAAAGATATATTTTGGGGGCCACTTCTGAGAGTGGGTAAGGCAAGTAGAGCACACATTCCAAAAATGGGAGAAAAGGTGGGCAGCAGCCTCCAACTGCCTAGGTCCAGCTCAAAGGATGAGCAGAAAGTCACATCTTCCTGATGACCTCCTCCAGCATAAATCTGTTTTTAAATTTTTCTCATCTTCACATATTTTTGTATTTTCTTCTACAGAGTGCTTAGAATGAAGAAATTGAGTGGGCAATGGTGATTGAGTCAAAACAAACAAACAAAAACCGCTTACTGCATGTTTTTATAACATGTAGTTATATGGGACAATGTGGTACTTATTGAAAGGTTGCAAGGTTGCAAAACATATGAACTTTAAATATTTCCAGCTTTAAGTTAATCTATTTATTATATCTGCATACAAAAACAAAGTACCTAACTTGTTCTTTGCCCAATGGCATTACTTAGGTTTCTACCTTTTTTTTCCTTTTTCCACATTTTTGCATTCATTCTTTTCCTGTAAAAGATGCTGATCAAATATGTAGTGTATTTTAATGATTAGCAGAGAAAGCAATTATCCTAGAGATAATGTTGTCTAATAAATGTTTTTATGCAAAGAAAACAGTGTACCTACCTGTAGAATTTAGCCAATGCTAGCAAACTAAGAGACAAACATAATACTCCCATCTCAACATGGTTGTCCAATATAATATTTCTGGGCTCAACTAATGACTGTGGTGAAGATGCTAGAAATCAAAATTTTAATTTGTGTTTATTCTATTTGCTAAGGATTGAATATAGACTAATGTCACTTAAAATTATAAATCTATATTGGAATATTCAGTTGCTATTGTTCTGTTTGCGTCTTTGCCATTGACAGCTATACATTGGATACACTCATATACATCAGCTATACACTAATACTTGCCCTTTAAAGAAATATTTGCTGAAGATAATATACTGGTACGACATGCTAAAAGAGGGCACTTTATACACACCTATATACTTCAAGTCTTTATCTCATATTAAAATGTGTAATGAACATAAAATACATCAAGGACTTCTAAGTTTTTAGACAACTGAATTTGTATATGAATAATTAATAATCTGACTCTGACAATAATCATTACCTTTCAAACATTTTAATATTTGTTGAGAACTATTGTGAAGAGAAGTTCTGAGAAATAAGTATAAGAATTTATTCACCTTGGAGGATTTATTTTCAATATACAAATGCAAAGGAACTAACATCAGGCTATTGCTATTAAGTTTTTAGAAATATTACCCACACAGTAAGATTTCCTGACCTTGCAGGCTAATAAAATGCTTTCATGTATCAGAATCAGCAGAGCATGTGGGCGGATAAGTCACTGAGCTAATTAGTCATCTCTCTCTCAAGAGCTGTGTATTACTTCGTGGAGTGTGTTTAGCATTACAAGCAATCAACATTGTTCGGGCAGGGAAGCATCATTTCTGAGTCATTTTTATAACTCTGCTACCTTGACTTTCCAATAAAATCTCCCAAGTTTATGATGCTTACAGCTTGTAAAAAGGGAATGTAACAGGAAGGAAAATTAATACCACATATAATCATATTATAACCATAGTATTAGTACACTAACTTCGAAAATCAGTATGGATTCCTAAATAATGGAAATGAAGATGCAAACTTGTCAGTTCGTAAATACAAATAAATGATGGTAAGTCATTTTTATTAGAATTGACCCAACACTGTTTCACTGGTATTTTTGCTTCTTTTCTACTCTTATAGTTTTGGGATGTGGGAACAATTGGATGGAAAAATGGCAAACTTGATCTATAGCTAGAAGCAGCTGAGGTTGTTTTTGACAGGTCCTTGGATGGAAAAAGCAAAGAGAACTCTCTTTGCTCTCTTTGAAATTCTTCCAAGGAGCAGGAAACAAGCAATAATATTAGTAATTTTTTTAACATTCTGTATAATTATATTTTAGTTTTTAATCTTTACTGATACATTTTATAACCTGTTACACAAACATTTCTACTTCAGACCCTCTGAGTTAGTAAACATGTTACACAGGCCAAACAAAGACTTGGTCAAAATGACAGGGCCATCTAAATTTATTAATTGGTATTCATCTGGAGGACAAATAAACTTTTTATATTTTTAGGACAGGAGGAAGTTTTGCAAATTGTAGAAGGCACCCATCAAAGATGGGCTCAGCCTTCCACAGAAAATGAGAGACAAAAGAGCTATCTTCCTGACTGTGTACATTTCAAGGAGATAGCTCTCAAGTCATTGAAGAGGCAGTTCTGGATGCTAGAAGACTTACATCCCAAAGGGACAGAGAATGCATTCATAATTACAAGTTTTCTAATGTAGCTACTCTAAGAAAAGGAAGTTTAGTGGTCTATAATCAGGTTTTGGCTGGAACAAACAGTAAAATCTTTTGTCAGTATTCTCTAGAAAAGAAAAGAAAAACAGAACAAAGTGGGATACATACATACACATACACAAATGCACATGCATACACAATTTATTATCAAGAATTGGCTCACATGATTATAGAAGTTGAGAAGTCCCAAGATCTTGGAGAATTCATTCAATTTAGGTCTTCAATTTATCAAATGAGGGCTACCCACATTAAGGAGGGCAAAGCAATCTTCTCTACTCAGTCTTATTCAGAAAGTCTCACTGATATACCCAGAATAATGCTTTGCCAAATATCTAGGTGTCCCATGTCCCAGTCAAGTTGACACATTAAATTAATCTTTATAGTAGCATTGATCTTTCTCAGGTAGACACTTTAAGGCAGGCGCAAGGGCAGAGGTCGGGGGGCAACACTATGGTCATCCTAGGAAAATGGTCTTGGGCCAGTAGAAGCTATGTGAGAGTCTGGTTGATTCTCTTGGCATAATGGGTTGGATGGTGTCAGTCGTTCTGAGAGTTTTGTAGTTCTCAGCAGTCAAGTGGCATTATTATTACATAATTTCTCATATGAGAGTTTCATGAAATTTTATTGTTAAATGTTTTGAGCCACCTTAGAATTTGAATAAAATGTCAAATGGCAATTTGTTATGATAAAAATAGTAAGATAAAAATAATTATATTGATTTATGTACCCACTGTAGAACTGAGTTTTAGAATTTAACTAATTTTCACATTTTGAGAGGATACAGATTCAGCTCATATTGTTTATCATATTTAAAGTGTTGCCTTTTAATGTCTTTATTCATACATTGCTATGTATATAATCTTAGGTACTTTGAAAATATGGAAGCATTGAACTCAGTAATATAGGTTTGTAATTTCAAAAAATGTTACTCTGGCAAAATAAATAATGCTAGTTTTATATCATACATAGTTTTCCCCTTAAAGATCAATGTTTTTTAATATACTATTATTATATACCAGGATCTTGCTAGAGAGTTATTTTATCTCTATAATTAAATGAATAATGAATATAATAAATATTTAGTAAATACACACCTAGTAGCAGTACTATAGAAAACAAGATTTTTTCCCCTTCATTTTACATGCAAACCCAACCATAGAGTCCTTCTTAATTTGAAAGCCCTTTTTCATGTGTGAATGCTTCTTCCTCTTTTAAATAAAACCTCAGACTTTAGGCAAAGTTCTTAACCTGCATATCTAGCATTTATTCTCTCCTTGTGCATTCCTGAAAGTATCTACTGTTGAGCCTTCTAAAAATGTTTTGCTTGATAAGAAGAAATTAGCCCAGTGCACCCTGCAAGGAAAGTCTTCCTCAATATTTTGTTTTATGTCCTTTCTTCTAGATATCCAAGCCTCTTTATATTTTAACCTATGTTTGTAGGATCGATGTAATTTATAATACAGATTATATTCCTATTTACAAGGGGTATTTACTAGTGTCAAATAGAACAATTTCTAGTATTTTAGATACATTTTTGTTTTTATTTTTTCAATCCTGCTTTATTTAATTATTCAACAATTATTGATTTGCTTTATGTGCTATAAATATATATTGGGTGCCTACTGGATGCTGAGAATACATCAGTCATTGAAAGAGAGCACGGCCTCACCGACACAGAGCTTGTATTTTAGTAGGGGAAGACAAGAAGTAGTCAAATATAAATAAATCATTTGATGTGCAATACATTATGAAAAGGAAGCAGGGGGATTGATAGATATGGGGGCTTATTTAGGTTATAATTTATAATGTGTGAACAGGGAAGGTTTCACTCCTGAGAAGACATTTCAGAAAAGAAAGGAAGGAGTGATCTTGAAGGAAATCTTGAAGAAGAGGATTCCAAACACAGCTTATAGCAATAGTGAGTGTCCTCAGGGAAAGGTGAATTTAGTGTATTGGAGGAATCTCAAGGAGTCCATGTGACTGGAACAAAGGAAGTCTTTGAAGAATGGTAAGAAATGAGCTATTAGAGAAGAAATGGGGGACCAGATCACACAGGGCTTTGCATACCATTGTTAGGGTATTATCTTTCACTCTGAATGTAAAGCTATTTGTGTTTTGTGCAGACTAGTGACATATACAGGCTACATTTTAGAAAATGTTCCCCCACTGCTGCTGTTGAGAATAGATTAAAAAGAGGGTGAATCTGCAACTAGAAAAATGGATCAGATAATATTGAGATAATGTTGGCTTAGCTGAGGGTGCTAACAGCAGAGATGATAAGAAGTGACTTGATACTGGTTTTATTCTGAGGATAGAACTAAGAAGGTTGATGATATGTAGACATTTGAGAAATGAAGGGTCAGGATGAATATAAGATTTTGGGCCTGAAAAACTGAAAATTATAGTTTCTATTTTCTAAGACAAGGAGAGGATACAATAACGTAACAGCAGGAGTTCTAGATTGGATGTGATATTACTGAAATTCTATTATTAACCTGAATGGAAATGTAGATTAGATAGATAATTGATTACATGAGCTATCGAAATCCTGACTGCACATAAATGTTTAGTAGCTGTCAACATATTAATGATGTTTCAAAAAAGAGGCTGAATGAATCATCAAAGGAGTAGTGTAGATGGAAAAGAGGGAGTCCAAGAACTAACACCTGAGGCTCTCCCCATATTTACAGGTTGAAGATATATGTGGAACCTGGCACAGTAGACTGAAGATAGGAAATGAGGAGATTGTCCTGAGAGCTCAGCGAAAAAATTCTTTCAAGGACAAATAAATGATTAATAATAATTTGCCATTGGATTTAACAATTTAGAGATCATTGGTGACTTTGACAAAAGCAATTTCAATGAAGTAATAGGGTGAAAGTCTGAACAGAATTGGTTCTAAAGAAAATAGAAAGAGAGTCATTAGATCGAGCAAGTATCAAAAACTCCTGAGGTGTTAAAGTATATGTTATTGTTATCAGAGATGTAGGATTTAAGAAAGAGTTTATTAAAGATAGATAAATTGTAGCATATAAATTAAATGACTCAATTAACAGAATTTTCAATTCTGTTTATATCTGTAAAAGAGAGTCCTGTAGAAATCTCATTGTCATTTAGAAAGTTATTCAGATAACAAAATTTTATCATAATAAGAGTCAGCTGGAGAATGCAAAGAAACAGTAACCATAAAGAAGTTAGTATATGGGGCTAAGAAACAATAAGACTGCATATCATTATTTTTGGAAAGTTTAAATCTGAAAATTAGGAAGGTGTCATCTACTTAACTGTATATGGTCATTTTCTAAAAACATGTATATGTATCATCTTGGTTTATATTGTCAACAACATTAGTAATAGGTGGAATGTACTATACTCTCATACTGAGGCAAAAAACTACCTCCTCCAAAATGGAGGGACTTACTTAACCTCTCTAGTAATTTTTAATTTCACATGACATATTACTGTTACTACATAGAGTGAGTGAGGCCCTTAGCTTTCCACTCTAAAGAGAAGATACATATTCTAGGAAGATGACTAGTAAAAAAGAAAGAAAGAAAAGAAAAGAAAGGAAGGAAGGAAGGAAGGAAGGAAGGAAGGAAGGAAGGAAGGAAGGAAGGAAGGAAGGAAGAAAGCAAGCAAGCAAGCAAGCAAGCAAGAAAGAAAGAAAGAAAGAAAGGAAAGAAAGGAAAGAAAGGAAGAAAAAAGAAAAAAGCAAGCAAGCAAGCAAGCAAGCAAGCAAGCAAGCAAGCAAGAAAGAAAGAAAGAAAGAAAGAAAGAAAGAAAGAAAGAAAGAAAGAAAGAAAGAAAAGAAAAGAAAAGAAAAGAAAAGAAAAATAAAGGATAACCATTTACTTAAAACATTTGCCAAGTGTTGGAGGAGGTCATTGAAAGGATGAGACTGCAGGTTGACTCTCGTCAAGCTGGATTTTGGAAAATCAGAGGCTCCTCACCCTCCGCCCTGCCCTTGGACTGTGCAGTCTGCCTGCCTATCCTGAACTAGAAGCTGCCTCAAGTACACAGCCTTGAGGTAGTAATGTGTTGTTGAGACCGTCGGGAAGGTATATGTGACTGACTCCTTTATATAAGCTTTTAAGATTCTGGTAGGTGGATGCAGAGATCTACTTGTCCTGCAGTCACCCATGACAAACCTTGTATATAAGTTCCCTTAAACTTGCCACCTACCAACACAGTGCTCTGTGTTGTCTTAGGTTTTTCCTTGCCTTCCGTGTACAAAAGCCAATTTCAAGTTTTACCCAGGAAGCTCCTGAGGTTTTGAATCAATAGCAAGAGGTAAGTTAAGAACTATAGTAAAACATATTTATATATAAAGTATAATTTTACATAGAAAAATAATTTCATAAATCTAGAAATCAAGGGAAATTGATACTAGATGGCTTCTAGAACCACAGAAACAGCCAAACAATCTCAGAAAAGAACCTAAGATAAAATTCGTTAAGAACTTTGGCAGGGAGTTAATTATAGAGTAAACTGTGTTATCTGTAGTAGAAAGGGAGTTTGCTGTCTCTGTTAAGCCTATTTTTTAATTAATAAGGAATTATCACATACACTAAACAGGGGAATTATCAGTTTTCCAAAGAATTAGAAAAGAGTAGAATATACTTAATGCTAAATTAAATCAAACACAATTTAATCATTTTAATGACAACAAATTTTACTAGAAATACTTCACATAAATAAATGAGGTTCAGCAGATGTAGAACCTAACACAAATGCAGTTACATGCAGAAAGAAATCAGAGTATTGATTAGATCACATTTTGGGTGAACTAATCAAACTAAAGTTCAAATCATAGAAACATATAGATATAGCAAGTGTTAGTTCTGTAAGAGGACTAGTCATGACTTAATTAAAATCATTTATTAATTTACTTATTCACCCCACATCTGTTGAAAGCATGTATTGTATTAACTGAATTGTTATCTGTAAGAATTGTATTAATAAAATGTACTATCTTCAGGAAATTCACACTGTAGTTTAAGAGACAGAGAAGTAAAGGATAGGAGTATGTGCTTGCTGTCAGGGAAGCACAGAAGAGAGCTACTTGATCGAGTCATCCGTTGAAAAAAAAATTCTGGGGAAATTCACAATGCTAAGTTTGAAATCTCGAGGTTCCTTGGCATTGTATCTATTGTGCATACAGGACTGTATTTAATTGGGAGACATATAAGTGCACACAGTTGAGTCAAGAATTAAAAGTAAATTCCTTGGGTGTTACCCATTCAGACTGCCTGAATATGTAAGAGAGGGCAATCCTTTCTGAAAATTTGTTGGCGATGACTGAAAAAGTATTGGGAACCAGTTTTCACTGAGTGAGTAATGTCAAGATTGATCCATTTTTTGACTTTAAACAGTAAAGTGTTTATATGCAATTTTGATTTCTTTATAAGTGGCCTCTAGGGATTTCAGTTCAGCTAAAAAATTCATAAGAATTCACTCACTGATTTTGTATGTTAATAAAGATATGTAGACAAAAAGATTTAAGAATATTTTAATCTGTAATCATGATGTATGTATTACTCAGGGTCCAGTCAGGAGAGAGAAGCTACAGAAGCTTTTGTCATCATTACTGTTGTTGTTTGTTTTTGATCAAGAGTATTTAACATAAAAATGTGATATTAGTCATTTGAGGACTAGAAAGGAAGGAATGTTATACTAAGGCCTCAAAGATAGTACCTACTGGAAGGTGATTCCTTCCTGAGGCTGGGGCAATTAAAGTTGAAATTTTTAACACTTCGGAGATGGAGTAGGGAATCTGCAGAGCTGAAACTTAGGTGTCTGCAACTCATATGTCTAAGGAGGAGTCACTCCATGAAAATCACCTCTCAGAGGAGGTTTGATGAGGTTGTTTCTGAAAGTGTTGAGAAAAGTGCAAACTGAAATCAGCTGCTGTTGCTGCTGAAATGAAATGTCACATCAGGGTGAAACATTGTTGCTGTAGTGGCTCTAAGAGCAGCAAGAAAAACAAACAGGTATAGGAAACAATCAGGAAGAAAGAAAAGTGTTTTTTTTTCTTAATCCTTCCAGTTGCTTTTCTAGTACCTTCTACTGGCAGAGATTTACAAAAACAAGCAGAACAAAGCAGGAATGTAATTGGCAAATTCCAGCACCAGAGGTTAGTGTTGAGGACCATACCAATAACTAGGGCAAAAGAATTTATAACTCAGATACCCTAGAAGTTATCATATTGGAACATAATTTTTCATTAGCCCTATATAATTTAAGTTGCATGATGAAAGTGGAATTTTATGAAGAATTTCTCTTGTTTTTATAGAATTGAAAGTTGATTACTCATTTACACTTTTTAGAGGTTTGGTTTGACAAAAGCTGTAGTATATTGACAAATAATACCTCGACTTACTTCAAAACAGAATATTCAGTGAGTGAATGGTTCTGTCTTGGTCATTTTATTCTTCATTGGTGTTTTATTAAATATTATATTTAAACTTATTTTTTGGAATTCAGTATGAAAATTTTGCCTGATTTTATTTTATTAAAGGTTGTTATTTATTTTATTAAAGGTTGTTATTTAATCTTGTTTCTTGGAATTCAGTGTGAATGTTTTGCCTGAATGAGGGAGAGCAGAACATAACTTACAAAATATGTACAAAGTCAATAAATTACTTTTATATTTCTTTCTTTTCTCATGTTACTAAAATAATGCTTTATTTTAATTCTGAAATAGTCTAATTTTATTCTTGTCATACTTTCAGCATTTTATCAAACATCTATCAACACATAGCAGTGAGTAGAGGTGAAAATCTCGTCTTCTGACTATCCCTGTAAAAATCTGAAAAGAACATAAGATTAGAATAGCCATGAATTAATCTGTTGGAGCTCTTACAAAAGCTATAGAAATTGCTCAACATGGAAATTCACTCAACAATGAAATAACATTTAGAGGAAATTATTTATTTTACTTTATTAATGTCTGTGTTAAATTGTTCAGTTGGGCATCATGTCAAAATTGGCTTTTTGTTTCTTAAGGGGAAAAAGGTAAGCAGAAAGTTGGTCAAGCAAAACAATAAGAAATAAGATTTTGTAAAATAAGTAGATTTTAATTGCATCAATTGCTAAAGTGTTATTTTTTCCCTCAAGTATTCTAAGTCATTTTTTTATATGCATCATTGCATAACACCAAAGTTACTTATTGTCCCCCATTTAGAATCTTGCTTCTAATCTTAACTTTTTTGGATAAATTGGCTAGTCTATATATTTCACCTCACTCTCAAGATAATATGCTTCATTTTTTTTTTTTGATTCAACAACTGTTAGCTACTATAGGTTTTGTAAAGGTATTAAAGAGTTACAGAGTTCTATGAGTTTTCTGATTTACTCTTTGGTAATATTTACACATTGTGGAAAATTTAACATTAAATTTAAAGTTTATATCTTAGATAAATTAAAATATGTATTTCCAATATAGAAAACTGAAGAAATATTTATCTTAATTTCCAAGGGAGAGATGCCTTTGCATGCTCTTTTAAATAGTTATCTCTTTATTTTTTTTAAACTAGGAAAAAAATTAAAGTGATGACATTTTGATACACTTAATTAAATTAATAAACATATTAAGGTGATTTAAAAATGATGAATATATTATCAAATTCTAAGATTTCAACCTTAATATAATCTCAATTTTTGAGAATCTCAACAAAATATTTAAAAATTTTTATTGAAAGCAAAGAATAAACTATGGCATTCCAAAATGTTTAGTTATGTTTACATATATCAAATAACATGTTTTTACTTCTCAGGAATAGTTTGCCTCAAGGTCTTAAGTAAGAATGAGAGTAATACCAGTGCTAGTTCTCACTCAGTACGAGTCTACTCTATTGTGAGCACTGTACTAAGCTTCTTTTAATGCCTTTTTTCAAGAAAGGTTTATTGATTAATTTTTGTGTATTAGGCATTAGGTGAGACAACTAACACTTCAAATATTAAAAAGATCTTCTGCCTTCAAGATGATAATACTATGTGATAAGAATAGGGGATGAAAATATGATTTTCAACTTTCTTATTCATTCTTTAAATGTATGCTTTCATTTAACAAGTATCTATCTTGCTAGGCATTGTGCTAAATGACAATATTTCAAAAGGGAACAGATGCAGGACAAATATTTCTGAAAAGGAGCTTGTAGTATGGTGTAGGAGGCAAACATTAATGAGATTAACACATAAGTAAATTTAAAACTGAACTGTTGTAAAAATTACGTTGGGTGCTACATGCTACCATAAAAGAGTGAGCAACATCTGCCCTAATCAAAGAGCTTAAGGAAAGGCATTCTGGGATCTAGAGGATGAACTAGAGTGTGTTGGGGAACAGAGGAGCCATAGCTTGGTAGAAAGAACAGCACGTATTAAGGCCCCGTATCAGGGGGAGAGTAGATATATATTAGGAAGTGAAAGGAAACAAATGTGACCATTTGGGTAGGTAAAATTTATACCGTGCAGAATCTTCTAGTTTAAATCAAGGATTTTGTTATTATTCCTAAAAGTTAAGAGAATACTAATTGGCTCATTCAACTGGGTGTACTGGTGGTATAGTTGAACTAATGTATTTTTCATCGAAAACAGATTCTCTGGCTTCAGTAAAAAATTAGAAGAAACACCAAGATGAGGACAAGTGTGGCTCTAGGAGTCAATGTAAGAAATTATACTCCCCAATATTTGTATTTAATTCAATGAGCTTATACATCTCTTGGAACTAATTAATAAAAATAATAATAATTGCTGTTCTAGAGACTTGGTAATTAAAACTTAAAAATTTTAAAGAGCTAGGTAAGACTAGTTAATGGAGCTGAAGTCTATTTTATTATGGGATAAAGAAGCTGAACAAACCCATGAGTTTTGAACTCTTTATACATAGTGTGAGTTTTATATATGTCAAAAATTAGTAATATGAGACTTGTGCCTTGAAATATATATATATTTTATAATAATTTTTCTTAATGCCCATCAGATTAAAAAGTACATTTATATAGCTAGACATCTCAGATCTTTTGTCATCAATGGTTTTACACTTGTTTTTTGTAATCTGAATTTCTGCTGGGAAAGGGTGGCTGATTTCAGTATTCACTTTGAATCTATAATAATGATGATAACAATAAAAACATGTTTATAACTCATATTTAGTTAGTATATACAATAAAATAAGCACTATTCTAAAAAGTAGTATTTCAAAAAACAAAATTCTGAGGTAAAACTTGTTATTATTATCCTAACTTAGAATATGAAGAAATTTAAAGCTTGGAAAAGTAACTCACTTAAAATTATATAGCTAATAAGAAGAAACTGAATGTAAGCCAGTGTCTATTAGGAAGCAGATGGGGAGGGGTTATTGTAAATAGTAAGTAAAATTATTCTTTACATTGCTACTTTTCAGCCAACTAGTTTACAGAGGTATTAAGTACAATAAACAGAGTTATTTGAGGCAGAGAATAAAAACAAACAGAATTTAATAACTATTGTCAGAATCATAAGAAAATAGGTATTCTAGATGAACACAAAAATTGCTGTTTTCATCTTCTTGTTTCAAATTGCCAGAAAATATTTTAAATAATGGAGATAAATTTTTAGAAAAATTTTCTCTCCTTTTCTCATGAGACAAATAGGAATGCAATATCTCCCTGCACACACACTTTTTCCCATCTGTTTGCCTACCTAAAACTTTCTACAGAATATTTTATCTATAGATAAATAAAATAATATTTTGTTTCTCTGTAAATAAATAAAAAGATTTCACCATCATTTAATTATGCTGTTTTTTAAAGCTTTTCTGGCATATAGAAAGATGTAATAAAAATGAAGAGAGGTTTGTTCAGATAGTACAATGATAATAGTAGAATATTTTAATCTCTTTCTCTAGAGTGAATTCAAAGCACCACAATTTCTCCTCAGTATAATCAGAGTTGGAAGGAGCTTGTAATGAAAACTAAATACCATGTGTGGGCTTATAAAATACATTGTGAGGAGACTATGGCATGCTTAGTTGTCAATATGAAAGACTAATTCAACATTTAATGTTTAAATTTTTTAAAAAATAACTCATTTGATATAGTCTGATTTTTCTAAGATTTAACCTTTCTTTCCTTCTTACTTAATGGTGCACTCTGTTTATGATTAGTCCTAAAAGTTAAGTTTTATGGAAAGAATAAAAGAAAAAAGTCTGAGTGCATCTTTTTAACTCACCACAAATAGAAGTCCACTTGGATTAAAGAATAACAGTCCCACCCCTTCCCTCTAACCACTGGAGATATCTAAGCCGTGCTCAAAGTTTATTTTAAGTTATGGCACTAATGTGCACGATACCTGAGTAGCTTATTTAATGCTTGCAAAGAGAATACATTTCTGTTATTGAAAAATTATATGTACAATACCTAGAGTTTTACTAACATTCTTATTTATCCTCCAAAGAAGTCCATGATATAAAGACATAAAGTCTCATATTCCCTATTCATACATTCTTAAAGCACTCTGTAAAGAAAAATAACATGCTAAAATTGTTTTGTTCTGTGTGTCTCTACTCAAGTATAAGGTAAACCCAAGACTGCATAATTTCCTCCATGGTTTGACAATTCACCCTCTGCTTAGTGCAACCCAGTAAAAACTTTTCTACATGATAAAGGCTTGATTTGGGGGAAGCAGTTGCAGAAGGCTGCGAAACCACAGTGAAATGAACAACACTAACCTTGATTTGTTAATTGAGGTCATTGGTTAGCTTTAGAGAATACTGTATACACAATTAAGCAAGCATTTCACACTGTTATTCCTTGTTAACTGGTTTTGAGATATTCTGCTCAACAGAAAATTGATAGGCATGGTAAACACGCTCTAGTTGTCTAATTAGCTCAGGTAGTACAATTACTGGTGTTCAATATCTATCAACAAAGCAAAGGTGCTTTAAATGTCATATAAACGCTAGAAATAAAGCACAAAGGGATTTCACACAACTTACTATCTGAATGAAAGTTGACTTCTTGTTAATTCTATCTTGTAATGTAGAAAACTCAACTTAGGGAAAGAAAGACAGAAAAGAAAATTTTGATTTTAAATTGCCATTTCTGAGAGGTAGAAAGACATTCAAGAAGGTGTGTACTGGCTTTATGAAGCCTCACATTAACTTGGAATACTAAAATAGCTCTTCAAGTCACCACCAGAGATTCTTCCATTCTGAAGTTTCTCTTGCCATACTTCACAGGCTACCAGCAGGCTCCAAGAACCAAGGATTCCATCCTACAGAATGCAAAAAAGTCTCGACAAGCACAAACATATTGGTCCTTCAGTCTAAATTTATATTCAAGTATGAATTTTTAGAATGTTGTTTTCTTCTAACATCAGTTCACCAATTCTTATATGTAGTCTTTCTGTCACACCTGCCATTAATTCATTTTTTCAGTGAAGTGGTAATTTTTAAGTGACTGCTTTGTCCTAGGACAGTGGTAGCATATGCTTGAATACTTTGTACACTAACAATGTCCCATTGTAATGGGCAGGCCATAATGAATAGCCTCAGTGTACTTTTCAATGTCCATTCCCACTATCCTTCTTCCTAGGAAAACCTCTGCTCATACAGCTCTGACTCAGGGAATCTGACTCAATCCTCAGCAAAAAGGCACTTTCGAGAAAACAACAGTGCAAAGAAATAAGGATCATGGGACCAAGCCGACCCTCAGGAAACCCACTTTACCCTCACATTTTATTTTTATATCAGGGTATACTGCTTTTATGGTTAATTGGTGTCATAGTACTTTAGTTGATAATTAGAAAAATCTCTATATCAAAAAGACCAATGATTCAGAACTGTCTTGTTTTTATTTCTTATTGTTTTATCATTTTTCTGCCACAATTTCTCATTTTTTTAAATAAAAAAGTATCCTTTCTATTTTTAACAAGTCAAGACTACCTGATTATTAATATATTATACAAAGAAATTTCTTAATTAGTTACATCTTTGTTATTGTAATACATGTCCATAGTTTATAAACCAAATAATGTTAAAATGTTTGTATATGTCTTTTGGATGCAGTATCTTTTCGAATAATCTGAGAGTACCAGCTGATTTTTTTCTGAGGACTTCTACTCCTGGTACTATAAGGATATGCTCTATTTTATCTCTTTTTCTGTTTAGTTTAGTATTTCTCTCTTCATGAGAGATTTTCATCAAATATGTGATGATTTTTGGGTATCTGTTGATAGTTGAGATTACAACAACTAAAAGATAATTAACAGTCTTAAAAAAAAAACCTTGACGTACTATATCAAGTAACTTCTGGTTTTTTAATCTCCCTCCTATATCACAAGTTTCTGTATCTAAATCTCTTTGCCTGGCTTTTCCTCCTGTTCCCAAATTTTAAATTTCAGTCTCTGCTAAAATACTCCAACCTCAGAGAATTCTTTGAGCAAAATATTGAAAATGTTACTCTCCGCCAGCTATTCACTCTCCCTTGCAATCAGTGCTTTGAAGCACTAATCTTTATTTAAAAGTATATTACTCAACTTTATGCACTTACTTATGGTCTGTTCCCTCCTTCTCCTGCCTAAGCAGGAGAGTACAGATAAAGTCCTGCTTGAATCTGCATTGACATATGACATGGTACCTGGTGCATAATAGATTCTCATTAGCTATTTGTTGATTGAATGAATTATACCTAAATCAGTACTAAGTTCAATGTGATGGTTTTTAAGGGCACATTGTTCTATATTAAAAGTTTTTTGGAGAGGCAGGGGATAAGAAAAAAGAGTCTAAAAAGAGATTCTGGAGAAGGCACTACACTTTAAGACCTCTTGGGTTATACATTCAATGTGCGCATAGCAAGCAGTGTTCACCATTGCATCAAAAATCACAAAAACAGTCTCCTGGCATTTTTGTAAATTAATCTCAGTGCACATATCTTTAGCTTTAGGACCTGGATGATTGGAAAACTAAAATAATTCCCCAGTAAAAAATAGTGATGTGTTCAGTGAATCTGTCATTGTGTCAGATAAAAGACTAAGGGATTCTTCTTGATTTAGTCTAGAGAATTTTTAAAGCAGTTCCTTTAGAAAAGTGTTCACTTTGCTTAAAGCTATGCTTGCTAAATGATTCTCAACAAGGCACAGATTTTAAGTTCATCTAAATTATTCCATGAGTTAATAGAAAAATTACTAAGAAAGAAGAAAGAATATGCAGACATCATTTCTAAGAAACATTAGGAAATGTACATTCCATGTATTTGGGGATATTATTAATGAGGGAAAGATGAAAGGTAGACTGAAATACTATATTATTATTCTTTTTTCTCGTGAATTTAGATATTAGACTTCAATTAAATGTCGAGCAAATGTTTATTGACAGGCTTCTGTTTGAAAGGTGCTACTGGATTTAGTAACTGGAGATAAATAGATGGTAAATATGGGAAAACTCTCCTCAGAGGATAAACTAAATATAAACAAAAAGTTGCCAACGCAAATAGCACAGTAGTACGTGCTAAATCCTATGGAATTAAATGAAAAAGAAGGAACAATTATTTCTGGTTTAGAGATATGTGGCTGAGGACATTTTAGGAAATTCTAAATAAACTCTGAGTGCTTGCTCGGACCATAGAGCATCATAATTCAGATTGAACTATTTTAACTTTGAGTTTTAATGGCCTTGAAAAGTGTGGGATTGAGTTTACTGAGGCCTACAAAGGTAATAGAAGAGAACAGTCTCTGTTAGAATATGCATGGGATATGTATATGTGTATGCTGGGGAGAGACAGAACCACTCTTATGCCCAAGAAGTCTTAGTTATATTTTAAATTGGGCTTAAAACATAAAATTTGAATTAAACTAAGGTTTGCTTTTTGTCAGTCATAATAGGTTTATGCAGCAGGAATCTAAGATATTGTTTCAATATTTGACTTCTGTGTTTTAAAATGACAGAGTTGAAAATTCTCTACAATTTATATGTTTTTAAATATAGAAATGAGCTCCACAATAAACAATCCAAATTATTTATGACACATATGCTATCTTCCTTGATTAAATTTATATTTTCTATAAAAGAGAGGTTCACAGAATAAAAATAAAAATTCAAACCAGCAGCAATCACTTTGTATCTGAGATAAAGGAGGAGAAACAAGATTCATACCCACGATACTTAATACAAGTGCAGCAGTAAATTTACCCAGATTGGTCTTCATTCCTAACCTTGGAACACATTACATTTTACTCCTCTGTGGCTTATAAAGCATCACATTTATTAGCTGAATATTATGCTCAGCTGTTACCATTAATTACTTTGATAGTAAATCTGGGTAATAATACTCAGTTTAAAATAAATTAAAAGTTGCTGTTGGTGTTTTCCGAGGTCTGACTTGTTAAAGAAAAACACTCATTTGCTTAAAGAGAACAAACATCTACACTGAGAATAATCTATATCGAAATAAAACAAAGACACTAAAATATTATTTTTTGCCTCAATTTAATAACTTAGATTAGAAAGAACTTAATTTTTACAATAAAGCGAAATAATTTCTTTTGTTTTAAGTACATGTTTATGTATGTAAGTTCCTCATTTCTTATTCAATATTAATATTTCCACGAGACAAAAGAAAATAAAACAATGAATATGTCAGTATTGTAATTTAAAATTTTTTCTTTTTTATTTTTTGTAATTGCTAGGTTGTGACAAGATTTTAACTTTATCCTGCAAGGACTTTAATTCTGAATGTATAACAAAAGAAAAAAATACAAAACTATGGGTTTATGTGAGCTCATATCACTTTGAGAGCTGTCAGACTTTTCTGAAAAGGTAATTAATAATTCATGAAAAATAGAAAACTCTCTCATCCATGGGCATTTGGTCTCAGAGGTGTAGACTGAGGTTAAGACCAAAAATATCTGTGGAAACTTACAAGCTACAGGCTCCCTGTTCATCTGGTAACCTGCGGCCTTGAAAAAGACAGGTTTCCTCCTTGCCTGAACAGGAGATGAAAACCCAAAAGGCAAACAGTTTGTACGGAAAATAAAGACATGGCAGTTGAAAGTGTTTCCACTTGTAGGAAGAAATGCTACATAAAATGGTAACTACGTTGTAAGACTTTATATTTCTTCAGTATAGAGTCCATGTTTTATAGGCCCCTATTATATAAAAATATTATTACGTGGAAAACTTCAGTCATTTTATATTATATGAGGTCATATTATATATGCTGCTACCTTTCTTTCTTCCTTCAACCATACTTAGAAATCTCTTTGAATCAACTGGTATAAAGCTATTTAATGGTATTACTGAAGCTCAGTTTATCCAACCATTCCACTATTGATAGGTATATGCTCAGTTTCTAATGTTTTATAAGGATCAGTTCATTTTTTAAATTAGATTTTTACATCATTGGGTCATGTAGTATTTATAAAAATTGATGTCTCTTTTCAAAGCCAAATAAAATGCTAATTTTTTTATTGTCACCTACAACTCTTTCCCATTTCTATAATACTTTAAGAATTTTTACATAAATATTTTTGATTCTTAAATATATCATTAAACTATAGATAATTTCTTGTCCAGAAGTGGCTCTTTAGATTTGTGATATCTACATAAAACTCATTTCTTCATTAAGACACACACACACACACACACACACACACACACACACACACACATACACACACACACACACTTTTTCTTTTTGATGTCATTCATTTTTTCTTTAATGACTTTTTCCCCCTTCTTTCTTAAATTTCCTGAATTTCTGTGATCTCATTTAGTGTGTGTTATAAAAAAAATGTTAATCAGAAGGAAGATGTTTTCTCCTCTAAATTTATAACGAGTATTGATCTTTTTAAATCTAACAATGGAATATTCCATGCTGACCTAAAAATTCTGAGCCTTGTAGATCACGTTGTTTTCCTACTTTTCTTTTCTTTTCTTTTCTTTCTTTTTCTTCTTTCCTTCTCTCCCCCTCTCCCTCTCTCTCTTTCTCTCTCTCTTTCTCTCTTCTTTCTTTCTTTCTTTCTTTCTTTCTTTCTTTCTTTCTTTCTTTCTTTCTTTCTTTCTTTCTTTCTTTCTCTCTTTCTCTCTCTCTCTCTCTCTCTCTCTCTCTCTCTCTCTCTCTCTCTCTCTCTCTCTCTCTCTCTCTCTTCCTTCCTTCCTTCCTTCCTTCCTTCCTTCCTTCCTTCCTTCCTTCCTTCCTTCCTTCCTTCCTTCCTTTCTTTCTTTCTTTCTTTCTTTCTTTCTTTCTTTCTTTCTTTCTTTCTTTCTTTCTTTCTTTCTTTCTTTTCTTTCTTTTCTTTCTTTCTTTCTTTTTTTTTCTCCCTCCCTCCCTCTCTCTCTTTTGTGGTCATGTGGATCCAGGCCTGCCTTTGGGGATTAGGGCTTTCACAGTAGACTCAACTTTGCACATAATGCTGTAACTTCTGAGGAAACAGGATTTTGAAGGCAGCCCCAGATTCAACGTTAACCTTGTACTCAGAATTCTTTTCCTTTGTTTATGGCTAATCAAAATGGCACTTTATTTACCTTTAACATAAGCTCTACATCTTCCCTGAATCCTTGACAACCCTCATTCTTTCTCTGTTTAGCAAAAATTACATTTACCTACAATTCTTTCTCACCTAAGCAAGAAATACATTTAACTTGTATTTTTCAGATATGTGTGAATCATGATTACTTTAAGCAAAGCTAATATCTCAAAAATAACTCTCTACTCTAAATCTCTTTGGATTCTTTGGAATTCTTAAATTTTAACAAACTTTCCAAGAGTTGTCAGAACTATACTGTCTATATTTCTTTTTAATTGTCCAGAGTACATTTTGAAATGAACAAAATATAATTTCAGTAAAATCTTATATTCTGTTTCCTCTTTTTTCTCCTCTTGATACATTTACTGCTCACACTGTCTCTATCAGCTCAGTTCACATCTTCAAAGTGTTTCCATGAAGTCAGCTTCTTTTCCCATGAGCTAAACTCCTCCATGGCCCATGCTCTCCCAGACAAATCTGTTAAAGTTCTTGAAAGTAAGGCATGCAAAATAATCTGACTAACATTCTAACCAGGACATATTAGCAAACATAAATATCAGAATTATCAAATGACTACAAAGAGAATACTCTATGAAATTAAAGGCTAAACCACCAACCCTTAAAATTAAGTAAGAAATTCATGTATCTCTCATGTTGAGTAAAATTTAATTTATTTGAACAAAGATCATTCCTTTTTTTTTTTCCTTGTAGTATGATGAAGCCTGTGTAAACTGGCTCAAGACATGGTATTTGTTTTGTTTGGTAATTTTAAATCTTCAAAAGAAAAGATGTCTACTCTCCTTAAAAAAGGAGAACTGAGTCATTAAGCTATGAGTCAGCTATGGACACAGATATTTTTGTGGCATTTTTTGAGGAAAATAATTTATCAACTCCTAGTAGGAGAGAAATACAACAGAGCTGGCTAAGACAGACCACTGGGATGGGGTGAGTAGAAGCAGCTAATAGCATAGAAATGCTAAGAAGATAATTATACTCTCCTTTCTCTGTATGGCTGGAATAAAGTATTATTAATTCCTTCCAATTATTACACGGTAAAAAGATAAACTAAATAATTTTGGATTCTGTAAATGATTTTCTATGTTTCCTGGAGTTAAATCAATTTTGCTGGATTTGAGAAAGGCAATCTTTGCAAGTGCATTTTCCAGTGAAGCAAAGTGGTAAAATGAAGCTCTGAAATTATTATTAAAAAACCGGTGTTCATATTCCACCTCTGCCACTCTTAGATTATGTGATCTTGAGTGTAGATAACCACTCTGGACTTCTGTTTTCTCAGGTGTTAAATGGTTATTCTGCTGCTGCTTCTGTGACTGCTTACCTTACTGTGTTGTACAAAAGCTGTATTAGAGAACATATGAGAATAATAGTATTGCCTAAATACTAACTTATAATTGCTATAATTACTGATGATAAATATGTGATGAAGATCTTTAGCACAAAATTTATAGTGTATAAAAGGTTAATCCTAAAGCAGAGAACTAAAAAACAAACAAACAAACAAACAAACAAACAAACAAACAAAACAAAAAAACCTGTGGTGGACAGATTTTAAGATGTCTCACATTATCCTCATCTCCTATCCACACCTTCCTGTAATCCTCTCCATGCAACATGGGAGGGGCCCATGACTCGCTTTTAATTAAGGGAATATGACAAAGGCAATAGAGTGTCACTTCCATAATTGTGTTATTTTAAGAAGAGTGTCTAGCTAACAGACTCATTCTAGAGCCTCTTCTCTATTGCTGGCTTTCAAAAAGCAAATTGCTATACACTCTCCAGCTTCTTGGAAGTGAATTCCACCAATAAACTGACTTCAGATATGCACCAATCTTAACTATCGCCTTGCTTACAGACTTGCAGGAAACCCACTTAAGCTATGCTCAGACTTCCTACCCACAGAAACTGAGAGAGTAACTGTGTGGTAATTTGTTGTACAGTACAGAAAACTGACATAGGGAGCATTTCTCTGCAATGATCTGGAGAACATCTCTTAGCTATTGTTTTATTTTGCTTTAGCTCTGTTAATCATAAACATTAACAGTAGAAGAGTGATATATATGTGTGTACTAGCTAGAAAATATACTAAAAAGTAAATATAAGTAACAGTGCAGACATTCGATTGAGGAAGTCAATAGAATAAACTGATTAGAATTTTCTAGAATATAGACAATATCAATAAAAGAAAATTTAGCAAAGGGCTTGGGAGTAGAAATGAAGAACACTACTTATATTTCATAAGATGAAGTCAAAGCTAGGTCAGGGATGGCATTCTTCTCCCTCCGATTACCGTTTTGATGACAGTAAAACATTATTTAACTATTACAGAGAGAACTTTTTAATATACTGACCTAGTTTAGTGACAGAAAACTACAAGGAGCTATCAGGAGTTAAAGTGATTGCATATATATCCATTTAAATCTAACACACAATTATCAAGAAGCTATTAACATTATAAAGCACCACAGTATATTAGGAGCTTAGAGGTACATATTAAAATATCAGCTTAAATGCCATCTCCTCAGTGAAGCCTTAGTGGCTGTCCAATATAATCCAGTCTTTAAGGATATTATTCTATTTTTAATTTTCACACATTATTTAAGCATTTTTCAATAATTACCTGAAATTTAATATTTTCTTATTAAAATTTTATTTTTCTGCCCTTCATTCTCCACAATAAAAAAACAAAATTTCTGTAAATAAAGAGGCCTGATCTTCCAGGCTCAAGTAAATGAATGAATGACACATAGATGAATGGAGTATGAAATCTGCCCCAAAGTGAATTATGAATATACAGTAATAGTGGTTTACGGGATGGAGTGATTACAATCAATGGCATTATTGGGAAAGCACTAAGGTTTTCTTACTTAATGGAAATGCTGTCCAATTGTTGTCTTCATATAGCCAGTCTGCATATTTACAAATTTTCAGTGTACATTCTACCTTTACACAAAAGTTTTATCAAGACTTTTTCACTCCTCACCTTTCCACTAAAACCAGTCTACTTTATCGTTTATTCTGAAAATATTTATGGTACTCCTTCATTGTCCTAGACATTGTTTTAGGTGTGGAGGTATACTGATGAGCATGTGCTTATGGTGTGTGCATGAAACCAGGTGTTAATTAACAACCCCACAAATAAACATATAATAATGGACAGTGATAAATACTAAGAATGTAATATCTTAGGAGTTTATAAGCTGAAAGAGAAATTTAAATTACTCTTAGGTTATCAATAAGGGCTTTCTTGAGGAAATTGAGCATTTGAGCTAAGTCTGATAAATGGGTTGGAGGTAATTAAGGTAAAGGCTGGGAACAGGGTTTAGGTGCAAATTCTGGACAATGAGATCGGCACATCTGGAGTTTTGGATGTGAAATGGGAGCTTGAAGAACTAAAAGGAAAGTTGGGATAGGGAGGGAACGAATAGCAAATCTATTAGTTCTTTATCTTGTCTTTGCGTACATAAGTTTTTCTCCTTATTTTAATATTTGAAAGAGATCCTTTAATGTTTTGTCCTAATATTTTTATAAAGAAAAAGTATTTGGATCATTACTCCTCTGAAATGACATTTAAATCTGGTATGAGCAAGTAACTTTTTTTTCCTTTTGTATAGGACACTAGTTTTCCCAGTGTTATTTATTGATGAATTCATCTTTTAGCCTGATTTGAAATGTTATCTCTGATATATATATATATATATATATATATATGTATATATATATATATATATATAATATATGCATATATAATATATATACCCATATATATGTATATATAAAACATCTATATTATATATATTATATATAATATTATATATAATATAGGTGTTATATATAAATATATTATATAATATATGTGTTATATATGTAAAACATATCTAATATATACATATTATATATAACATCTATTTTAGATGTTTCTAAAATTTTTGTTTCATTCCATTGTTCATTCTGTTCTTATTCATTTGACTTTAGACTAGATTTTGGTATTTTGTTAGGCAAATTTTCACACTTATTCTTCTTGAAAATTGCCTTGACTGAAGTAATCTCCACAAATAGATTTAAGAATAATTTGTCTCTATAGATTTGTTACTTAGCGACTACATTGTACATCTTCCTCTGGGCCCTGTGAGTCTGGAAATGGACTCCATTCTTAGAATAACAGCTCATTTTATCACAAAAAGACCTATTTAGATGATAAATAAGCAATTTATGCTGCAGAGAGAAAACATCTACTCTTAAAATATCTGGTGTTTTTTTTTTTTTGACAAAATAGCTTATATACTTATACTGATTTATATATATAAAAAATCTCAATAATTACCAGAAACTAAGAGAATAAATTTAAGCATTTTGCATTTTTATTTTTCTATTTGGATAACTGAATCAGTGTTTTATTATACATACATCTTTTTGTGATTTTGATGGAACACCTTCAAATGTATAGATAAGAACACATCTTTATGATATTGAAGCTTTCCATATATAAAAGCAATGTATTTCTATGTTTCTCTGTTTACTTTTATGTCTTTCAGTTATAGTTTGTATTATTATCCATGAAAGCTCTTTGTAGGTTGATTTTGTTCATGCAACTTTCAGAATACTTTTGTTTATTCTAATTAGAGTATATATAGGCTTCATTGATTAAATTTTCCGGGCTATTATCTATTACACTAATCTTTTAATGTACTAGTCTGATATTTTATTGCCCTTATTTCTTAATTTTCTTTTACATAATCATCTTATCTTTTTATTATTTACTTCCTTCTCTTTATTTGGATATGCTCAATAGTTCTTCTAACTTATTGACTTAGATGTTATGTCATTTTAAAAGTATTCAGTCGAGAGTGAGAAGATCCAATTAACAGCAAGTTAAACCATATGTATATTAATTATCTCAATATGGATGAATTCTTGCAGTGAGTAGTTTCAAAGTTGTTCACCAGTTTAACAGTTTCATCTAGGACTGGAGCTTTTTCATACTCCCTCCAGCTATTCTGATGTTACATTTTATCTTAGGCTTGTTGTCTCAGTGTGGCAGTAAAGCTACTGTAGTTCTAAGTATCACATCAGTATACCAACATTCTAAGCAGGAAAGGAGGCAGTCTGCAAAAGAAAAGACATGCACCTTATAATATTCACTTTGTGTTATTAGAACAACAACAACAAAAACATTTACCAGGTTTCATATTACAGATTTTTCCACATGTTCATGGGCCAGGGCTAGTTATGCCCATCTCTATAATTAATAATAAGGTTATTTTGACTATTTAGAACAGTCATGGTTTATTTCTGTGGTTTTCTGCCTTTCCAAAAATATGAGTCCTAAAAAAAGTCAAAGAATAAAGAGAGGGAAAGTAAATGACTGTTGAAGGGTAATAAAGGCATTTGATTTTAATTCTTCAATCTCTTGACATTTAAATGGCTTATTAAGCAACTAATAATTCAACATGAGTAGATATGTTCAATTAGTACATTTATTTCAAACTTTCTGCTGATCAGTTTCAGTTCTTTGATTCTGAAAGTCTTACCCTTAGTATAGCAACATTAGCTATCATATTTGAGCTTATTGTTTGCTATTTAGAGTATCATAAACAACTGTCATAAAGCAAATTGGTCTTGGATTGGCCAAGTTTGTTTTCGTGAATATTGGTAGTATCCTTGTTGAAGTCAGGTATAAACCAAAAGGCTTGAATTTAGAATCTCACCTTCTACCCCTCTACCAGGCTTAGTATTATGTAGTAAGTTAAAATGAAATGAAACTTTATATTCAATGCTACAAAGTAAAGAGACATTAGCAGAAAAGCAAATATAGTCCTAAGACCTGTCTGTAACCGAGAATAGATCTCTCTCTGGGTGGGAAACAATGATCAACATTTTGTATGAAAAGCCTATTTTCAAAGGATTTAGAAACTCTACAAGAAGATAGGTAAGCCTTATAATTAGGTCAGGAGGCAGGAGGGAGTGGACAGAGCCAGAAACAACCTTAAATGGCTGACATTGATGGATGGGGTTGCTAGTTTTCATGCAAGAGTGGAAAATTCCATTAAATGAATCTTAATCAAACACATGTATTTTAGATGATGTATTTCCTCAATCAACAAAAATATGTATTTTAACATAAAAGCTAAGGTATTGTATATGCTAATGATCCAACCCTAACATTACCTTTAACACACATAAATAATACTAGAAAGCATTTCAAAATCAATGGAAATAAGCCAGACAGAAAAAGTTGAAAAACGCATGGTATTATTTATATGTGGAATATAAATCTAAAAGCAACAAACAAATTTGACAAACAAACAGACTCATGGACACAGACAGTAGTCTAGTGGTTACCAGGAGAAGGGGGAGGGAGGAGGTAGATGAGGCAAAAAGGGTCAAATATGTGGTAACAGAAAGAATCTAACTATGGGTGATGGACACACAATGCAATCTATATATGACTTATTGTTGAATTGTACACTTAAAACTTATTAAATTTCATTAACCAATGTCACCATAATAGATAAAATAAAAATAAAATAAAATAAAATAATAAAATAAGAAAGAAAAAATATTTTTCCCTTTTTATTTCAAAATAAAAAAAATATTGCACACACTTGATAATTACCTGTATAACCCCAAAAGAGACGCTATTGAAGATTCAGTGAGAATCTATATCACCTCTTATACATATAATTGATATAAAATGACATAGATATAATTTCTTATGTATGATAACATTATAATATAATATAATTAATATAGCATAATATAATAAAGCATATAAATGGGATTGCAAAGTCCAAATTTTATAACAATTTTTTTGTGTGTATATATATATGTAAGAAAAGAATATTCACATAGGATCCTTGAAAACTTCTGAGACAAGATGAAAAAATTTACCTGTGGTGCCTAGAGGACTATTCTGCTAGGGAAAGAAACAGAACTTCAGTTCCTCCTCCCTGAAAGCTAAATACCCTTTAGTAGCATGAATGCGGTTTGTCCTAACAAAGGCTCAGTGAGGAGAATCATTCAAGATGCTGAAGTTTTGAAAAAGCAACATGGATAATGGTTATCACTAGTGCTTGCTCTGCAAAGAGCTACATTGTCACAGAATAACTGTGGCTCTGAATTCAAAAGCTGGAGGATACCTTAACTTGACATGAGTAAATTTCCCTACAGTGTACTGGGGCTCTAATGATATGGCCACATACTTGAATTTTTAAAGACAATGATTTTGAGGGCACAGACAGACAGACTATAGTCATGCATGGCCATGAGGGATAGACTTCTTTCTCACTCCTTGAATGACCTGAGCAAGATGACTAGGAGTATTATGTCCAGTCCAAGCCACAGGTTGAGTGACAACCAGAGGTCCTAGCTCTAGGGTTATGTTTTAGCACCATAGCAATGGGAAATGGAGAATCTTTCTCAGATTGGAATTCATGAAAGAGTTTGCCATCGCCAGAGAGGGTCATTGTCCAGCACAAAGTGAGAACTGCCAGAAATCACTCTCAATATAGATAACCATCCCAAAACTTGAACTGCTTAGGATCTACAGATAAGTGACCTAGAGTAAAAAGGACATTTTTGCTAGTTAAAAATAGCAGAGTCAGACCTTCTACCATGTTGATTAGAAGAGTCTAAGAAGGTTATTTTGTACTAGAAAATGGTGAAGCGAGTCAAACTGTTGCATGTGTCAGTGTCTCCTGGAAAAAATCTCAAATATTGAATTAACCTTATAAAACTGGGAGACTAACAAACTAATTGGGGGTTATCTTTTAAAGGTTTTCCATTTTCAAATAACTTGAAAGCCTCTCCTCCCCACCTCTATTACTTTAATTATTATTATTGACATTAAAAGTTTTATACCAGACTAGATTCTTGCAATACAAGCTGGTGTGTCCTTTGATACTCTTTCTGTTTTGTAGCATCATGTGGCTTTTTTCTTTGAGTCTCCTTTTACTGTCCTTTGATGCTCCTTATAAAAATATTTTTACTCCTTGGGCTTGCCATAAATCTAAATTTATCACTCCCTCTGCTGTTGTTTAATGTTTAACACTAATAAAAATGCTACTTAGCATTTGCACAAAGGTTCATATTTTTAAAGTGCATCACAAGGACTATTACTCAGGTCTTTTTTAATGAGAGTATTTTCAAAGGCAATTTGTATGAATATTCAGGAGATGTTTTAAATGTGAAGCTAGAGTCCTGTTCCTATGACGATTTGAAATTTAAGTATATATACACAGAAATAAGAAAGTGCTGACCTGACAATCACACACACACAAAATGTTTATATTGTACTGAGGACAGTAAAAATGTGCATATCTTTTACTCTACCTGTCTATTTATTATTTGGATAGATTATTTTTATAGGGAACAATGTCTATACAATAGGATTTTAAACCATTTGACTCTCTCCATATTAACATTTATTAAATTGAGATTTTTAAATTTTAATTGAGAGCAAGCTTCTGTTTGTTTTAAAGCCAAAATTTGTTACTTAAAGCTTCAGGTTGCATTTGTGTTTAGCTTAGTTCATTGTGGATATGATTTAATTTAAATTATGCTGGTGGAGAAATGTTCTTTTGTCCTATTCAGATGTTTGTAGGTTGTCTGACAGTAAAATTCATTGCCTTACACAGTGCACTCAAATAAATTCTTGCAATAAATGCAAAGGAATATGTTTAAGCTGTTAATAAGTCTCTCTTTGGTTTTGTCTGCATATGTAAATTCACCAACAGTTCTCCAGAATTAGTAATCCCATGTATCACCTGGAAGCTTTTGTACCACAAGAGAATTTCTGTATAAGTCATACATATAAAGTAAAATTATGTTTTTGCAATATTCTCCATGCCTGTTATTGAAATGTACTGAGAATATGGATAATGTCCCATTATTTTTTGATTTCCAATGATTATTCATTGGCATACATTAGGTACTCAATAAATGTCTGTGGGCTGCTAGTTACAGATCGATCGTGTATAGAGCAACATTATTTCAATGGGTCCAATTCTGATTTCATGGATTTTTTTGGCTGTCCATCACTTGAAACTATGCAGAAACTTTCTATCCCACTCGACATTAAATTTAAATTTCAGAACATAGCATGTACAACCTTTCTCTATCCTATCTGGTACTGTTCCTTTTCCTCCTTGTCCACGGTGCTCCAGTCACACAGGCTTTTGTTCTGTTCCTTGACTATACATTTCATTTCCTTCACAGAGCTGTTCTCCTTCCCACAGTCTGTCCCATGGGTTTCTATTTCTTGTCATCGAGATCTCATCTTAAACATTACCTCCCAAGGGAGAACTTCCTGACCACCCACAACTCTTGATCATATTTGACTGTGTGATGGTAAATTTTATGTGTCAGCTTGGCTGGGTCATAAGGTGACTAGATGTTTGGTTAAACATGATTCTGGGCATTTATGTGAGGGTATTCTTGAATGAGATTAACATTTAAGTTAATAGACTCTGAGTAAAGCAGATTACTTTCCATAATGTGAGTGGGACTGGTTCAATGGATTGAAGGCCTGAATAAAATGAAAGTCTGATTTTCCCCCACCATAGTAAGAGGCAGTCTTCAGGCTGCTGGTCCACCCTGAATATTGTGAGCTTGCCAGTCTACATATTTGCTCGCTCTCTCTCTCTCTCTCTCTCTCTCTCTCTCTCTCTCTCTCTCGCTCATTTAAATTATCATCTATTTACCCTACGGGTTTTGTTTCTCTGGAAAGTCCTGATTAAAGCAACCTATTTGACTATTATCTTTTCCTTCCTCACTACAGGTATGTTTCATGAGAACAGTGGCCTTAATTGTTTTGTTCTTGGTTATATCCCCAGGACCTATAATGGTTCTCACCCTGAATATATGTAGCAAAAAATTATTGCTGAATGTTGTAATTGATGGTTTGGTTCATAGACACTAATTGTAAGGATATGTAAAGAAAAAATAACAGTGGGGTCCTTCAGATTATTATATTTCACTGGAAACATAATAATCTGAAGGACCCCACTGTTATTTTTTATGTTATTAAACCAATTATGTATGAATATATAAACAATCTAATTATAAATAAATCTATTAAATGAATTTTTTTATTTTAAAGAATTGTGTATTTTAATTACCTTGTTACATTATTAATATAGTCCAAACAGCTATTGCTCATTGCATGACTGACAATGGGTTGATGTAAATTATTAGGTTATTATAATTTAATATTAGATATATTTAATAATATATCTAATAATATTATCCAATATAGGCACTATCATTCTCCTTTACCTCAGTTTCTTCATATATATATAATGAGAACCATAATAGTACTTATTTCACAATTATTATAAATATTAAATGATTTAGAATTGTGCTTGACAGATTATATTAACTATTTGTACTGTTGCTACTATAATTGGCATTAGTACTCAAGTCTTTTGCCAAATGTACATTATTATATTGGTCAACATAAGATTTTATTAATTATGTTAATGGAATCAAAGCTACTAAAGTGGAAATTATGCTTTTTTATTCCTTTTAATGGAATTATAATGTTTTCAGCATAACGTAATGGAATTTTCCCTTTTTGACATCTTATTATATTATTTTTCTGTGAGCTATGCTAAATAATTGCTTTTACTTCTTCTTCTTCACACCTTTCAAATATTTGTAAATGATTTTTTCTTGCTAAGTTAAACAAATTTAGTTCCTCTAATTTTTTCACTTAAAATATTGTGATGACTTCTTTAATCATTTAAATTTCTCTACTCTGAATGCTTTCCAAATTTCTTAAATTATTTGGAAAAGTCATGCTAAAACTAGATAATGTAAAAATTTTAAGTATATAATCTCAACCAAAGTGATTTCAAACTAATATTTTTGGACATTCAGTGGAAATATGTTTATTATATCTTTTCCTAAAGTGTGAATAATGTGTTTTAGTCACATTGCATATTATTTATTGCTCAAAATGTGTCAGGTCCTGAACTAGTTTATACAGACACACAGATATATATTTATATTCATTCACTCACAAACACACTCATGTATCTGAATTACTTCTATGTTGGATAGCCAAGGTTTTCTGATAAAGAATTTATTTTTATCCTTAATAAGAAGTCACAATTATCCTGTTTACAAATATAACTACCAAAAGGTTCGATTAAGATCCTTGAGAAAAGTCCTATACACAGCTTTATTTGGCTTTAAACTAGCAGATTTATTGCTGCAAAGTCTTCAGAGAGATTAAAAGAGATCTTGTATTTGCATCAGATTTAGTATGTTATCTGTATTTGCATGCCCCTTGCCTTGGAGCTCAGCTCTCAAAGACATTTCCATGGGACTTTAAAAATGCAGCAAAGATATTTGAATAATGAATTCAGTAAAAAACCTACTATGGTTCCTTTGCTGATACACTATTGGAGAAACTCCTGTTAATGGTTTCTGGCTGGGTCCCCATCATTTAAAATATCTGTCTAATGGCTTCCTTCTGGGCCACATAGGATTGAAAGAATGACCCTATGTCTAAGCAGAATAAATATCTGGTATGACAAACAAAATTAAAAGTGGAGTTTTCATACAATCTCATTTTTTTCAAGGGCCACACACTACTCCTTAATTTCTAAAGGGGGTCTATTTAGAGCTTTTTTGTTTGAATCCAACCCCTATGGTTCCCATGTTAATTATGTTCATAAGTATCAGTCTTTCTGTGGAAAACCTAGAAGCAGTAATCATGCATTTCAAGGCAAGGTATTAAAAAACATTCTTAAGCAATAGTGGAACAAACAAATTTTTAATTTACTTTTCAATTATAGTTGACATACAATATTACATTAGTTTCAGGTATACAACCAAGTGATGGGACATTTATATACCTTACAAAGTGATCATCTCAATCAACATTTAAAGGACATTAAACAAAGTACAAAGTCTGTGACACAGACTTCAGATCTTAATCTATGCTACATAGACAGCACAAATAAATAAATGAATAAATTGGCTTTTTATTTGTAAAATGAAGATAAGAATGAGCAGTTTCATAGTGTTGATGTGAGAATTAAGATAATTGAGATGTTCAGGCATAAAGTTGGTAATGTATCTATTGTTATGATGATGTTAGTTTCTCATACATTTTCTTTATGTTGAATGCATATATATTGATACAGAAATGCAGGTTTTTAAGTACCATTTTTACCTTTAAATGATCTGACATTTCCTCAGTTTCTCATTTATATTCGTATCACTTCTATTTTTGTTTTAGCAGTTTTAATTAATCAATCATTTCTATTTATGAAGCTTTTTCTACTTCCCTTAGTCTTATGATATCAATCTAATACTCCCAGAATTTGTCAAAATAATTAGAAACGTTTAATGAATCTACAAGACAATTAACCTAATTCAATATAACTGCATGGAGTTCCGTTGATATGTCTATATTTAATTCTTCTAAATATTCTTTTTTATCTTTGGGCAAAGCTTTAGAACCAGAAAATTCTTTTATTATCTAGTGGTATTAAATCTCAGAGTTTCAACTTAAACATGTAAAATTTATGTTTAGTCATTATTATTTTTTGTAGTATTTTAAAACAATATTTTTTACTTTATTTCTTTCAAATTGACAATTTGCATGGGAAAGAGATAAAATTAGAGTTTTAAAAATTTTTCCTTCATTTTCTATAAATCAGCATTTTCTTATTTTATTTGTACATATAATAAAATGTGCTTACTTTTTTTACTCTTTAGTATTTATTATGCATTTGGTGTCTTTATCAGATCATTGCTTACTCAGCAAATACTAGATTTTAATTGCCCCTTTGACTATGTTATCTCAAATGGATTACCTCATTACTTAATTTTAAAACTTTTTTGAATTATTCTTTATCTTTCAATAATCAAATACTCCTTTTGAAGAGAAACTGTTGACAAAAACAGGTTCACAAGAAAAAGAAATGTTTGCATCTCACTGAAGAAAATTTTCTATCTTGAACAACCTTACTTCCTATCTGCTCTGGTTGAGGATTTCAAGTTAGCACCCAAATATAGTTGTTTCTTATAACCTGGGAAATACAGGCTATAAAATGTTACTGAGTAACAGGAATTCTAGAGTAACCACACCTTTTCCCCAACATCTGAGGTTAATCAACAGATTCTTAGGTAGAAAAATTATCTGAGATCTATTTGATCTCTTCTGTTTCTTGCCATGAATATAAAGATTAAGAAAACTCAAAATATTATATATTCAATATATTTATTTTCTTGGTAGAATAAAAGTCTGGTGAAAAATGCTTAGAGTTTCTGGTGGAAAGAATAAACAATTAAATGTCATCAAATAACACTGTTGTTTCATTCCTTTGCTTCTTAGCTTTTAGTCACGTAATAATTAACAGAGAATTTGTGATACTGCAGATTTAAACAGCCACTATATTTTAAACATTGATTAAATGACCATTTGCTTCTCTGGTGTAAATTTCAAGGTGATTTTATATATGTGGACATGGCTTTAATGTTGAAAACTAAGGCCAGGCTTGAGAGAGCTCTGTGTTTCTATATTACTTATTATCAAAGAGTTAGTTAAAACTTGTTACTTCAAGCACAATTCCTAATTTTTTTAATCTATTTATTTGGTATTGATGAAGTTAATTCATATCAGGATCCACAAGTTAGGGTCCACCCCAGTGACCAGGCCCAAATCATAAATCTAAACCTAAATCAGCCTGTGCTCATAGGAAATACCTGTCAATGAACCTAATATATAACATACCAACGACGATCCTCCAACTCAGCTCTAGTTAGCTTACCTTATCCTGGAAAATTGGAACTGCTAGCCTTTTAAGGATATCCCTGACCTACTAACCAATCATGACCTGTTTCTACATTACCTACTCTAAAGCAATATAAAACTTGCTTTTGCTCAAAATTCCTTGGAAACAGCACTCTACCATGGGCTCCATTTGTAAGGCACTATACTCCTCAATTCATGGATTGTTAAGAACATCAAATTGGTTACTGAACTGTAGTAGTTTTTTTTTCATTTGACAGTTTATAAGAGTAGATGTCTATAATTAGTGGTAGGTGGGGGTAAGCTACTCTTCTATAAGCTGTCTACCAGATTGTGATGAAAGTCCTAAACCAAATTTGGCTACGCAGACAGAGACTTCTTAGCAAACAAGCATTAAACGGAACCACAACTTATTCTGTGAGCTCAAGAAATTTTATCTTTTAGTCTTTTTAGATGCCACAAATTCACCTTGCACAAAAGTTTCTTCTTAAGCGAATGCAATAAAATCCTAACACAGCATTTGTCTAATCACCTAAAAACTAGATTGATTAAAATCAATCAAAACCCTCAGAATCAATGATGGGATAGAGCATCTACTGTTACTGGTGTATGGGCATATAGTTTTGCTTATAGGTATCGGATGAGGAATCTGATTAAAGTTTTACATTTAGTTAGGGAAAATCTCTAACATAGTCAATCCACTCACTTTAAGAAAAAAAAAAATCTATTTCTCCAAGGAGAGTCTTTTTAAACATCTCTTCTCACAAGTTACTAATTTTACTCATTTTTAATATTTATTTTGCTAAATGGTAATATTTCTGGCATTGCTCAGCGCAGGAAAAGCTGAAGCTGTAGAAGCTGATTCTATAGTGGCCTTTCTGATTAAGTGATAACAGACTACCCTGAGAGTGAGACTTCCTGATTAATAACTTGGCATCTTAAACTATCCAACACCTACATAATATCACACCTTCCATATGAAAGGTGTTTTAAACTAATTCTAACCAGGATCAGAACGTGCTATTCTTTTTGCATCTCAACCAACCATGGAGTAGATGTTTAAACAGAGTAGATTAAATTAAATTTGTGTGGGCAAGAGTAAATAATAAAAGTGAGGAACTAGCTGTGAATGACTCATTCTATCAATTTTGTCACTGATATAAATAAGACATTCTCTTTGAAAACAACCTGCATTATTTGATCATTTATCATCATCATTATGAATTCAAAGTTTTTTTAAAAAATCAAAAGATATATTTATCTTATTATTAAATAAGCTAAAATTCTTAAGTTTATTCAGAATATTCCAAAATATTTATCACAGAAGTTTCAGTGTATTAGATACTTATTAATGTGACATTCTGGGAGGCAGTAAAGTCAAATTTGAGGCAATCATTTTCCTAAGACCAAAACAGTAATTGCTATTTAATAGATGTTTTATTATAGGAGGTTAGGGTAGCTCTTTTATTTCTATTGGATTTTTATATTTTCTTCCAAGGTCATCTGTATGTATCTTACCTTTAGTTTCCATACCAGATATTTTATTTGTGATTCATTTTACTTTTTAGGTGATTATATTTTACAATTTTAATTATTCTATTATACTCACTGTAGATTGAGTATAACATTGTCTCTTCCAAATGTATTGTCTTTCATAAAGTATTGTTTTTAATTCCATATAAGTGGATACTTCTAGATAATTTACATAAGGTTATTTCTGCCTTAGTTTCTTATATATATATTTTTTATTTGAAAACAATGAATATGATTTAGATTGTAAGATTTTTACAAGACTAAATAAATCCTTTGTTAAAAGAGCTATATAAAGTGGTGTGTGCTTGCATAAAATGTTCTGGAATGAATAGTGTTCTAACTTGCAGTTTGTGATTACTATGATAACATGTTTATTTTATGGGAAAAAATTAGAATATATAAATGTCTTCTAGATTTCTAGAACGTGGAAGGAATTTGTATGTGTAAATAAGTGTCTAAAAATAATTATAACAAAAAATTAAAGAGTTTTCTTAATAGCAGACCATGCAGTAAATTATATGGGGCTGTCTGGCATTAAAATGAATATCAATTTTAAATAAATACTTTGTATCTTGATTTTAATTTTAAATTTGTTAACCACTAATGAGCAAGGCTCTAATAATGCAGCAAAAATACTATTTCTTTGCTTGAAATGATACATTAAATCACTTATTCCTTCATTCACTTACTCTTGATTAGACATTTACTTGCTATGTTTTAGATAGAGTGCTAGAAGCAACTAGGGACAGAGGGGTGAATAAAACCTGCATCTCTTTCTCAAAAGTTTGTGACAAGTCAGACGTAAATTATGAAGGCCTGGAAGGGTTTACATGTTGTATGATTCAATTGAACTACCTTCTCTTCTATTTGGTTTTCAGTGTGTGGGTCAGTTTCAATTAATTGCCACTGTTTGAGTATTTAGTCTGAATTTTGATACAACATGATACTTTTAGAAATATCTTGATTGTTCTCTATAACATCTGGTTTGATACTAAAGGAATTATGTTTTGCATATTTGCTCTAGAATTTTAATTCAACACAACATTCACAAATTTCTATTTAGCTTGGTTCATTGCATCAACATTTAATATAAAGATTTTGAAAAAAAATATAAACAGCACAAATGTTCCTAGAAAGAATAAACTGATATGATCATATAATAAATATTATTATATAACTGTTAAAATAAATACATCAAAATGGATGAATCTTAGTAGTAAAATATTAAGTGAAAAAAGTAAATTTAAATAATGTAGAACAATAAGACATTTTTATAAAATTAAAAGCATTTAAAATATATATGTGTATATAAATATAATTACACACAGTATCTATATGTGTATTCTATACTATGCACACTTACTTTTTAGTAATGCATATAAATGCAATATGAGATTGATGATGCAATGATCAACATGGAATTCAGGATGATTCTTTATTGATTTGGAGAGAGACAGGTAACCTGATTGATGAAAGGGGTAGGGCTGCATGGTTGAGTAGAGGTTTATCAAGGTCTTAGTTTCTCTTTTAGGTGGAAGGCTCAAGGTTGTACATTGCATTATTAAAAACAATTAATTAATGACTAACTAGAAATGAGCCTTTCAGGGATGAATCTTTGATGAAAATGTATCATGAATTAAACTCTAGAGTTTGCTTAGATTCTGGTTTTATTATTAGCTCTGTCCTATAGTTTTGTCTTGCTCAGACTCTTCAGTTGGTATGTTCATTGGCTCATTTTTGGCTTATCTTCTTTTTATTCCTTTCTTTTTCTTTTAAATTTTCTTTTAAAATTCTATATTTCATTTTTTCGACTATTTTTATTTCTTCTGAATGCCCTGTATCATATTTTCAGACATATTTCTCCAGTGATTATCTTTATATTTCATCTAATCATGTGATATTTTATGTGTTTTAAAATGTCCTTCTTAAGCTCACCTGATCTTTCATACATTACTATTTTGTCTATTTTGTGAGTCTCCAAATTTTTTATTAAAGTTATCTCTTCATATCTGAAACTGCTCATTTAACAATTTTTTTTTCAAGTGTGTGCTGCATTAAATTTTTCCTCAATTTTGTGTTTTGTTCCTGTGGGTGTTTTTATATACTTAAATGTTATCATTTACATTTTCTATTTATGACAATTTTACATAATTGTTGCCTGCCTTTTTTGTTTATTTTAAAAACTCTCACTTTATCATCCAGTAATAACAATATTTCCATTTATTTAAGGTGAGAAATTTTCATGGTTCACAGAGGCACTTCATTCAATAAGAGAGACAATGTAGTGCAGTGTTAATAGATTGAGACCTTGTTTTTTTTTTTAGAAGATAAGAGTCTGCTTTTAAGAGCATTGCTCTTTTTCTTGTAATATCCCAGTTTCCACTGTACACTTTCTTCTTTCCTTCAACAACTATCCAATAACAAGACACCTTCCTTCCAATGTACCTTTTCCAATACTGTCATCAAAACGGTATCTTTAGGAGACTGTTATTCTCATTATGCACATGTTCAAGTTCTTTCTTTTCAATTCCTTAGTACATCACTCTCACTCACTAGGTCATGGCTGTGTTTTGAGTATTTTTTCTACTTTGGCCTTGCATTTCTCATTGGGGATTTATTTTATGTGCTTCCTGGCACCTCTAAGTTTCTAATAGCTCCCCTGTTTTCCATGCAGTCTCTATTATACTCTGCTTAGCTACTGAATCTGGAGATGGCTCTGTTAAGATTTGCATGTTTATATCTTGACTTACATATACATTAAGTGTATAATATTCTCCATCACCAAGTTGTGTTTGAACATTGTTGTATTTGCTCTCTAGCTTTCTATCCATATGATTTTAGAGGAATGTGTGAAGACATTCAGATTTAGGCAGTTGCCATCATTCTTCAGGAGCCATGAAATTTTGTATGTTTGTTTAGCATAAATGTATTTTTTTAAATTTATTTTATTAGTTTCAAGTATTTAGTACATTGGTTATACATTTATATAGTTCATAAAATGATACCCCTAATTACTCTTCCTCTCCTTTGTCTATCTAGCCAATACATTAATATTAACTACATTCCCTATGCTGTGTACCCTATCCTCATGACCATTTATCAACTATGAATTTGTACTTCTTTAACCCTTCACCCCATTCTCCTAGCTCCCCAAACCTCCCTTTTTCCATCATCAGATTGTCCTCTATAGTTGTGAATCTGTTTTTGATTAGTTTGTTCTTTTTGTTCCTTAGATTCTGCATATAAGTGAAATCCTATGGTATTTATCTTTATCTGAGTTATTTCATTCATAATAACCTCTTGGTTCATCCATGTCATTGCAAATGGTAGGATTCCATTTTATTAATGGCTGAGTAATATTCCATTGTATATATGCACCATAACTTCTTTATCCATCATCCGTTGATGGGCATTTAGTTTGTTTCTATATCTTGGCTATTGTAAATTATGCTGCCATGAATTTTTGGGTTCATAGATCTTTATGAATTATTATTTTGATTTTCTTTGAATAAATACCCGGAAGTGCAATTGCTAGGTAAAAATGTATCCATTTTTAAATTTTTTGAGACACTCCAGACTGTTTTCCATAGTGGTTGTTCCAATTTGCAAAACCACCAACAATGTATGACGGTTTCCTATTTCTCTCATCCTCACCAATACTTGTTTTTTGATTTATTGATAACAGCCATTCTGACAAGTGTCAGGTCATATCTCCTTGTGGTTTTAATTTACATTTCTCTGATGATTAGTGACTTTGAGCATCTTTTCATATGTCTATTGGCCATTTGTATTTCTTCTTTGGAGAAGTTTCTGTTCAGGTTTTCTACCAATTTTGTAATTGGATTGTTTTTGTTGTTGTTGAGTTGTATGAGTTCTTTATAAATTTAGGATATCAACCTCTTATCAGATGTATCATTAGCAAATATCTTCTACCAGTCAGTTGGCTGTCTTTTTGTTTTGTTGATGGTTTCCTTTGCTATCCAAAAACTTTTTAGTTTGAAATAGTTCCATTTGTTTGTTTTTTTCTTTTGTTTTCCTTGTCTGAGAAGATCTATCAAAAAAAAATTACTGTTAGTAATATCAGAGAGTTTGCTGCCTGTGTTCTTCTAGAAATGTTATGGGTTTGGGCTTTACATTTAAGTTTTTAATCCATTTTGAGTTTATTCTTAGATATGGTGTAAGAAAGTGGCCCAGTTTCTTTTTTTGCATGAATCTGTCCAATTTTCCCATTTATTGTCCAACACCTTTTATTGAAGAGACTATCTTAACCCCACCATATACCTTTGCCTCTTTTGTCAAATATTAAGTGAGGGTAGAGGTGTGGATTTATTTCTGGACTCTATTCTGTTGCATTGATGAATATGTCTGTTTTTTTATACTAGTATTATGTTGTTTTGATTACTGTAGACTTGTAGTATAGTTTGATATCAAGTAGTGTGATATCTCCAACTTTGTTCTTCTTTCTCAAGATTGTCATGGTTATTCAGCATTTTTTGTGGCTCTATATTTTAGGATTATTTGTTCTAGCTCTCTGGAACATTGGTATTTTGATAGGGAATACATTGAATATATAGATTGCCCTGGGATGTATGGCCATTTTAATGATGTTGATTCTTCCTACCCATGAGCACAGTATATTTATCTGTATCTTCTTTAATTTCTTTTTTTAATGACATAATTTTCTGAGTACAGATTTTTATTTCTTTGATTAAATTGATTCCTAGGTATTTTATTGTTTTTGATTCAGTTGTAAATGGGATTGTTTTTTTAATTTCTCTTTCTGAAAGTTTGTCATTAGTGTATAAGAATACCACTGACTTCTGAATATTTATTTTGTAACCTGCTATTTTACTGAATTTATTGATTGGTTCTAACAGTTTTTTGGTGAAATTTTTAGGGTTCTTTCAAATTCAGATGCCTTTTTTTTTCTATTTCTTGTCTTATTGTTATGGCTAAGACTTCCAATACAATGTTAAAGAGGAGTGGTGAAAGTGGGTAGCCTTGTCTTGTTTCTGATGTTAAGGGAAATGCTTTTAGCCTTTCTCCACTGAGTATGATGTTACCTGTGCGTGTGTTATATATGGCCTTTGTTATGCTGAGGTATGTTCCCTCTAGTCCCACTTTGCTGAGAGTCTGATTTTTGGTCTAACATAAATCGATAATGTATTTTGTCGAATGCTTTTTCTGCATGTATTGATATGATCATATAGTTTTTATATTTCAATTTTTTAAGGTGGTATATCATGTTAATTGATTTGTGGATATTGTATCAAACTTGCATCCCAGAAATAAACCCAACTTGATTATGGTGTATGACCTTTTTAATGTATTGCTGAATTCTGTTTGCTAATATTTTGTTGAGGATTTTTGGATAAATGTTCATAAGAGATATTGGCCTATATATTTTTTTTTCATAAAATCTTTGTGTGGTTTTGGAATCAAGGTAATGGTGGCCTCTTCTTAAATTTTTTGCTATAGTTTGAGAAGAATAGGTATTAATTCTTCTTTGAATGTTTGGTAAAATTCACCTATGAAGCTATCTAGTCTAGGACTTCTGTTTTTTGGGGTGGTTTTGATTACTGATTCCATTTCATTGGTGGTAATCAGTCAGTTCAGATTTTCTGTTTCTTCTTGATTAAGTCTTGGGAGATTGCATGTTTCTAGGAATGTGTCTATTTCTTCCAGATTGTCCAATTTGTTGGCATATAATGGCTCATAGTATTTTCTGAGGAGTCTGTAGTTATTTCTCCTCTTTTATCTGATTTTATTTATTTGAGTCCTCTCTCTTTTTCCCTTGATTAGTCTTGTTAAGGGTCAGTCAATTTTTTTTTTTTAGCTTTTCAAAGAACCAGTTCTTGGTTTTATTAATCTTTTGTACTGTTTTTCTAGATTCTATTTCATTTATTTCCACTCTCATTTTTATTATGTCCTTCCTTCTATTTGATTTAGGCTTCATTTGCTGTTCTTTCTCTAATTCTTTTTATTGTAAGGTTAGACTGTTTATTTGAGCTTTTTTGTGTTTCTTGAGGTAGACTTGTATTGCTATGAATTTCCTTCTTAGGACTGCTTTTGCTGTGTCCCATAGATTTTGATTCTCTGAGTTTTCATTTTCATTTGTCTCTAGGTATCTTTTGATTTCTTCTTTGATCTCATTGATAACCCATTCATTATTTAGTAGCATGTTTTTTAGCCTCCATGTGTTTGTGTATTTTCCAGTAGTTGATTTCTAGTTACATACCATTGTGATTGGAGAAGACAGTTAGTATGATTTCAGTCTTCTTAAATTTATTGAGACTTGTTTTGTGTCCTAACATGTGGCCTACCCTAGAAAATGTTCCATGTGCCCTTGAGAAGAATGTATCTTTTGCTGCTCTGAAAATATCTATTAAATACATTTGGTCTAGTGTGTCTTTTAGGCCCTTTGTTTCCTTGTTGATTTTTGCCTGGAAAATCTGTCCATTGGTGTCAATGAAGAGTTTAAGCATCTTATTATGAGTGTATTACTATTGCTCTCTCCTTTTCTGTTGGTCAATAATTGCTTTATGTATGTAAGTGCTCCTATGTTAGGTGCGTATATGTTTACCCAAGGTTATGTCCTTTTGATTTATCATTATGTAATGCCTTTTTTGTCTCTTATTATAGCCTTTGTTCTAGAGTCTATTTTATCTGCTATAAGTATCACTACCCCAGCTTTTTTCCTTCATTTCTATTTGTGTAAAATATCTCATTCCATCTCTTTACTTTCAGTCTATGAGTGTCATTTGATCTGAAGAGGGTTTCTTGTAGACAGCATATGCATGGGTCTTGTCCATTCGACTACCTTATCCATTCTTATCCATTTGACTACCTTATGTCTTTTGATCAGAGCATTTAAAATGTTTATATTTAAGAGGATTACTGATAGGTACATAATTACTGCCATTTTATTATTTGTATTTGTTTTTTTTATTTTCTTTTTTACCCCTTCTCTTTTTACAGAAGTCCCTTTAACATTTCTTGTAATACTGGCTTGTTGGTGATAAATTCCTTAAGCTTTTCCCTGTCTGGGAAGCTCTTTATCTCACCCTCCATTTTAATTGAAAGTCTTGCGGGGTAGAGTATGTGGTTGTAGAAAGTCTTGTGGGGTAAAATATATGGTTGTAGAATCTTGTTTTTCATAACTTTGAATATTTCTTGCCAGTTCCTTCTGGCTTACAAAATTTTCATTGAAAAATCTGCAGATGTTCTTATGGGGGTACCCTAGTAAGTAACTAGCTGCCTTTGTCTTGCTGCTTTTAAGATTCTCTCTTTGTCTTTGACTTTTGGTATTTTAATTATGATGTTTCTTGGCATGGGTGGATCTGCTTGAATTTCTCTTGTTCAGGACTCTTTGTGTTTCTTGAACTTGTATGTTTAATTTCTTTGCCAGGATAAGAAAGTTTTCTGTCATTATTTTTTCAAATAGGTCCTCAATTCCTTGCTCTCTCTCTCCTTCTTTGGATATGCCTGTGATCCAGATATTGTTATGTTTCATGTTGTCTCAGAGGTGTCTCAAACTATTCTCATTTTTAAAATTCTTTTTTCTTTTTTTCTTCTAATTGGGTATGTTATGCTACCTTGTCTTCCAGTTTGCTGATTGGATCTTCTGCTTCATCCAATCTACTATTGAATCATTCTAGTGCACTCATTTCGGTTATTGTATATACCACTAATGGGGCGTGTCTGGATTTACTCTTTTGTGGTCTAGTATAAGCCTTTGGATGCATTGGTTTTGGGGCCCCTTGGGAGGGGCTCCTCAGTAGGCTAAGGTCAACCACTGCTTTTGATGGTTCAGAGCTACCTGATGGAAGCTACAAAGTGATCCACAGGGAGTTGTAGCCTGTGCTGGATCTATAGGTAGGTGGAGGAGACAACGCTATAAACCTTGCTCTTGTTATCTCCTATCCCTGACCTAGGGCAATTTAGCAGAGGGACCAGTGCTCTGCCAGATCTGACACTGCATGCCAGTTGCCTGTAAGACTCTGAAACTGAAAGAGCCTCTGGGTGATAATGTGTATTAAGTGGTGCAGGGACCCCTGGGGTCTTTGAGATCTATTGAGCAAATTTCCTCCTTCCACTGCAGTTTATATGCCTGCACTATCTCTGTGGCTCCCTGTACAAATTTTCCAATCATAGCAAGGTCAACTGCTGCCCACCTTGAGCCTGAATGCGCTACCCTAGGGCAAGGGGAGCTGCCTATCAACATGCGGCAGTCACTTTGTGTATTGAATGGGGCAGGAGCTCAGGGAGACAAGAGCTGTCAGGCTAATAGCCTCAGTTTTTTGCAGTAGTCACAGATCACAGGGAGACAAGCTGATGTTTGGGATGGTCCCACGGACCCCTGAGATCCTCGCAAGAGGTATTAACAGCTCGTCTAGGTAACAGTGATTTGCCCACAACTGTTTCCCCAAAAAACACTCACTGTGCTAGCCAAAGTCTGTTGCCTGAGCAGAATGTGCAACCCCAGAGCCAAGCAGGGGAGAAAAGGCTGCCTGTCTATGGACTGCAGGTACTTTGTGGCTTGGGTGAAGCAGGATCTCAGAGAGACTATCTGTCATCTGGGCTGGTCCCACAGACTCTTCAGTCCCTGCCCGCCCCATGCCATATTACAGCTCCTGCAGACAGCAAAGGTCTGCCTGCAACTGATTTTCCTGCAGTGCCTACCCGGTGCTAGTCAAAATTTGTTGCCTGTGTGGATTGAGAGATCCAGGGGGAGGGACAGGATGATGGTGGTAGACTGTCAATGGGCCTCCTGGGGCAATTTGTAGGTGGGTGGGTTGGGGTCTCAGGGAAACATTGACCATCAGATCAATACAGCCTCAGTCTTGCTGCAACTTTGGTAACCGTTCGCATGTTCTCACAGAAGGCCCAGATCACAGCAAGACTAGTTGATATCCGAGACTGGCCCACAGATCCCCAAGATCCACCCCAAGTTTATGCTCACAATAGTGATCTGTCTGAAACTGTCTCTGAAATGCATGCTCACAGCACTGACTGCCAACCCTGAATGTTAAGCACTGAATTGGTACAGAGCATGACAGCCATCCAGCAACAAAAGCCCCTGGCAATCTGCAGGTTGGCTAGAGCAGGCTGATCACCTCAGGCCAGAGCTATATAATGGCCCTGTAGGTGGGGTCTGCACAATCAAGCAGATGTTTTCTGTATAATGTCCCATATGGGGGTCTGTCTAAGGCACAAGGTTGCTGCCCGTCCAGCCTTAGTTCTTGTGCCAGGTAATGCAAACTTTCTTAGAATGAACTCTGCATGAGCGTCTGATCCACCACCGAGGTCTCAGATGAGTGTCCACAGATTAGAAAGCCTGTGAGTGGGCTTTTCAAAGGAATGTCTAGGGTTTCAGTCTCCTGTCTCACCCAGACGACCAGATCTCCTCTGGTTTTTATAGTCCGAGTTCATGAAACTCCTCTTCTCTGGGCTGGGGAGTCCCTGAATGAGGCCAAGACCGCTTCTCCTTCTGGGGAGCCTCTGCAGCCTCTCTCTCCTTCCCAGTGATCTTCTACCAACCGCGGGTGCGGGTCCAGCCTGGTTTGCAATTTTGCCCTTTCTGCTGGCTTCAGCGTGGCTCCTTCTTTATATTATCAGATGTGCGTATTACAATCAGCTGGACTTCAGATGATTCTCCACATTGATTATTTTATAATTTGGTTGTAATTTCAACGCAGACCTGGGAGGGTATGAACCTTGCTTTTACCTAGTCTGACATCTTCCCCTCCTCCAGCATGTCTTAATTTAATGATACCTAAATCAGAGGTTTTATTCACTTCTATATGTTTTGCAGCTCATGGCTGTGCCTGTGGTAATACACAGGCTGTCTATCTTTAAGCATTCTTTCTCTAGTATCTGTGTTCTTTCACTTACTGTTTTACTGGGAAAGAGATTTTAAATCCTTTTTTTTTTTTTTTTTTTGGAATGGGAAACATGACTAGCTACCTGCACAATGTCAATTTACATTTGTACACATCATCAAAAATGTAGTAAAATTTCCTTTTCCAAGAATGCATGGATAACAGTAAGGGACCCCTTGTTTTTGGATGATTGCTCTGAGCCAGAGTAGTCAGCTTTGCCTGTGAAACGAGTGGATTTCAGACTCTTTATCCCCTTAGCCTTTGGTGGAGCACATCCTGTAAAACCTTGTATATCAGCTCCCTGTCTTTGCTCCACATGGAACCACAGTAGCCTGAATCATCTTTTGAAATGCAAATATCATTTAGCCCTTTATTAAATAATAAAATTATCACTTCCATAGGCAGTTGGCAAAGAAAAATAAGAAAAGTAAAATTTAAAGATAGCAACGGTAATAGTAAAGCTGAGCTTATTAATAATGCTGAAGATGGGTAAATCTAGATTAGATATCAGAATAGAAGCCTCTGAGATTTGCTTCTAATGTGTGGGATAAGATAGAAACACATTTGGAGAAGTGGCCCTCTTAATATTTCTATAAGCTTTGGACTGATGAAAAACATTACGACTATAAGAAGTTAAATTTCTACTACCTGAGTGCTTCTAAGTGTGGAAGAGAAGAGAAAGTCTCCTGCAATCACTAATTGATGAACTGATTTAATACTGAGTCACTATATCAGCAATAATTTTCAAAACTATTGAAAGAAATGCTCTGGAAAAATATGGCTAAAAGCTGCATCACTGTGAAAGTGCTATTTCAGTGACACTAATTACAAAATAATGGCCATATATACTTTGCAATCAGACTTATGCTGACAGATGAATATTTTATTATTTTTTAAACTTACTATTTATAAATTCAGTCATTCTGCCAGAACCACTTGGATTCTTTTGGAAAAGAGCCTGGGCATTTGTTAGCAGATCTCCGCTTGATACATGCCAAACTGAGAATCAACTTAATTCAAACTTTTATTGTGTCAGTATCAACTAACCTTACTAAAATCTTAAAGGTCTATCAAGATTTTATCCAACTCTTGATCTCCAGGGCTTCATAACTAAGCTGTAAAATATGATTTTTCTTCACAGTTGGAACGTCACATTTCCAAGGTAAATGTAATTTTTTTACAATATCTTTTAATTCTTATCTGGAGTTTTCAGATATTTAAAGAATATATCGTTGCCAAATATAGAAAAGTATTAGGAAGATATTTTTATTAATAGTAATGATTAGCAGATGAAATATTGACTTTGATGAATTTTATATTGCTGGCGTTACATCTCACTTTATTTATTTTGAAAACAAACAAACAAAAACATCTTCTTTAATGCACGCATGTTTTGATGTTTAATTTGGAGACAAGGTATTCCCTGGAGAACTCTAGAGACATTATGTAAAAACAAGGCCTATGCAGCTGAGTCCAAAAAATAGTGGGACCAAGATTTTTTACTTTGTGTCTTAATAGGAGCTCATTATTTCTCATTTATTAATAATCATGGAATTTTGATAAACGTTGTCCCTTGTGTTTCCTAAGAATTCTTTCTGTGTCACTTTTCCAAAGATTGTGTCTTCAACTTGTCTTTCCTGTGCCCTTGTAAATTACTTTTCTGTGAAAAAGAAACAAAAAGCAAAAAGCTATCAAGGCAGTTGATTTCGAATGATTTCACAAGGTCTTTGACTCATGTGCATAGTGTAATGGAAAGATCGTGGTATTTCCAATCTGACTATGTCAGATTCCAATCCTGACATAGTCACTTTCTAAAATATAACAGAACTTTCCATGCTTCCTGTTTGTCTCATGGATTTTTAATTTTTCTGTTTAAAGGACTCTTTATTATTATGTTAACAATGATCAATCTCATATATTCTGAGTATTGTGTTGTAGGCATTATGCAAATCACTTTAGTGGCATTTTCTTACATAATATTTATATCATTAAATCTAGCACATAGTATTATTCCTGTGTTCTAATGGAGAAATTGAGCCTCCAAATGGATTCAGCTAAGTAAACTGGCTAACTAATAAATTCAGACCTAAGAGTTTCAGTTCTTAAGCATTGATGTCAGTGGCAACATAAGTAACATAATATCATAATATGGATTATCTATTATGCTAAGCCTCCATTTCTTCATTTGAAAAATCAAAAACAAATTCTTGGATTGTTCTTTCATATTTAAGAAAGCATCATATGGCATAATGTCTGACACATTTTTTAATAAATATTAGTTTTCATCCCTCATTTTATTAACAGAAGATAATGGATACTCTATTTCCCTCTAGTAGTATATTATATTTGGGAAAATCACTATAATTTAAAATTTGCTTTCTTACACATTATCTTAATTTGTTTCTTAATTTGTATCTTAATTTCTTAAAACTTAAATTTTGCCACTTAACTAATGAGGAAACAGAGACTTAAAAAATTCACTTACTAGTTCTTAGATGACTACTAGACTCATAAGATTTTTATTCTGTATCTCTTCCATTCTTCTTGTAGCTTCATGCCATTAGTAATGGAGTTTCAGAAAAATGTAAGTCTCTTTTATAGTCTATTGTTTTGTCATCTAGTTTATGAATGATGAGTAAAATATGTGTGGTTTGAAGTGAGAAGCACAAATGCTTTCAGAACCATATAAATCAACTCTAATCATAATGTACACTTGCAACATCTCAAGTTCTTAGCAAAGAAGAAAAAAGAAGCTTTTTTTGTATTTCATTTGGAAATGAAAATGGAGTCAAGACTCTATTTGCTTTCCTGAGGTTGATTGGAGATGATATGTAGGAGCATGGGAAGGGTGACAGAGCAAATGAGTCAAAAAAAAGTAGGAGAACAAACAGGTCTTTGCCTTTTTCTCAGTTTTACAGAATATGTGTTAACTATTTCATCATTGTGTATGACGTGAGCTGTAGATTGTTCAGATGCTTTCAGCAGATTGAGGAAGTCCCTATCTATTCCTAGTTTGCTTTGATTTTGCTGTTTTATCATGAATAGAGAGGTTCAATTTTTCAGAAATTATTTTTCTTCACCTGTTAACATGATCATATATTTTTTGGGGGGTTAACTTTGTAATTAGTAAGGTGGCTCTGAGCACCAAATTTTAATGTGAGAGGGGATTTCTTCACACCAATATGCAATTCTCCTGACATTAGCAGTGAGTTTGAGAATTCAACACAGTGCAACTCAGTTCTGACACTATCTATCTGAAGATAACATTGATTCCACAGGTAATGAGCATAGTTTCACAAGACTGCCCCTCCTCCCACTTCATATGCTGGTCACTTGGGCTTCTGACCCCTAATTATAGATGGGAGTTCCCACAATCTTCTCCTTTGGTTTGATTAACTTGCTAGAATCACTCACAGAACTGAGATATATTTTATATTAACATATATTTTAAATATCACTGGTTTATTATAGGAAGCTTGTATGCCCTCCAGGAGTGCCACTCTTCCCAACTTTCTATATGTTCGCCAACCTACACACTCTCAGAACCCTGTCTTTTTGGGCTTCTATTGAGGCCTCATTACATTGGCATGACTGATTAAATTATCAGCTATTGGCAGTTTATCCAATTCCCAAGCCCTCTCCTCTCCCCAGATGTCAGGGGAATCAGACTGAAAGTTCCAACCCTTCTAACCACATGGTTTTCTCCTCTGGCAACCAACCAACCTTAGATGCTTTCCAAAAGTCTTCTTATTAGCATAACAAAAGACACCATTTTTTGCTCTTATAAATTGGGAAATTACAAAGGTTTTAAGAGCATTGTCCCAGAAACAGTTGTCTTCCATACTAGACCTGAAAAATCCATGAAATGAATGTCCTTATCCGTCCTATTGGTTTCTCCAATGTGGTGCTTTACACTCAGTAAATATTGGTTAATTGATTTAATGCAGAAGAATGAGAACTGGGAATATTAAAAGATAATTTGGATATTGAGGTTAAGTATTAGAAAATGATTTGGCCCATTTGCTGACTTGTGGAAGTCAAGAAACAAAGATTATTTATATATGGAGTGAAGTGTCACTTTTGGTAAACTATTAAGTAACATTCAGACAAAGATATGTTTCAATGACTTAAATATATAAAATGACATAAAGGAGTATCTTCCAATACTCTGAATCTGTATTATGTTTAAATTTGGTAATCAAACTGCTCATTTACTTTAATGCAAATAAATTATTTTAGTAAATTTGATTATTTTCTTTTTATGTTGCAAAATCATGATGCCAATAGTGGTACATTTCCTATACATTTCCGAATTTTTCAATTAGTCTAAATTTTAAACATAAAATTAAATTTTACAACGTAACATGGACTAGTGAATCTATAAATGTTGGTAGATTTCAGACAAGGCTAGCTTTCTTTATGCTTAATATATTGCTGTTGTTTCAAGACACAAGGGCAAGGCAGTGTATCATAAATACAATAATAATGCATTTATAATAATCTGGTAATGCTTAAAAGATGTTACTTTCTCTAGTGAGAACAAAGTTTTCACATCTTCTCGATTTAAGGTAATAATCTCAACAAATGGGACATTTTATAGACTTAAATTTTAATTTCAACTATTTTATTAAAAGAAAAAAATGTTGCTTTTCTGGGTTGTAAAGAATTCCGGAAGGTTGTATTTCAATGATTTCTTCACTAAGGGCTAATAAGACACTACATATGGGAACCTTCAAAGACTACAGTATTAGCTAAGGTTTCAAGTCAGATTATGTGGCTTCATGATCTTTATCTCTTGTCAGGTAAAATGTTGAAAAAAAGGTGAGATGAAGCAGAGGAGACAGATGGTACACAGAGAGAAAAGAGTACAGGAACAGCACTATAGCAAGAAAGTAAATGGCTCTAAACAAATGCTGAGAAATTTATGTGGTGTCACATAAACTTTTACCTTAACTCTTAATGTGAGAAGGAAATAAAAGTCATTGGCCTCACTGCAGTGACTTTGAACCTGTAGACAGCATGTGTTCTAAATTTGTATTTAGACATTAACAACTGCATTTTCATTTACTCATAACAAAGAAACAATTTTAATATTTTACCATGATTAAAATAAAAATAGTAATAAAAAATTTGTATCTGGATCTGATGAGTTTTCAGAATTTTTTTTTTTTTGGTTGCTAAAATTTTTCTGTTTCTAAAAGTGAAAATGTTTGCAGCAGAAAAAGAGAAATCTTTAGGCTGGGCTGGAGTTACACATGTTTTGGAGAAAATATAAAGAACCTCCAGATTAAGGTGCCAAATTTTTCACTATTACTGTAAACCAGATTTGTAATGACCAGGATTACATCTGTCCTTGCACATTTGGATAATTATTCCCCTTATGTGCAGTTGAGTTTTGTGTACATGTGTGAGTGTGTGTGTGTGTGTGTGTGTGTGTGTGTGTGTGTGTGTATGTTTATATTTCAAGCAAAAGTTATCTACAGGAAATTGGTATCAAAAACTGTCTGGAGAATCTAAAGGACAGATATGTCCCTCATACTGACTTAGAGATCTAAAGAGAAACAAGGCAGGCAGTGCCCATGTTTATTCAAAAAGAAACTCAGCAAATGAATAAGCCAGATTTGGGAAATGAGCTACTGATTATTACCATTGCCTTGTTTAAGCTGTGGAGGTCCAGCTCACATTTGTAATACAACACTATTAAGAAGAGGAAGAACACTGAGAAGAGACTAGTGTGAGATGACAAAATGCTCCTCAAACTTCTGGGACAAAGGATTGTACTGTGAGAACAACCAACTAGGATTGAATTGTGGAACATGTCAGAATTCCTAATGAGTTGCCAAAATTTTCTGAAGAAGAGAATTGAATTTAAATATTTGATATTGTATGGTGATTTGATATACTCTCCGATTATTGTTATTTGGTTATTTGGTTACCAAAGAGAACTGCAATTATTCAGGGATAAATTGGAAATATATCTCTATCTCTAACTCTGTCTCTCTGTCTATCTATCTTGCAAACAGTTCATTTAGAGCAGCCTTATAACAAAATATATTATTTAAGAAGCATCAAATTTCAAGATGAAATGGAAATTAAAGGCCAAATAGTTCAATCAGCTCCCTGACGTTTGATTGAATCTCTTGTCTAATGACTTGGTCAAGTGGTTATCAACCTCCACATTGTCAGGGATCTCATTATTTATTGAGGAAATATATTCAATTCACTGATGACACTGAATATTAAACGTTGACCCCAGATTTGTCTTCTTGCGCTTTCACCTATTTGTCCTATCACCCAGGGCCATGAGGAGACAGTGTTTGATGTTATTTAAAATGACCTATCATGACCCACTTTTCTTTGATAGGATATATATATATATATATATATATATATATATATATATATATATATAAAGTCTTGAATTTCTCAAACTATTTCTCATGGCACAGGGTACTCTCTTCATTTCTTATTTTACAACATCACACGTTTATTGCCTTAATAAATTCTTTTTGAATGCTGGATCTAGCATGATAAAATAAAACATGCAAAATGAAACTATGTTCATTGTGTCATGGCTTTTAAAATCACATTTTTATTAAAACAATGCAATATAATTACATATTTAGAAACATTCGCATTGAACAATTTGAAGAGCTCTGACTTTTAGTGCTCCTGTATATTCATCAAATTTTAATTACTACCTACTAAGCACTGTATTAACTGCTTTATCTGCATTTATAATCAATTCTGTGACTTTGGTATTATTTACTTATCCATTTTAGAGATAAACAAATGAAGGCTAAGTAAAAGTTGTGTAATTTTTCTAAATTTTCATGGCTAGAGTATAAGCCAAGCTGCAAAGACTGATCTTTTTGGCTCCAAAGTCCATGCCTGAAATGTTTATGCAAAGCTGTAGGAGAATGAGATAATAGTGCAAAATGCAGCCATCAATCTTGGTAGGTCCTGATCTCGATTTTAGTTATTCTAGGGCTGGGATATAATCATCGTGTGCTTTAGGCAATGCCTGACTTGCTTACTACTTTCAGATAGATGACATTGCTATCCAGAGTTTCATGGTATGGTTTCATCATACTTTACAATTGAATGGAAGATATGTTTATGAACTTTACAGAATTCCATAGCTTGGTAAATAGGTCCGGGAAGCTTTTCAAGTTCCTAAAACTCTTGTTGCCAATGGAGATAGTTTGATTTTTGGTCAGCTTGTAGTTCTTTCTCAAAAAAGGAATTTCCAATACTAGCAACCTCATATTCAAAATTCACAAACTTGCAGTGATAGTGGCAATACTGTCTGTATGTTCTCTTGTTCAGAACATGAGTCTGCATAGTCACAGCATAATATAGGAAGAAGGTGGATGAATAATGGCTTAGATTTCATATAGAATACAGCAGAGTTCATATAAAGGCACAGTAAGTACCAGACTGTCGCCAGGACTCATAACAGTGCCGTTGAGATTGCCAGGAATTCATTGCAATTCTTCATCAATAATAATGACCTGTATTGATTTTTTATTTGTTGAGGGGTCTAGTTGACTTAGAGAGCCATGTGAGTAATCATCTAGAACACCTGACACATTTTAGAGAGGATGATGCTTCAGGAACAAAGGGGTTTCATCCTTGTTCTTTAGCTCCCAGACCCCTAGTTTAACTTAACCAACATATATTTGTTTCTGTATTTATTAATTTAATAAGTGTTTATTTAGTGACTTGAATAATATATTTCAGATAACATACTAAATGAGTTAGTCCGTAACCTTAAAGAGCTTATAGTCAACTGAAAGAGAAAGACAAGTATCTTTATAGGAGCGCTTTTAATTGTAATCAACAAATTTGGTTTTTATAGTTTACTTGGTGTGTCTCATAAAATTACAAATATTGCTGAATCTTCTCACAAAAGACATTATGAGAGCTTAATGTCTCTAGACTCTTCTCTCCATATATGCTTTGTTTTTCTCTCTTCTTCCCCCTCTCTCTCTCTCTGGGTCTCAATCTTACTATTCTTTCTCTCTTACTCTATCTTCTAGTTTATCTTATTACTTTATATAAAGATCATAAAACATTTTTTTAAAAATATAGATTGTAAATATTTGAGGCTTTGTAGGCCATATGATGTCTATTATAGCTTATCAACTCTGCTGTGGCATAATGGCAACCAGGGAAAATATAGTGTACATGAATGAGTGTAGCTGTGTTCTAATAAACCTTTATTTATGGAATCAGTAATTATAGTTTCATATAATTTTTACTTGACATGAAATATTTTTCCTTTTGATTGTCAACAATTTTCTTAAATTTTTAACAATTTAAACATGTATAAACCATTCTAGTTTATGGACCATACAAAAACAGGTCTGTGGACCGTAATCTGGCTATTCTTGCTTTATATAGCAAAAAAATAAGGCAGCTGCAAGTTTGTGAGCCTTATTTCTTACAACATATCAAAATCATTTCTAAAATTTCTGACTAAAAATTTTTTACTGATTATGGGTCAGAGGTTCATGGACATGTACAAAAGATGCATATCTAGAACTCACATACAAAACAGGACGTGAGTACTGGTGAGAAAAATGAGGTGAGTTTCCAGGCAAGTAGAAAGTCTACCAAGGTGATTCTTATATTACAATTCACTGTTTGCAGTTAAATAGTTATTTTAATATAGCTACTTGGAGAGATCACATTGGGGACACATGAGAAGATTCTTTTTTAAAAAAATTGTCCTGTAAGTCAAAATTAACACAAAAAGCGTATGAGGTATAACCAGAGAAATTATAGTGTTATCTGTTCAATAACCTGATGTAGAAATTGAAACATGGAATACACTTAAAGGTAACCCTTTTGACATGGCCATCCCAGAAAACTAATAAACAGAATAATAGAATAGAAGACATTATCTTCTGAATTTTTGCTTTGTGCAGGTCACTGATACTGTTGATAATGAGAACATAGATATCAAATTCCAAGTCTGAGATTAGAGAAAGCCATTTTAAATCCTTAAAGATAGATAAGAAATGATTTAGCACCAGGAATCTGGGACAGGTACCACAGAGCCAGGCAGCAGAACTCAAAACTGTTCACTTGGCGTTTTCTTTCCATTAGAATAGGCTCGATTTGTGATTTTACCGGAAGTAGCAAAAACAGTATTACTGTCAAACTGTGTATTAGATTCACCATACAGCCCATGATAATACCATGTTAAAGGGAAATATAACTATAGGAGCCTTCAATATGTGTTTGTTTGTGGTGGTTGTTGTCACTATTTTTATTGTTTTGCCTTCAGGAACTCTACTTTTTTATGTACCAGTTCTCTTATTTTTTTTTTTAAATAGTAATTGTAGACTTTAGAGTTATGGAGAAAGATTAAAAAATAATACCCATCATATGTGCTCAATATGGATGTCAACCTTTTCTTGAAGCCTGTCTTTCTGTGTGGAAAATACTAGCATAGCTTTCAAGTTAATTTTGACTTAAATTCTAAGCACCAGAATTATGTTTACTTAATGACTACCAACTTGAATCTATTAATAAAATAATTCAGAATAACTTTATATCTGAATGAGTTAACAGTGATCACAGTACTATCTTAAAGACTAAAAGTATTAAAATTGTAGAATTTTAAACTAGCTTCCACTGTTTTGTTCCTAAAAAACACAAAAGCTATTCCCTTGTAAATATCACCTTAAAAGATTATGTAATAGATTTCAATGGATTATTTTTCTCTGAAAGAATCTTTTGTGAGTAGTAAATTTCAGCTGAAGATGAGTATTCAGTCAAAATTTGGGATGGGAGGAAAAGAGACTAAAGAATTACCTCTAAGGAGTGTCCCTGTGCACACAATGACCTGGCATAAACCTTCCAGCTTCTCAGATCAGATGAAATTAATTTAAAATAGCAGCTACAGCAAAAAGGTCATGGAAGGAAAGCATGGGTGCAGAAGGAACACAGGCGAAATATTGTTTGTGATGGTGGATATGGGAAGGACATTAGGCATAAAATGGAATCGTGGATAAATTCCTTTTGGGTTGCAATAACTTATCTAGAAATTTGGCTGCCAATAATTCCTGCTATCTCTGTTTGTATATATTTTCATCAAGAGGTATGTCTACTTTCCTTCTTTTTGTATTTGTGAGTTGCTTTTATTAATAGATTGTGTCAGAAGTGACATTTTGCAAGTAGTTCTGGGTTCAGAGACCTGTAAACATATACATTTGCTTTCTTTCAGTCTAGTTGTCATGTCATAAAGATGTCCAGTCCTTTTTTACTGAAGAGGGAGACATGTAAAAGGCCATGGAGGCCTTTAGGCATATGCTGGTAGAGAGAGACCAAGTGGAGGAGAATAGAGGCACCCTAGTACCCTAGTCAACGATTAGCGATAAGGCTCTAGAGAGGTGAAAGAGGTGTCCTTACACCTCAGAATGATCCTGTCCAGGTTTAGTGACCTCATCTAATTTCATGGGGAGAGAACAGCTCAGTAGACATAGAAAATGGTGAGAAATAGTAAATCATTGTTGATTCAAGCCACTTAGGTTTACAATGATTTGTTCTACAGCAAATCACATATCCTGTGCTGAGGTAGAAGAATTACAAGTGACTTCTTTTTGGCAAAGAGAATATTAACAAAAATGTAGAGAGTGGGAATAGTGATGGATAACAGAAAATCATGTTTTCTTCCTTGAAAGCAAACTTTAACAGCATAATAATCCTGACTTTTTATGCCTTCCTACTTACTCTGCCTAAGGGGAGGTGAAATGAACTATACTTTTGAGTTTGAAAAGAGAAACAAAGCTATTTATAATTCACTCTTTGAATTCTCTGTACCACTTCTCCTCTGCTCATTCATCATTTACGCCTTAAAAGAGATAATTCCCTCCTAGTATGGTCTACCCTTTCTTGTACTGCTGTAATTGGGTGAGTGCATCTGTTTAAATATGAGGTTTGGTGTCAGGAAGACAACTCTCTTGAATATACCAACCTTATTTTACAGTATAAGCCCCATCAAAAAATATTTGGTCTCCATCCATCAGTTTTTTTGTTCAATCCTGATTTAGAAGTTGAATGGAGAGAGACATGACACTGATTACTGTTTAAAGATGGATAGTATTAGCCTCAAATCTCAGAATGATATTTTAAAGCATTGTTGTTTTAAAAATTATTTCAAAACTTTGTAAACAAAAGTTTTAAACTTGATTATTAATTCTTAACTTCTTAATCAAGAACATATGTTTTATAAAATATTGATATCCATGTATTTGAAAATTATCTGTAGAGACTAAAGAAAGCAATTTTGTACCTTACACTTGAAATACATTTGAAATCCCACTTTCTGATTATAGAGAAGGTCTTAGTTGTTCAAAAGATAGTAAAATATATCACTAAAAAGCAGATAATTTTGCAAGCAGGGAAATTTTTGTGGTATAATTGGATACAAGTGTATGGAGTAGAAATCAGAATACCTAACCATTTTATTGATTATCTCTTTTCACTCTTCTTTCTATTCCTCAATTTATTGTCTAACTCTCCAGATGGTTATGAACATGAAGTGAATAATGAATAAATATACAGAAAACACTTTGAAAACAATCACAAATGTTAAAATACAAGGTGTTATTTTATATATTCTTACAAATATGTGTTATTTTTTTTTTCTGGGAGTTAGCTGTTTTAGGGTATACTCTAGGCTAAGCGAAATTTTCAAATGTTTTCCTATTTGAGACCCAAGTAAACAATTACTACAGTTCCATTTGGAGTTAAAATGAAAGTTGAATTACGATGATTACCAAATGCAATAGACCTTTCTGTAGTTGTTTTGCTGTCAGTTCAAATTTCTAAGTATTATATGTATACTGTTCCAGAATTTATGGCTGCACAGTTTGACCACTATTCCCTGATTAAAGTTAAAAACCACAGTACCCTTAACATATCATAAATCATCTCATTTATAAAGGTACAGATTACAACAGGGGTACAACCTCATCACTTTTATGGATGACTGTTTCTGATTAGGCAAAACGTACAGCAGGTATATTTTCTAAGCCTGACAGAATGCCTCTGGTTCACAATGGTGCAGGGAACATCTGTCATCTTCCTTCCTAAACATCCATCAGGCAAAATTATGAAATCAACATGCATCATTTTGTATAACAGAACCAAAATCACTCTCATAGACCATAATTCTGGGATTGATTTCCCTGCTTTAAAAATAAACAACTTTACGTTCATGGTTATGTAACAGCAGGAGGTTATTATTATCTTGTGACAAAACTATTTTATTGACATCATCTCTAAATGATCTCTTGATAGGATATATGAAATTTAATATACATTCAATTTCGGAAGATTCCATTCACATAATACTGACATATATCTATTTTCTATTTATTTTACAGCCAACATTTGAATCCAAACATTTATTTCTGTGATGTGTACTTCTTGCTGAAGTCACTCAGCAAATATAATCCTGATGAAAATTTTGATCTAAATGCAGACTTTGACACACAATGGCTTAAGAATAAATCCTGTCCCTAGTAGTGTGACTTGGACAGGTTGCTTACTGTCTGATTGAGTTTACTAATCTGTGAAATATGGATAATAATATGTAATTCATTGATGTTGCCTGTATTAAATGCGTCGATACATTTAACATGCTTAAAAGAATGTCTGATATACAGTAAGAGCAATAAAACCAACATTCATTTTATAGTAGTCACCGTTTCATTGATTTTTTATTCTGTTCTTGGTTCTGTGGCTTAGAGCAACATGTTTAATTTTTTTGAGCCACTATGTACTAAAAATAACTTTTACTTTTTAGTTGTTTGGAGTATTAGATAAGGCAATATTTATAAATTATATTTTAAAATAGTATAGAAAAATGTAAATGATCCAGGGTAATTTTGAACTTAATTCTTTAAAAATGTTGGGATTATGATACTCTTAAAAATTATGTTTTATAATGCATTACTTGAAAGTTGTTTTCAAAATGACTATATGTTGCCCTTTATATTTTATTTTTCCTGCTCCAGTTTCATTCTTTATCATTCCTAATTCTGCTCTGTGCCCCAGATTGTCAGCATCTATGGACCATATCAGACTGCACCTTTGCCCTGTGGCTTGCTAGTGGGTTTAACCTAAGAAAGGCATCAGCTGGAGATTCAAAGTCAAAAGTGAAGGAAGTGAGAGAATGTCTTATCTCGACTCACACCCCTGTTAGGTGGCCCTGTGCAAACAGCCCTCACGCTTCTAGTTTTAGTAATTGCTTCTTCTCCTAACCCGTTTAGACTTGCAGGTAGGAAGGCACCAGCCTAGGGCACTGAAATGTCCCTTGTTGGTTTTCCAAACTTGCCCTTGTAAAGACTACCATTTTTGAACTATTGTGAATTACCCAATTTGAGTGCACCATCTGTTTTCTGTCTAGATTCTCACTGATACATACATACAACCAAGTTTAAATTGTAGAGTAAGCAGCCATATCTAAAGCATGGGAAAATGTTAAGTGCTTGAGCGAGATGAATTTCATGGTTGTTGAAATTCTTCAGTGTGTTCAGGGTGGTAGTTGAAGTGCTATTTTATGTGTAATTGTTTTGAAAATGTGAGAGTATGTCACCCTCAGTAATACAATTTTTAAAAAGGTGTTAAAAAGTATAGTGCCTTTTGGAAGCACAAGGTCAGATTAGCATTCATTTAGATTTCACAAGGTAACTGAGCACAGATTTGAATTGTAAAGTAGCTGTAATTATCTTTTTAACAGACACAGTAACTCTTCCTGGCAACCATAACTTTAATTATAGACATTGTTTTCAGTACAAACTTCCATGTTTTTGACAGGCTAAAAGATGAAAAGGTACACAAGGACTTCCTGTTGTTAGTCTCACTTTTTGTCTCTTCACATCTCTTTATATCTGAAACTACGACCCAAATGGGATTTACACTTTATTATTCATGACATGTTGTCTACTTTAGAGGAATTAAAAAAGAAAAAAAAAGAAAAAAACAACTGTGCCCTCATAGAACAAGGCTGATTTTAATGTTAGGAGGTAATTTATTGTTTTCATGATTATATTAATCTTTCTAAATAATAAAATGTGCCTAGATAGTATCATATTTGGATAAGGCAAATAAATAATCAATATAATAATAGTAAAATGAAATAATTCTTAATATTAAGATATAACACATCAGAGATATTACAAATAAAGCACATCAAAAAATTCAGTAAATATACTAGAGCAGAAATTTAAAAATACATTTCTAATTGGAATGCCATTTTGGGAGTTTATGATACATTGAAGTGACCAGAGGAATTATTAGTCATCTAAGTACTTTCTGCCTTAATTAGAGACAGAAATATTCACACTCAAGTAAGCTGCAAACAAAGGAAACAAACCTCCATGTTTCTGTTTTTCAGATTCTTCAATTTCTTTCACACCTTACCTTTCTAGTTAATCTCATAGTTAATCTTTCAAGCTTCCCTCTACTCTACCAACATGACTGATAAATAGCAATGTGTTTATGGACACCAGAGAAATATATTGCTTAATCTTTTACAGAACACAAATTAGATTTAAAAAATTAATATCTCTATGAAATTTTTTTCTATTTTGACCTGAGATGAAAATATTTATTGTGGCAATTAGTTGGGTATGGCATGGATATGCCAAGGAAATGAAGAAAGACATAATTTATTTTAGGAAAAAAATTAAAAATAAAAAGTATGGGAGGATTGGTTTAGCATTTTCAAAGAGAAAGTTTAATGGGAGATTAAGGACATTCCACACACTTAACATGCTTTGTTTTTATTATATAGTTATATGTAATAAAAATCGTATATAGAAAACATTATTATCATCTCATATTCCAAGTCATCTACTTTCATTCACACCAGGAGAAACAGCCTCAAATTTAGAAGACATTAAACAGAACCTTGCTCAGGTTCATATAGCCTGCGAAGTTGCAATTCAGAACACAATTATCTCTGAGAGTGTCTTAGTCAACTGTGGCTGCCATAGCAATATACCATACTATGTGGTTTAGACAATAGAAATATATTTCTCACAATTTTGAAGACTGGGAAATCTAAGAATAAAGTGGCACAGCAAGACACGTTTCATGTTGAGGACTTTTCTCTTAGCTTGTAGGTGTCCTCCATCTCACTTGGTGCTCACATTGTATTTTCTTTGTACCGTGAGAAGAGAAAGAGAGCTCTGGTTTCAGTCTTTTTTATAAAGGCACTAATCTCATCACGGGGGCTTACCCTTGTGATGTCATCTGAATCTATATACTCTATCACTTTGGGAATTAAGGCTTCAATATATAAATTTTGGAAGCTCACAAATATTTAGTCTATAGCAGAGGGTACTTTCTATGTCAGTTGATCTACTGATGTTCTGAATTGGATAATAAAGGAAGTTATCCCATGAGTGATTTCCTTCCTTCCTTCCTTCCTTCCTTCCTTCCTTCCTTCCTTCCTTCCTTCCTTCCTTCCTTCCTCCCTCCCTCCC